>OY856415.1:465680775-466035775 GCA_963693085.1 Alisma plantago-aquatica
ATCTAAAATCTTTATAAGCTTATAAATCAAATTATGCAACCAGATTACACGAGGAATCAACAACTAAATAAGCAGACAAGCAAATGAATAATTGAGAGCGGTTAAAGAGGTTGGGAGTCGGCAGTTAGGAGAACAACATGAATACTATTATGCACCCCTAACAATGTTTAGAAGTAGTTGGTGTCAGAGAAATGATCATCTAATCACAAGTAATGTAAAAAGTAAAAGAAGGAAAATAGTAGATCCTCTAGATTAAGGAGGTTCAAAAGGATCTAGAACACACTATGTATGATGGGTATTTATATGTTGATTTTAGGGTTTGGGACTCTGAACAGAAAACTTTGGAAAAGGTGACACATCATGGTTGTAACGACCCCACCCCTCGGTAACCCACAATTAAGGAAGACCAAGAAGCTAGATTCGTTATCCCAAAACATGATCATATGATTTTACAAATAATAAAAAATAATTAATAAATTCTACCACAACTAAGCTTAAAATTGGATAAAAAAAATCTTTTCACATACCTTGAAAAATATAGGATTTGAGGGACTTTACCCAGATAAGAAACTTATCTATCTACAATCCTCCAATTCTTCATTTAGCTTTATTCATTCAATGTCACTTTAAAGGAATATTCACTTTTTGATAAACTTAAAACGCCGACAAACAAAACGGCGGTCAATATAATGAATTATATTGGTACGTGGGGGAACCAAAATCTTGCATCTATTTGTAATAACATAATGCAACTAAATTATTGCTTAACAGATCAAACTTTACGTATTATACATAACTACTCAATTCTTACATATCCTTGCCTCTATGTTGTCCATGCAGTGGACATTGATACTACCCCTCTCATATGGTAGATCTCAAATAGCCCCTATGATCCTACCTTACAGGTAGACCATGACCTAGAGTTGTGTAGTCGTATGGTCCTACCCAAGGGTAGACCAACACATCGACTCATGATAACTTGATGATCCTACCCCAAGAGTAGACCATGTACTAGGTCATCCATCTCATCATCATCACTACAAAGCAGGACTAGGATCTGAGCTAGTCATGCACATATATTTATGGTAATATTCATAGTCACTTTACAGTTGCATGAAATAAAAGTCAACCAAGCAATTTTTTCTAAGCAACCGATAAAACCTCAGAAATTTTTGTGAAACTAGAGCAATTATTCATAAGTGTAACCACATACCTGATTATGAGTCAAAAGAAGCAAGATATCCAAATCCAACTAGATGTCCAATCAAGCAAGGTAAGCAACCAAATCAAGCAGCCTTTGATCCTAAAAACATGTATAACACCTAGTTGTTACCATCACATCCTAAACAACTCTTTATTGACTTGGGAATACTTCCTAGGGTTTCCGATCCAAATTAGGGTTTCTGTAGGGTTCTTTAGATTTATTTCACAACTTTCCCTTTTTATGCCAATAAAACCCTAAAACAACATTTATATGTTCAAAACCCTAATTATTCAACTATTCATATTAAAGCCTCTTTATTACCAATTTGACTTAGGATCATCCTAATATCATCTAATTCAAAGGATCTCAAAATATAAGTCATTAAAAGCCATTATCACCTAGATTAGGGTTTCTAAGCCCATTAATGCACATTATACATATGAAGCCCTAAATTAGTCAATTAAGCACACGGATCATCCTTTTAGGATCAAAACATCCCTTTTATTAACAATAGTTTAATATCGGCTCAAATTATGCAATGAACGTTACTAAATTTCATTAGCATCAAAATTAGGGTTTCTCATTCATGAAGGCATTAAGATAGCAACTTTATGTTTTTTAATTATAAAGAGATTCAGGCTTCAATTATATTTTTATTAGCTTCCTTGCATTTTCTGATCAATTTTCATATATAACATTACTCCATCTGAGTTACCAATCATTAGTTATGATTGTTCTAAATTACTCACCTTTAGGCCAATAGTAGAGCTCCACGTGTACCTTTTTGTTTTCTTTTCTTTCTCTGGCTCACGGATCCCGACCACGTTCCGTATACTCGAGAACCCAGACACCGGCCCAGCTCATCCCCTTATCTCCTTCGTGAGACTTTACCCCGCGCCAGCTTGTCCCCTTATCTCCTCTGTTCTGTTGGGAAAATAGGGCTCCCGCGTCGTGGTGAGGCCACTGCCCGATTCGGCCAGCTGAGCACCTCGCTTGACCCAGAGTGGCTCCTGCGTGTCACCCTCCTCCTCCTTGAGAGGTACCGAAGAAGGTCCAGGTTGAAGGGACCAGGTTTCGCAGGAGAAGGAACCCCGTTGTGAAGCTCTGCGCAGAGAATTGGAGGGGATCGAGAAGTGTGACCAAAGCAGAAGGAGCAGATTCATTGGCCTCCCCGATACTTGCACCAGTTCTCAAAGAAGGCAATCCCCCTTATATAGGCCTATTTCCCCATACCATCACTCTCAAGGAGTTTGATTCCCAGGAGATTGGGGAAATCCCATCCTCCCACAGAAATAGGGGAAAGCAAGGATCGTCTGGTCCGGTCTCTTCCTCAGAATCTATTGGAGAAACTTCCATATTCGCACAAGGATTGTGCACAGAGGAAATCGATTGGGAAATCTCCCTATACTATTCATCTTTTCTGATCTTAAATGAAAAGCAATCACTGTTGGATCAAGGACCCAACGGTTGTCATGCCACGTATTAGAACAAAAGTCATAAATGAATTATGACATTTAATGTTATCCTTCTCATTTTAAGAAAACTTACAAAATTCATATCTCCTAATCCATGTATCCTTTTAATCCCAAATTTTACATGAAAGTCCATGATGACTTAAACTACTAGTGTGCCAAGTTGGGATTCAAATTCGAAAGTATGAGAGACTTTTCTTCATAGGCAAGTTATTACATAAAAAGGCCTATTTTATACATATTTTCTCTCTCTGACTCTTTTATTCTCTTTATTTGGATTCCTTTTACCATCAAAAACCTTGTTGATTGGAAATCTCATCCATGATGAACAATCATACAATCTTTCCACATATTTCTTATATTTTCATCATTATCTCAAACTTCCTTCTTAATAATGCATTATTTGATTTCTTCTTTTTCTTTTAACATATTGGACTCATTAACATATTATGATCCATGAAATCACATGTACAAAGGAAATATTGCAAAGGAAATCCATTCAATACACATAAATCATAAAATTTTCATGATCATACATTTATCGGAGAAAATGCATGTCAAACCATACAGATCCCACAAATTGAGGTTGTAACAATGGTGATGTGCTATGTGTGTGTGGTGTGGGAGTGAAGGCAATCCACTACGTGTCACCTACATATTGCTCTGATCCACTGCATGGCCCGATAGGGTACATCCCATTTTCTAATTTTCTAGTTATTTTAGGAATGTTTTGGAGAAAATAATAGAAAATCATAGGTTTTGAATAAAAAATAAAAGAGAGAGAAATCAGGATTATCCCTTGAATTTATCAAAGAAAAAGGCGATTCAAAATTTGTGGGGGAAATTGATAACTTTTTTATGATAATTCACTAGTGCATTTACAAAAAGGGGCTTATAAAAAGTAAAATTGATAGACAAATTACACTTGAGTTTGGAACATAGCATTTTTTCGTCCATGAAGTCCCAAGCGGGGTAAAGTGGGTGAAAATGAGAGGATTAAATAGGTGGATAATATGGAAAACATATGGGAAAATATGATAAGTGTGGGAAAATGTGGAAAAGGTATAAAAATGGAACTAACTCCATCATTATCTAGAGAATGCTACATGCAAAAAATGGTGTGTCAACAGTTTGTCCCTCTCAAGGAAAAGTTTGAGATAAGAGTGAGAACAACATGTTTGAGCTAAGTTGACCCTCATTTTTGGTCATGAAAGGCCAAAAAGGTGAAACTCATCAAGTATGTTCTCATAAACTTTATGGAGGATGGAAAGCGTAGGTGATGTGTTTTCTTTATAAGGATGAATGATGAAATAGTCATTCATAAGAAAGATAAGATTGGGCATGAAGGATTTCTCTAGAGTAAGGGTAGCCTTTGTACAAGTCATTTATATATGTCTGGATAGTCAGTCATTCCCCTGGAATGTTGATGAACGATATGTTTTTCATCTGTGATGAGATCTTCTCATATCATCATTTTAGTCCTTACATTTGTACATGTCTGATTCTCTCACTAACTCATGCCTTAGTGAGAAAATGTGGATATGAAAAGCATATATCATTGCCATTATTAAGAAGTAATTATTATCAAGAGTCTATGATCATTGAAAGTCATGAAAATTTCTTAATTATAAAAGATCTTGAAAAAGAATCATTGTCTCTCTTCTTGCTACTTTTTAGTTTTTTTTTTGTGAAGTCTATTAATTCAGGGTTAGGACCACGACCTTAAAAAGGTAAATGTGTCATGTTTGGCTATCTGTGATAGGGCTTTATTCACTCAAGATTGGAGTCTGGGTGTGAGACAACTTCCCATTTATAAGGTGACCTTCATGACTTCTCCCTAGAGCATGTATAACTTTGTAGGATAAATTTCATGGAAAGAGTATCAAGATAAGTAGAGTTTCATGCACTAAGTGGTCATCCAGTTATAAGGTGGTCTCTTGGATGTGTTTATTCAACAGTTCATCATTTGTTCCCCTAGATTGTCGACGAGCGATTATCTTGGGCTTTCTAATTCTCACTTCATATGAATGTCAATGTTTATTAACAGTTCCTATCAGATGTAGGGTTGAAAAGATATGAAAAATTAGGTTCCAAATTTGATTTATTTTGGGTCATGTTTCATGATCTTAAGAATATTTTTGAAAAAGTGAGCAACAATTTGGTTCAGTTTTGGGTCATGATTCAGGATTATGAAAATATTTTAGAATTTGAAAGTCATCTAGTTTAAGGTCATAGTCCAGGACCGCCAAAAGATTTTAGAGCTCAAATTTGGTCTAGTTTAAGGTCATAGTCTAAGACCATAAGTGTCAGGGTTTGACCCTCAAACCAGTCAAAAAACTTTTTTTTCCAAGAAAATAGGGAAATATTAACTTTTGAGTTAAGATTTGAAGTCTTCAAATGTTTATTTGATTATATTTTCCATTTTTTGTAATTTTTATGATTTAGAAGGTTTCTAGAAATTCCATTAAAAATCTAGGAACTTGTTTGTGAATTTTGCAAAAAAAAAACACTTATTTTTGTATGAGAGGGGAAATGAGAGGAGGCCGAACACCTTTCAAATTTTATCTATTTTAGAGCAGCGCCAGTGACCGAAAAGCTTGGCTTGAGCAAATGGTAGTGACATGGGTGTTAGGAGAGAGACGAGCAGTGGTGCACCACACCGATCTTCTATAGGTGGACCTATAGATTTTGGCATTCTGTGAGTGAGCTATGACAGTGTGGTGGGTACAAGATTCTTAGCGACGACGATGCTTTGAATTGCTAATTTCAACAGTGCATTCAGGTGGATTTTGACTTCATTCGTCTCTTGAGAGGTGTAGCCTTCATTCATGAGTTTTAATTTGCCTATTTTGGCCCTCAGTGGAAAATTATAGATTTCAACTTTCCCAATGTTTTTTGCAGTCTAGAGGCTGAAGATGATTGAATGCATTTTCTTAATTTTTGATTGGTTATTTTTATATATTTTCGATCATCTAATGTCAGATTGAGCTAATCTGAGTTGTTGAGAAAAGTTGATGTTGTCATGACTTGTGGATTTGTAGATGAATGATCAAACTGGCATGAGGGGGATGACAATTCCTCAGGAGGACCCTATCATGGATGAGTAGGATGCTTGTGATGATGTTAGTACCGAGGTGTACCCACGATACATTATGTTGTCTTTATTTGTTGTGTTCATATTTGAATATGCAATTTCTAATATGTGTTTGCTATGGGCAGGCATCACGGTGGTGTGAGCAGGATGGTGGGACATCTTCTCGTAGTTGAAAAGTTTGTGGTTCATCTAGGCTTTTTGTGGATGAACATGCACCGAGGTCATCGAGCGGGAGATGAGGTAGAACTTGGGAACATCACTCCTTGTCACATCCCTTTATTTTCTAAGTTTGAATTGAGATTTTATTCATGGTGATAGTTTTTTTACTTTATCTTTTACTCCATCTTTTTGGGTCTTGGAATGTGGAAGTTATATATGAGGATTCGAATGAGTTGTTAATGTTGTATGTTGTGTTGGTAGTCGAGGAACTAGATTTAGTTGAGGGGGTTGGATTTCAAAGCATTTTCCATTGTGGGATAATGGGTAGGAATTATATTATCCCTTTGACTGAACACTTTTTCACAGAGACTTGTGCTTTTATTTTGTATTTTATGAGCTAGTTGTCACCCCTAGTGAGTTTACTAGGATCACATGTTTGGGTTTTGGCAGGATTCCCACTCGTGGATTTTTGGATAGACATGATTGGGGATGATATTGTCTTGTTGTGATACTAGGGTGGTGGGAGCCAAATTTATGACTCTCGGTAGTCATGATTAAATTTCATGTCAGTGGATAATGTTTCAAGTGTTGGCAGGGTTGACCAGTTGCTTCTGGTCGTGTCATGCTACATGAAAAAGAGCATCATGTAGTGTGCAAAAAAGCAGAGATCATAGAGGAAGATGGCAGTTCTCAGTCTGGATGAATTTGAGGTGATTAGAGAAGTATTTTTTATGTACTAATTCTATTACCATGTCGTATTTATGACTTCTAAATTTATATGATATGCCAATATTTAATGTGGTAACTATTGGGATTTTAAGTTGGTTCATCCAAACTCAACCAAACCCTGATGACATTGATATGACTTCAGATATGAAGCCACATTCATCCGAATGTGTGTGACCTTCTTTCTCAAGTGGTTCGTGGGGTGTCAATGACCCTTTGTATGATGTCCTGAGGGTAAAGGTGTCCCTCATCGTAATGATCACTTTTTTCCTTTTTGGTAACAACGCTAGAAATAGAGGGGGATTGGTTGGTTCTCCTTCTTTTTTGATTGTCGGGGGAAACCCACCCCCTAGGAAGAGGCCCAGATAGTAGGGATGGTAAACCCAGGAGACCCGTGCGCCCGCATGCCGGCATCTCAATAAGTCGCATCAGAGGCCGGCTGACGTTGCGGGAAATTCATTTCTGAGCAGCGCTTCCAGCGAGAGTCGAACCCGGGACCCTTCGTGAGGGGCCCCCAGCTACGACCAGCTGGGCTACTACTCGTCGGCGACTTGGACACAATTCCTTTATTTGACTTGGGTGGAGGCATGTACTTCCACCTGCTTATGATCTTAAGGAGGTGTCTCATTGGTGACTTCTATGCAAAGGAAACTTTTAGGGCTGCCAAGAGTTGTAGTAGCTTCATGGGCCAGATTGTGGTATGTCTTTTCCTATTATTTTTGTTTTGACGTAAAATATTTGAAGTGAATGATTTCACTAATCTTCATTATGCAGTTCTGGGGCTATGAGAACTTCTGTCTCAATAGGTCTATTACTCTAAGTGATCATGAGGGTCATCTACTTGCTTCCCTCCCCTCATGTCATCACTGGGTCGGATGTAGTAGTAGGGTTATGTATAAGCAATGTGTAGGTGAACTTGAGATGGTGACTTCTGCCGACGTATGTGTCATATTGTAATATTGTATTATCTCATATGTATGTACTTTAGCTAACTTCAGATTTGTTTATTATTTCACAAGTCTAATTTAAGATCTTCTCCATTTGTTAGCATGGCGAGGCAGCTACATTGTGTTTCCTACTTTGAGGCCTTGTATTTGGATGCTTTTTGCATCCACTTCAAGTCACCCTCAGGGAGTGTCTTGTACATAGGTGAGAAAAATGCTCATTCATGGGTTGGTGGCTGGCATATCCCCTTTGACCCTCTTCCTAGATTGGTTCCCCCTGGTCTTAGGATCCATCAGGTTGTTTGGGAGCTTATGTGGATCAAGTGACATTACTAACTACCTCAAGTGACACTACACACATGGTCACTCTATACTATTTTCTAGATAGGCGTATGATTGTCTAGTACATGTTCTACTAGTGAGCTTTTTATCTTCCTAACTTTTCTCATTTGATTGCATATTTTGACTTATTTTTTCGACATGTGGTTGATTGTGACGTTGTCAAGGAGGAAGATGATTAAGGGTGTGAGCTTCATCATTCTCCTCCTCTTGAGGAACCTTCTTCTCTTGAGGCTCTGCCTCTCCTCCAGTGTCTACTCAGGGATTTTACGACTTCCCTAGGCTGAGGTCACATCAAGACTTTGGTGTTGAAGGTTCATGTCATTTCTTAAGCAACTTTGGTTGTACTTCGTCCTTCTGAGAGGACGATGGGGGTACAAGTGTGGCAGGTGGACTCTTTGGTTTGAGCATCCCACCATGATATGGACACAGTCAGTGCTTTAAGGGGACCACAAGAATGGGGAATTATCCCTCAGAGGACCCATTACAGTATGTAGATCCATCATCAGTGAGAATCGTAGTTTATTCCTCACATGGTTGGGATGCTTTTCTAGTTGTGGAGGTGTAGTCCAGCAAATCTTCTTCTGGTCATGGGTGGTCTACTAGTGACATTCATTTGGATGCGAGTAGGGAAGACCGTTCTTTAGGGCCTTCTTCTAATCACCATCCCTAGGCCAAGCATCTGTCAGGATGGCTGATGAAGAAGCAGTAGATGTATTTATCACTTTGTGCTAAATTATCATCAGTTGTATTTTCTTCCCTACAATAATGTATTATCGTGTTTTCCTCATTTGTAGAACATTTTAAATTTAGAACTTATATAGAAATATGAATTTGAGTTATATTTTATTATGAGGTTTTGTAATCTTTAGTTCTGAATCGGATTCAAGAAGTCTAGTTTTATAATATCATAATGTGTATGGATATTTCCTTGATCGTGTGCTCCAATGGATGGAAGATGGCCCTATTCCTTGAGGGAAAAGGACAAAAAAGAGTCCCATTGACCTCAGGGGGTGATTTTGTATTGATTATTGATGTTGATAATGTGGTGGCTTACACCGTTCTGCCAAGGAAAAGGATAAATACTCACATTGAGTCTATCTTGTTGAATCCTATAATTAGAGCAACACGACTTTGTCTATTTTGACCGTCTTGGTTCTGGAGATTTTGTTCATGGGAGACTGAGTGATAAGTGAGATTCCACTTATGAGACATCCTTCATAGAATCTATCATGTTTGTATCGTTGGATCACAGGTTTTTACGAGAAAGAGGAATTTGATCTAGCAAACTTTGGTGTGACATGTCATCTATTTCATATGGCCTATGTTCATATTGTGAGATAATTGATGTCGGAGGTGAGCCCATCATGTGACCTTCTCAGTCACTCCTTACATTTTGGGGATGTCATTCTGACTCCTACACAGGAAGATGTGGCAAAGATCAATCGGCTTCCCCTGCATGAGAGTTGGCCCATAGTACAAAGGAAGTCAACTTGGATTGTGGAGTAGGCTAGTCTTCTGGATGTGGAGAAGTCATGAGTTGTTTAATGGTTTATAAAAGATGGCCACATCATTTAGATGACCTCCTTGTGGGATTTCTTCAAGAGAGAAGTACAATGTGATGTTGGATCACCAGATATTCCTTGTTTGTGAGCAACACCTTAATCATCTTGGCTGAGTTGTTCTATGGAGAGACCGTTGGTCAAGTGATTGATGTCGTATTTGGTGGCAAGGTAGCAATTTTGTGAAAAGAAATTAGAGTTAATTTAATATTGGCCAAGTTGTATGAATGATAAGATGAATCATGATTAACTATGAAGATGAGAGGATCTCTTAAGGTCCTGTAGATTTATCTGGGAATGCACAACGACCCTACTAGATTCATGGAATGTTCAAACCCCCACTACACCATTGTGAAGGATTACTTGTAGTGTTGTATTCAAGTTGGTGAGACTTTACAAGTGCATGGTGATTTGGCTTGATGGTTTTCTAGTTTGATATCAGCTGACGTCTGTTGGTGTGGATGGAGTTTTGGATTAATAACTCAGATTGTTGGATAGCCATGCTTGAATTTCAATGGTTGGTCATCTTGTCGGGTTTGGAGTGATGTGCTACATACTACCCAATGTCATTGTTGAGGTACTTAAACCATTTCCATTGTGCATACCAGCTCAAAGTGATTCCCTCATTCTTTAAGAAGTTGGTGAATGTCTCATGAAAGGTTTAAGAGGTGGTGGAAAACATGTGGTTAAACTAGAAGAAAGTGATCTACAGCTTACTCGATGTTGGTAGAGAGTGCTTTCCCAAGCATCTAGAATGGCTTACATGGGGACCTCTAGCGAAAGTATCATATGATCCTTCGGGAGGACCAACATGATTTTTAAAATTTCTTTAGAGTTTTAATCTTTTGAATGTTTTGTGTTGCCGTGAGATTTCAAGTTTTGTAAGGGATTTATATTGAAATGTAAAAAGTTTCTTTTTGGTTCGTGAGATACAACATCGGTTTTGGGTATTCCCTCCATGATGTTTTGATTATGCTTTTAGACTTAAGTCCCTGATAGCCTTGAGGTTCTTAACACTATGAGCCTCCTTGATGAATTAGACGACCATGAATAATCTAGATATTCTGCCTATGCCGACAAGGAGTGGCTCAAGTGGTCAAGCACGGTGCCCCCTAACAAAGGGACCCGGGTTCGAATCATAGTTGTCGCCTTGATTTACCACCCTTCTGAGCGTTCGGCCTCCGCCACGGGCATGGGAGAGGGGGGAAAGAAATCTTTCTCTCTTAATCCCATAGATATTCTGGTTGTGTGTTCAGTTCATCAAGGATGGTTATGAAATAGTTGTTTTAGAAATAAAACATCTTATCTGGGCCACCTCCTTTCTGTCCTCTTCCCTTATTGAAGTCAAAATGTTGAAACCCCAAGCATTTTAAGTCATACCCTACCTCATTATCCTTCTTGCACATGATTCTTTCCTATGAATGTTCCTAACTCATTCTTGTATGACAGTGTCCTTCATTATAAGGGAGGATATGGAGTGGGGATCTATTGAACCTTTATTTCACTCTAGGGGCTAAAGTCATGCCATGTAATGGTGCATAAGTAGTGGTTCCCTACCCAGTTGGGCCAAGGTGCCAGGTGTCAAAGACACCCCGGTGGGCTTTACTCCCGACATGCTTTTAGTGTAGTGATCCATCACAATCATGTTTCTATCTAGCTAATTGGATACTTTGTTATTTTTTGAGTGATGTCCACTTGTCATGGATATTTTGAATTGAATATTTGAATGGAGATTGATGCTCAGGGCCTTAGTATAAGAGCTTATAGTTCTGTGAGGAATTAATGGAGTTTGCCTAGTGAAGGTTTTCCACCTTTATTCCTGAGTTAGTCCATATAGAGGTTGGTCTCGCCTCTTTTCAGAAGATGAGGCATGGATAATCACAAGAGGTTCCAATTTCTATTACAGCTGTGGTGATTCCTTTTTCCAATTGACCTTGATAGACGCACCTTTATAGTTTTGTGAGTTCCATCCAGACATAAAGGTAAGGGATCATTGATCATGAGGGCCAGATATAACTCACCTTCAGGGACTCACAGTCTCGCTTGGCTCTCATTATTTTTGTGATAGTGAACATGGGGATTTGTCTTGCCTTTGTCATAATCATGAATACTTTTCTAGTACTTCATTAAGATTAGTCTATTTTAAGGAATTATTTTAGGTTGGTGAAGCATTGGGGCCTCAGGATAACGGTCATGCTCCTTCCTTCATGGGCCCTATGGTTCTACTTTGACCCTTATGCTTCAAGGTGCATAAGGGGATGTGTCCATGTACTTAAGAGGATTTCAAGTGTATTTTAAAAGGGTGGGTGTTTTGGCTCCCTTACATGGCTCTTTTTCATAGGCTTACAGTCGTTGAAGCTTGCTTATCAATTGTAGCAATTCTTGACAAGGTTGGTGTTTGTGTTATGAAGATGAATATCTCCATTCATGTCTTTCATACGCAGACTTTTGTAGTCATAGATGTCATTAAAAATGTAAGGCCTTCCATTTAGGGTTGAACTCACCCCTAGAATAAACATTATGGATGACATGCAACACCAGGTCACCCTTTTAGAAATTCTAGGGATAGGACTTCTTGTTGAACACTCGAGCTATCCTTTCTTGGTAACATTTTGAATGATATAGAGATCTTGGTTGCCATCATTTTGGTGTGTTGAGATAGTAGATTCGGTCTTGATGTGATCCCTTAGATTACTCAAAGCAAAGTATAGAATTATCAATAACAACAAGATTACCATAAAACATGGTAAATTAAAATCGATATTCATATCCACCTCAAGTGGAAACATTTGCATCTGAGTCCACACAAAAAATCACATGTATTACATATCTCGTGCCAAAAGATTATTACAAGATATTGTTCACTAGCCACAACCTGTTATAAGAGGTAACTTATTCACATATATACATGACATATTTGTACAACAATGGCATATGGACAAAAACCTCGTATCAATGTACAAACTACACAAACCTCCACAAGGACCTAAGAGAGTACAAGGACGACATGTAGGACTCTACTACAAAACACTAGCAACATGTCCAACCTTTCAACAACTACTGCTCTCTTACTACTCAACCTCAGTCGCACGATCTCTACCTTGTCCTGCACGGCCACTGAAAAGATGTGGAAACCCACGCAGTGAAACCAAATGTCCCGGTGAGAGATATAACTCTTCACCAATGTCTATTATAAGCACAGATAAACTTAAAGCGGAAAGATAACATATATAATTAGGTTGAGTGGATTCGGCTGAATGATATGAATAAAGAAATTACTATTGTCTAACAATTCAAGCATCTACAACTGAGTAGTAGAAAATCTTTTATTTTAAGAAGGAATATGAAGAACATGTATAATAGTTGATTTCTCTTACCACGCTATAATTCAAGAATCAGTAAAAAGATAAGGAAAAGGGTCATCTAATGTGAGTCGTGTTTAACCCTAAGAAATTATACTACACGGTTGTATTACGTCTTTTTAATTTTCCCTGAGGATTTGAGGCATACCACTCAAATCCAACCGACCACTACAAAGTCGAAATTGGTGCCATACAAGATCAATGGAATAGTCGGAATCCATGATCTTCTCCTATACTACTCGATCAGTTCAAATCGGCATGGAAGTGACATATAGTCAAACTACAAAGCCATCAACTTATAGTTAAATCTATAGTCATGTAGAGACAGCAACTCATAGTCGAGGCTATGGCCCTGTAAAACACCTATCCCCCCTTGGTACAAGTCACGACGTTGGAAATTAGGGTATTATACCCAATCATGGAGGCACAATAGCAGTTGTCCTCTATCACATCATATCATATGCTCATCACCGAGACCCGACCGTAGTTTCTCTCAAAACACTTGGGATCAAGATGTCAAGGACATGTATTCACTTGCACCTCAAATACTCAACAGTATGCACTCTAGGTTTCCCTTGGGAAGACTCGTTTCACCATCCATCAAAGTACTAACACTGAAGATGTATCTATGGCACATGACAACTACATGATTAGGGTTCCACTTGATTAGTTAAGCCAATTGAGTATCTTTTATCATCAATCAAGTTACAATGTACAAACCCTAAACAAACTCTACAAAGTAAAGGGAACAATACAACTCCACAAGATGTGAAATGTATAAGGTGCAAACTTGTCACACTATCACTTGATATCACTATCAATTCAAGGCCATTGACATTATCACACTATCATGGGATATCAATCCCTAATCAAATGATTTGGAGGATAACACCTCACACTAGAATAAAGCCTATGCCAGGTCATAAGACCCATCACATCAATATAATCTCAACATGCCTCATCAAGGCTCATAGCCATCACCCTATATCATATGATTACCACCATAGCATTCACAAGCTATGACATTCATTCAGCCTGCAAGGTTAGGATTACATAGGTAGGAGAGAGAAAATATTATCGCATGCTAGTTATCAAGCAAGTTCAATAAGTACAACATACCCTAGAATTATGGTTAGGGTTTCTCACACATAGCTATTAGGGTTTTCATTTCATTACTTGTCACAAAACCCTAGATACCTCATATCCCATACATTTGGAACACATTAGGGCTAAGAAACGTGATTATGATTAATTAAACAATCATCCAAACAACACTAAGTATTAACAATCAATTACTTGTACATGCGCATGTAGCAACCATACAATCATGTGTGTGTCTCCACCCAAACCATCAAGACATAGTGTTGCGACCGCAACACATATAGGTGTAGCAACCTTAACACATATAGGTGTAGCGACCGCAACACCCAAGGGGTACTTGTAGCGACCGAATCAAACCAAAGGGTAGTACCCATCCACCAAGACAATGGTAGCAACCAACATAGCACATATGTGTAGCGACCATGGTGATTAGGTTAGCTTTTGTAGTGCCCACGGCACATCACCAGGTGCACATGAGCCAACTCAAACAAAGGTACTTCGTTCGAAGCAAAACTTATCAAATAAAGCATGCATGTAGCAACCAAAATCCAAGAACTCCAAGAGGTACGTAGCGACCACGCCTAGGGTTAGGGTTTGTTGCGCCTGCAACAACCCACCCATATGTAGCGAACTCAAACCACTAAGAAGAGTATAGCAACCCAAAGGTCAAGCTACTCCAAGGAATAGAAGACCACCCTCAAAACATAAGTACCACGTTCAAAATAGAAGATTAACATCAAAGAAACTCGTCATCATCAAGGTGGAAAACTCCATATCAAGATAAACACCAAAACCCTAAAACACGTGTCATGGAAATCACCGTGGAAGAACCTTGTTTAAGAGAGATAAAACCCATGTTCATACAAGCAAAATAGAACAAAAACTTCATGCTACTCCAAGATACTCAAACCATGTGCATGTTGATAGAAATCCATAATCAAGAGCAAGAGAAAACCCTCCATTCCATAATCACCACAAAATTGGGTACCAAGATTGGGGTTTAGAAGAAAGAGCAATCTACTTGAGAATACTACAAAATCATAAAACCTAGATCATGATAACTTAATATAGCACATTAGCATCAAGTTTTAGAGATTATATTAGTAACATGAAAGGATGATTGTGTTGCAATAATTGAAGAGGGAAAAGAGTTATATAACTTGCCTTATGAAGAGATCAAGCTCCAAAAGATAGAAAGAAACTTCAACAAAGATGAACTCCATGGCCACAAGGTCACCTTAAAGGAGAAGAACACCATGATCAAAGGAAATCTCAAGAAAAGAGGGTAAAAATCCTAGGTATAACAAGAAGAAGAAAGAAGAGAGCTTCCTCTCACATATGTGCCACCATGGTCAAACCACAGCCTCCAACCTTTATGAGGAGAAGATCTTTAAGATAGCTACCATGGTTGCACCATACTCTCACGGCCAAGAAGGAGAAGAGAGGTAGGGTTCAAGGGAAAATGAAATCAAGGGTTCAAAACCACTTACCAAGAGAGAGAATCACCAAGAATCATCACCAAAGATATGATCAGCTCAAGATCACCACATGCAAGGATGATCGGCCACTAAAGCACCTAGATCAGTCCTTCTTTTCTCCACCAAGCTTCAAGAACGAGCATAAGGGAGTGGAGAAGAAAGGGGGCCAAAAAGGATACTTGCATGAAGATGATAGGGGTTATATACTCAAGGTTGGAGGGAGGTAAGGTGGGTATGAGGTGTCAACACAAGAGAGCAACAAAAGGACACTTATCCACCAAGAAAATAGCCATGCAATAACTAAGCAATGCATGCTTCGAAGGGTGATATTAACTAGGTAAGGTAGCAACAATGTAGGTCACTAATGCCCTTGTTGCGGTCACAACGCCACAAGGCACCATGTAGTGACCGCTACACTAGGTCACCAAAGAAAATAAGGTCGAAACACATCACTAGAGACAAACCCTAGCGACCAAACCAACACTAGGGCATCAAGGTAGAAACAAACACTAGCAAGGGAAAGTGTTGCAGTCGCAACACTCGTATAAGAGAGGTGTTGAGGTTGCAACACACCCAACACATGCTCAAGGTCGCTACACATCACCAAGGCCAGAAACCCTGGAAACCCTAATTCACTATGTGATGCCACATCATCAACCATGGCCCAAGCAAGGTGACCCATAGCATAATATTCTCTCTCATGGTTCTAAGGCACAAGAAACACATTCTACTCATGAAAATTTACAAGATTAACCCTCATTATGGGAAAATTGCAACTTGGTCCAAAATAAGGATACATAGCTCAAACATCATCCAAATGGGACCAAACTAAAAACATAGACATGTCACATTGTTATAAAAGCATTCAAGATATTAAATTGAGGTTTAAGCATCTTATTAAGCAAATCAAGCACACTCAATCACTAAACTAGGTCAGGGGCCTTATAGTTGAACCCACTCTATCTCATGATTATCTTCTTCGTGTAGTATGCAGAGTGAAGGAATTTGAACCTTGACTAATAAGACGACCTCCATTCCATATACAAGTGAATACAACATAACTCCCATGGATTTTTTTATGGAATTTTGATAATTCTAGAGAGTCATTGGAAGGTGTTCATGCCAATTGGCATGATAACTGAACATCTTCTTAAGGATTTTGATCAAGTTTTTCTAGAAGTTTCTCCATATCCATTCATATGAGGTTGATATGGTTGGTGGTGCTTGATCCTCAAAGATATCAGATACTCTTTGATGGTTTTGGCTATGAAGTTTGTACCAATTAGAGACAATCTCGTGTGGTATTCCACACACAGCTTATAATATTGTTCTTGAGGAACTTGATCACTTTTGGAGCCTCATTATTGGTGATGGACTTGGGTTTTACCCACTTTGTGAAGTAGATGAGACCACAATGAAGCAATTCACGTTTGATTCTTTAGGATTTATCTTCCCTATCATATCAATTCTCCAAGCAAAGAATGGTCAAGGCATGGCCATGTTGTATAACAGATTAGGAGGTGCATGGATGTAGTCACCATGGATCTGAACAACACGAGATTTTAGTCATATTGGAAGCAATATGTTTCCATGGTGTTTCAGTAGTACCCTAAAAGTTGTATCTTCTATGCTAGAATGACCTCACTGATATATGTGTTGCATAATCCTCCATTTACTTCCTTCATGAGGGATTTTTCTTATGTCTTCTCAACACATCAAAGGAGAGTTTGATTGTAAGATCTATTATATAGGTGTCCTATACCTAGGACATACTACATAGCTTGTTGCTTGAGCACCTATTGTTCATTTTATCATCGGCCTTCAGGAATAAATTGACTTTCCAAATATTTTTTGATGTCATGAAACCAAGCCTTCTCTTTATTGTTAGTTGTGTTGTCACTGACCATGTAATAGGTAGGTTGAGGAATTGTTTGTGCTTTAAAAGATAAGGTCAGGTCCCTTAGATGTTGATCCAAGAAGTGAGGTAAATCAAAGCATCGATGAATGTGTTGTGCTCTCGTTTGATGAAGTGGAAGGAAATATGGTTGAAATATCAAGCCAGATAGAACATGTATTCTGGGTAAGGAATCATGTTTTGATGGTGAGTCATCTAGTTTCTCTAGACTTGAGATATCATGAACAGGGAATCACTATAGACCTAGATATGATGTTCCCCTTGTTGTCCTGTGAGTTGGTCCTAATATGTAGGATTCATAGTCACCCAAGTTTTTGGTGACAATGAATTCCAATAGTCTTTCTAGTGACAATTTTTCTCCCTAAGGGTTTTGAAGAATCACTCATATACCAGCTCCCTTGCAATGAATGATTTGTTAAAACAGATCGTTCACAAATTAGTCAAGTGAGATGATCATCCATATGTCTTCATCTAGGAATTCACTCATGTGTTGCTTCTTCAAGAAGTGGGAAATATACTAGCTGATCAGCTAGTGCTTGTGTTATAACTACCTTCATTGGTAGATATGTGATATTGAATTTTGATAGCATTACCTGCCACTTGGTGCATCATCCAATAAGGGTAGGGTGATCGCATAAATAATAGAGCAAGGTCATGCTTTGCAATCAACTGCAGTGGATACGTCATTAAGTAGTGGCACATCTTTCTTGTGGTGTGTATTATGGCTAGAAAATACTTTTAAGAGGTGGTATAGATGGCTTTGGTATCATTGAACTTCTTAGATAGGTAGTAGATAATATGCTTTCCATGAATCATTGATTGATACAAGACTCATTCCATCAATGTTTTGCATACTGATAATAGAAGGGTGAGCCAGTATTCAAGCTCTACTGGTTTTAGTACTGGCATGTTGGCATGGTAATCTTTAATCAACTGGAGCACCATGTCACATTGTTTATTCCATTTGGAGTTGGAATTCTTTTTTTAGTATCTTAAAGATAGGCTCATATATAGGCACAAGTTTAGAAATGAAGATCCTAATGTATTGAAGGCGACCGAGCAAGCCTTGTATCTCCTTGTTAGTTCTCTAGAAGGGAATTTCTTGGGTAGCTTTAGTCTTCCTAGGATTGGCCTAGATTCCCCTCTAGATAGCAGTGTAGTCGAGTAGGTTACTTGATGTAACACTAAAGGTACACTTGGATGGACTTAGGCACATAAAGGATCGATGTAGCCATTGAAACATATTTTCTACTTTGGTGAAGTGATCATATGGACTCTTAGATTTAGCTATCATGTTGTCCACATAAACCTCCACCTTCTTATGCATCATGTCATGAAATATAGCAACCATCACTCTTTGATATGTAGCTTTGCCACTTTTGAGACAGATGGGATGGTTGAGTAATAGAATATTTCCCACTCTATGATGAAGGTTGTCTTCTCTTTATCTTCCTTATCCATCTTAATCTAGTTGTAACTAGACAATCCGTCTATGAAATTGATGAAGTGAATGGCCAACTACATTTTCAATTATCATGTTGATGTGTGGAAGAGGAAAGTCATCTCTAGGGGATGCCTTATTAAAATCACAATAATCCACACACATCTGCTCTCTACCATCCTTCTTTGATACAAGTAAAATGTTGGAGAACCATGTAGGGTACTTGACCAACTCTAAGAAACCAACATTGTACTACTTATTAACTTCCTCAAATCTTGAGACTTCATTCTGATTGCATTTGTTTAGCTTTTTGTTTGATAGGGTGAATGTCGGGGGTGATAGGAATTCAGTGAATTGTGATTTTCTTGTACAACCCATGAATGTTGGAGTAGCTCCATGCGAATAGAATGATGTAGTAGCATAGGAACTTTATCAGTGTGTCCTTATTACTTTGAGATAGACACGCCTCAATGTTGGGTCTGAGCTAAGATTTACCATCTATGTCTCATATTCAATATGAAAAGGTTGATTCTCCTTTGCAATATACTCTAAGATGGGTGCATCTTAAAACTTGGTGTCTTTGTCTTTGTACATAGTGCTACTTCAGAGGTATAATTACAAAACTCCTAGAGAGAGAACTCGTCTCCCACTATTTTTGTATTTTTTGAATTTCGTGGCTTTAAGGAATTTTGCAATCTGTTAGGATTTTGTGGGGAAGAACATGGATGTGGTGGAGAATGACTATAAAACCACTCGGGTATCTCTACCACATTAGGGTATCTTTCCTCTTAACGGGTTTTTTTGGTATGGGAGGTGACCTAGTCCTCGGGATGTTGTGGTCCTCTATACACTAGTTTTAGACTTCATCGACATTCTATACATGGAAAATTAGGGATTATGGGTCTCCTGCAGCTTCTATCTTGAATATGGAGTTGACCCCATAATATCCAATCATGTCATAGGCATTGTCATCACCCCATAAAACTCCATGGTCTTCCTCCATGTTTTTGGTATTTTTAGTCTCGGAGTCATCTTAGCATGGCTATCCAGCTAAAATCCAGAGAGGATCATAACTGGTTTTGTTGGATCATGACTCTAGTTGTATGGTGTTATTTTGGTGATTTTCACCTTGACAACGTGATCATAATGGGAATCTTCATTTCTTTTCCCAATGTTAGTGTGCTCTAGTCAGAACTAGTAGACTTTGGGGGTAGGCATGAGCTTTATTGCTTCTTCATGTGGAGGGATGAGCTTGTCTTTGGGCTGTTGGTTGTTCTAGATGGTGCATATGCCCTAGGTGTCTTCACTAATGATGGTGATCTCCTCAATGCTATCCATGAATTGGGGGTAGTCATCTTGTTCATATTTTTTGTCCTCTTATACGAGGTAGGGTGTTTTAATGGGGATGATAGCCTTGGCGATATCAACATCTTCTTCAGTTTTAGCTATAGTGCATGGGAAGTAAGGACTTGGGACCTCTATGCTCGGAGATGAGGTCCCATCGATGCAGTACCCTAAGTGAACATTCTTCATCTAGCCAAATTTTTCTAGCTTCTCTTCTAAAAATCCCGAGTCAGTGGTAGACAATTGAGATAACCTCTCCTAGTCAAGCTCTTCGTAGTGGACACAATATTACAGGCTTCCAATATGGAGTCCACCTAGTGATTTGAGGTCATGCATAGGATGGACCATAGAATATCAGGCCCAACCCTTTTTTCTTGGAGGAATTTGGGTGATCTAAGTACGTCCTTGGTGTTTGGATCCCAAACCTTGATCTGGATGAATGTGCATCTCCCATAACCTTTAGGAACACATCATAGAGTCATACGAGAGATGGTGGGATTGTATTTTCCATGGAGGCAGATATTGAAGCTTCCAATATTTAGCATCTCAAAATAAATACTACTAAAAAACAAGCAACTACAACTGGACTAACACAACATGTTTACTGGTTGTGTTGTAGTTAGCATATATAATACAATATTTATGTACGCTATATTTACTACATATTCAATACAAGTCAAACATGTTGTATTATATAGTGAAACTAAAACAATTGCTAGGGCATTGTAATAGACTGTAATATCATAACATACTATAGTTTGTTGTAATAGACCATAATCATACAACATGATCTCACCCCGTTGTAATAGTCAAATGTAATAACATGTTGTAATAGACCATAATCACACAACAGACTCTAACAAGTTGTAATATACCACAATCACATAATAGGTTCTATTCATTTATAATAATCATAAGTGTTACCTATAGTAATAGACCATGATCACACAATATGTTTTAACCCATTATTATATATCATAATCACACAACAATATTAACCTATTGTAATATTTAGCTGTTGTAATTGACCATAATTCCAAAACACACTCTACCAATCATTGTATATGAAAATAATGAGACATCTAGGCTCTACCTGTTGTTATATATAACTTTATCGCACATTGTGTACGACTCTAACTTGTAATAATGGATCCAATATAATTAATTATAGCTAGTAAAACCCCAATTTTCAAGAAAATATAATTAAAACTATATGTATGTATAATTCTATGGAAGCATTGTATTGCTTGATTTATTACTGATATAGGTCAATAAAAGAGCCCTACTTTTCTGAGATACTAAGTATCATTTTAATAATTATATATAGTTTCAGATTTTGCATTTTGTTGACACCCTCACACACGCATGGCAACCCTTGATTCCCCACCACAACCCATCTTCACACCTTTTAGTTACTTAGCAATCATCTACAAACCACCATTTTATTCAATCTGTCTTCTACTTCAACCCCATGTCTCACTGCTAGGTTTCATTGTGGCACATCTCACATGATTGCCAAATGTAGCATGCTTAGTGTCATCCCAACATCGAGAATAAAGATTTTGTAACTCCTTGAAGTGGACAAATTTAATTAACCGAATGATTATGTCCTTATAAGATGTCTTAATAATTATTGTCTTTTGATAGAAGGATTTAATTAGTATATACTTGTTTTGTTGAAAATTATATGTAAAATATATAGATTTTTTAAAGTGGCATATATATACATTATTTTCCCTAGATAAATCTTATATTATATTGTACCAGAGTATGGCCCCAAGACATTTGATAATGTGCCACTTTTTTTCCTTTTCACACATAGCCCCCGTCCTCACGTGTGTGGACTTTTGATTCCCCCAATTCTTTGTTTCTCTACCCACTAGTATTTGTACAAATCATCCTTGAACCACCTTTGTCTACAAGTGTCATGGCCGATGTCTTTCCAAGTGTCGTGACCAACAATCATGGTCTCCATCAAGCTCACTGCCACCTTCTCCAAAATCACAAAGCTTGAATCTCCCTTCAATCCAAATTGGTAAGATCTAATCATTTGTGTACACTGGTTTTGATTCTGATGCAGCCCTATTTTAGGGCTCCATCTTGTGTCTTATTTTATTTCAATCACATCTAGACATGTTATACTGCAAGCTATTCTCCCTAATATTTTGGTTTCCTCTCAATTTCTCTTATGGAAACTCTTTGCATGTTTTTAGGTACTTGGATTGCGCCTTGGATGGACGGGAAAGAAGGAAGATATTCTAGGGTTACTCCACCCATGGAGGGGTCCAAAGAAGGCCTTAAAGCTTCCCAACCTACCCCTAGTGGTCAAGGGTTGAGTTGAAATGAAGGTGTTTGTGGATCTCAAAGATTAAAGCTCAAAGTTCACGCAAAAAGCTCCCAGCACGACTGTGGTGACACAGAACGACCATGTTGCAA
Organism: Alisma plantago-aquatica; assembly: GCA_963693085.1. Classification (NCBI taxonomy): domain Eukaryota; kingdom Viridiplantae; phylum Streptophyta; class Magnoliopsida; order Alismatales; family Alismataceae; genus Alisma; species Alisma plantago-aquatica. The sequence continues at coordinate 465,703,353 of OY856415.1, forward strand.
ATGCAAGAATTACAACAAAATCACATAATTGACAAAGATACAACAACCTCAACACCACGGTCGTGCTAGCCAATAGGTCATGCCAAGAAGGCCCCAGCACAATTGTGCCCGACTAAACAACCATATTTGTCAAAGCCAAAACACTTGTACCCAGAAGAGTGACCAAGTCCCCAAATTGCCCATCACGATCGTGCTACCTAGCCCTAATGCTCAGCACAGTCGTGCTGACCCCAAACCCTTAGCATTTTCTACACTAATTTTCCCAAAATACCCCCAGTTATTCTAGTGCTTCCCTACCACTTATATATACCTAGGTGGCAACTGTAGCATAAGGTTACACCCCCTAGCATTAGTTTCCACCTGCCTTCAGCATTCAAGGAGCCCCCACCTACTTCCACCTACCTCCACCTCATTTACACCTTCCTCAACCTCAAAACCCTAGTTTTCTAGGGTTTTGGTCATCTTCCATCACCATTCCATGCCATTCATCCATCTTGGGAGAAGAAGGGCGTGCTCCAGCTGCTAGGAGGTGAAGAAAAGGGTTTTTCACCAAGCCTCTATGGTTATTCACTCCTCTACTCCTTTATTCTTCTTTTATTTTGTTATGACTAGCCAAGCCCTTAGGTGGGCTGTGTGGGTATATACTGTGACTTTGATACCATGTTTGGGTAAAATAACTTGTAAACTCTATAATTTGATTTTATGGTAATTATCTTCTACTTCTATATTATTTATCATATTTCTTCTTATGGTTTGTGCTTGAAAACATGGATTGCTCGTTGATTTGTGCTTGAAACCACTTATGATCTAGAAGAGAATGGTTTGTATGTGGATATCTTAGGGATTGCTCCTAGGTCCAACTAGTGTATCCCTAGATATCACCCTATCTTTCCAAATACATATCTCTTCTCTTACTTCGATGTGGAATATCTAAGTAGCTAGTATAGGAGTTCTTTGTGCAAGTGCCAAGGAGTTTCCTAAAAGCTAGATGGTGAGGGATATGAAGTGAAACACCCTAACCTCCACTCTCCATATCTATGTTTGGATACCAATTTCCCTAAGGACACTTACTCTAGACACCTATATTTTCTAAATCCTATAGGAATTTCTCCTAAGCCCTAGTTAAATTGTGTCTTGTAAGGTTGGATAGGGTGTGTAAGGGTGTAGTTCCCCTTCACACAACTTATACCATCCATGGAAAATTAATAGCTTAGGGCAATTCAATAGCATTCGTCTTGTTTGGTTTAACAATATAGAATGAATGGATAGAATTTGCATGTTATGACTCTCCATCTTGGATTCTAGTTACATTCCCCCAAATGGACCACACATCCATTAATTGCTTTAAACCTCAATTTTCTCTCTTTCTAGTTCATGGTAGCTTAGTTAATTGCTTTAGTTGCCTTCTTAGATATTTGTTTTTTTCTGGATATCTCAATTTTGTTGGACTAGTTAGTGAACTTTTATGCTTGCATGTGCCAGTTTTTATTAGTCTCTATCTAGTCTTACTCTAGGTTTCTAATTAGGATTGGTTTTCTAGTGTAGCGTTTATAGTTATTCTTAATCTCTTTCTTGTCTTAGTTGTCAATTTCTAGTTAGTGTAGTGTATCACTTACTTCGATTTCCTTATTCTTCATTTCTCTCTTTTTTCTTAGTTTCCTTTCTTTGCTCGTTAGAACTAAATTTTCTAGGGTTAACTTGGGTTTTGCTTCTTGATTTTACTTAATTGTTGGATCTCCACTAACTTAACAAACAAACCCCAATGAAACCTTAAACCCTAGACTCTGGTTTAGGAACCTATCTAATCTAACTTAGCTATAGTGCTCCCCTCTCCCTACAGATTGACCTCTATCTTGCCCCTTGCCTATACCACAACACGACTATGTGCACTTGTGGGTTAGTGTATTAGTATTTGTGAGTGTGTCTCTTAGGTTCTTGTAAATATTGAAATACCTAGTTGTGTACCTTAGGGTAGACACATCAAGCTTTTCTACACCATTGTTGGAGATAGGGGTGCTCGAACTAGCTAGTTAGTTTAGCTTTGCCTTTCCTATTGCCCTCATTATTGCTATTCTTTATTCGTTGTTCACTTTTACATACTTGTGTTATAACTTAGATTTTGTTGTTTGCTTGTGCCTTGTGCAGGTGACAGTTGTGCATGCTTGGGCATCATTCACTATCTACTAACTTGTTCCCAGAGGACTGAGATAGGAAGAAGGGAACGTCAACACCGACACAAGAAACAACAAGAGGATGAAATGGGATATGGAGATTCTCACGGCCATGAGGAGGAGGAATGTGTCCCTACATGCCCTCCACCTCCCAAGCCACTTCATGACTACTATATCTGGAAATTACACTTTTCCAATTGCTACAAGGGTGGATCAGATGCTAAGACAAAAGTTTTTCATTCCTCCCACTTTTCTTGGGATCCTACCCATCTTCTACGGGCTCGAGAATGAGAATCCCTACAACCACATTAACACCTTCTTGGATACGTGCTCCACCTTTTGCACCCCATATACTACTGATGATTCTATGGGGCGGACTTTACCTATCCAAGCCTGAGTTAGTGAGTTGGGAGTATGTGAAGAACAACTTCTTGAAGAAGTTCTAACCCCTATAACCCTATCTAGGCTAACTCAAATGTGGAGACACATCATTTCATTTAGCCATTCAGAGAATGAGCAATTCTGTGATACTTGGGAGAGGTTCCAAAATCTATTGCATGACTGCCCTCATCATGAAGTGCCCATATGGAAGTTGGTGCAATCCTTCTACACCAGCCTTTCGGAGATGGAACAAAGTTGTTCACTTCCTTATTCTGAAGCATTAATGGTCAAGCCTCCTGAAGAATGATGGCCACTCTTTGAGAACTTGGCTGAAAACTCTCGACATTGAGCCTCTAGTGCAGGTCCCTACTGTGGTAGAAATACAAGAGTGATGAAAATATGCAAGTAATGAAGATATTGATGGATATGATGAACCTAATGAAGACCCATGTGGGAGGTTCTTCTATCCACTCCACCCTTGTTGTGGAAACTCTTTGTGAAGAAGTCTCCAATATTATGGCAATTAGAAAATTAAGGCCCAATGTCTAACTCCTACACTCCTGAATGGAGGAACCATCCTAATTTATCTTGGAATCAAGGGGAGGAAGGACAAGGGGATCCTAGGAAATACCAAGGACCAAGGCATAGTTCGAGGTTCAAAGAGGAAGTACTTGGCGGATTTAAGAATCTCAATGAAGTGAAGAAGGATGTATCCTCCCATGGACAAACAATCAGCCACCTTGAACAAAGGCTAGAACATATTTCCCATTCACTTGCCCTCTATAAGGAGTAAAGACTCCCTTCCCAAATCATGGACAATCCAAACAATGATAATGGTTTGATTGGCGCTCCTCAAGGTGCTCTATTCCACCACAAGGTCAAGTAACAACCTTGCAACAAAATCAAGGAACCCCCAATCCATATGCTCCTCCACTGCCACAACCTCCCTTTCACCTCCAATACACCCAACAACCAACCACCTCCACAATAACCATCCTATATCCTCCAATATCCCAATCCACCAAACCAAGGACCACCATCATCATCATGAGCTCCCCCCTCCCCATGAGAAAGTGAACATGGTGTCTATCATATGGCCAAAGATCATGATAGAGAATCACTGCCAGAATGTTCATGTGAGAGTTCTAAGAGCATCATAAACCCTATTGTCTCGCCATTATGTGATAGTTCCAAGTGCACCAAGAACCATGTTGTCATGCTGGTGCGATCTTCTCAAGGCCACATACTAGCCAACTAGATGGTGACTAGATGCAAACCTAAGGAAAAACACACAGATCTATAAAAATTTATATATGGACCTAGCCGAACACACTGAATCAACTAATCACACGTACCCACAAGCGTAGAGGGTCGTGCTGCAGTATAGGCAAGTGGCAAGATTAGGGTCGATCCTCAGGGAGAGAGGGGGCACTAGAACTAGGTTAATGTAAGTTGTGTTCCTAAAGAGGAGAGTAGGGTTTGAGGGTTTAAAGTTGGTTTTGTTTGATTACACTATGATGGAAAGCAATTAAAAACAAGAAAGAAACTAAATTAACAAAAACCCTAGATTACCCTAAGCAAGTTAAGACTAAGAAACTAGGAAAGACAAGCAACCAAGCTAGAGCAAGGAGTTTCACTACACTAGCAAGTTAAATTATCAACTAAGAGGCAAGCTAAGCACTAAGACAAGCAAGAGCCTAGGTTGTCACTAGCTAACTAAATTACCACAAGCAAGCTCAAAAGAGCCCTAACTACTTAAGCAAGAACTAACTATCAAGAACCAAGCAATTAGCTAAGGAGTAACAAAGGCAATTAACTAAACTAGCATTAACAAACTGAGAGGAGAGAGGTGGATTTTGAGCAATAAGATGGATAGGTGGGACGTTTGGGAATGAAACTTGATATTAGTTGGGGGAAGGTTAAAATAGCATGCAATTCTCATATTTCAAGCTAGATTACCAAACCAAACAACAAGGCAAGTTCTATTGGAATATACCATGTGCTACTAGTTGGAGAACTAGGGCTAGTTGTAATTATAATAGGACTTGGCAAGTCTAGGTTTCTAGGGTAAGTGGTATTAGGGCAACTGAAAGCAAAGGGTAGAAATGGGAGTAGAGATGGGGGTGTTTCACCTCATGTTACTTGTCATCAAGCCTTTATGAAACTCTAGGCAATTGCACTAATCACACTTACAATAGCTACTTAGATCTCACAACTACTTGTAGAAGAAAGGAAATGTATGTAGGAATAAAGGGGTCTAGCTAGGGATCCACTAATTGGACCTAGGAGCCATTCCTAAGATTGCCACATACATTCCATTTTCCCCTAGAAGCTAAGTGTCATCAAGCATCAAAAAACAAGCTATCTATGTTTAAAAGCACAAACCACATGCAAGATAATGGGAAATGAGATAGAAGCAAGAGCAATCATCATGGAATGGAAATATGTTCAATACAAGTTATTTTTCCCCAACATGGTATCAAAGTCACATTTTAGCCCCAAACAGCCCACCACTAAGGGCTTAGCTAGACGTGCTCATACAAAAGAGAAAAGAAAGGAGAAGAAAGGGGTAGGAATCCATGGAGCTCAGAGTAGCTTCTTCTTCTTTATCTCCTAGATGTTTTAGGGTGTGGATCCTCCCCTAAGGTGGGTGAAAATCATGGAGATATGGGGGATTATGGTAGGGAACCTAGAAAATTAGGTTTGTATGGTGGAAATGGAGTAGAATATGGAGTGAGAGGTAGGTGAGTGGAACAAATGCAAAGAAGTGGATGAGGGGGATCTAGAGTAGCTAGGAAGAGGCTAAAGGAAGCTAACCTTCGTGTTGTGTTCGCCACATATGTATATATAGTTGGTGGGGAGTCACTAGGGTAAGTGGGGGCAAAATGGGAAAAATAGTAGAGAAAAAGTGTAGGTTTAGGTGGTCATCACGTCCATGGTGGGGGTTGCATGGCACGGTTGTGGGCAGGGGAATGGCCGAGATGGAAGGTGGAGTTGAGGTGTAAGTGTGTCTGGTGGCCACGGTCGTGTTGGGTAGAGGATACCATGACCGTGTTGGGGACCATGGCCATGTTGGAGGAGGTAGACATGGGCGAGGTCACTCTGAGGTCATCGTGTCTTCAGCTCACCACAGTCGTGGTTTTCACCATGGGCGAGGTGGCCTTCAAGGGCTGCGGTCATGCTGATAGCCACGACCGTGGTCATTCACATATAAAATGAGTCAAGTCCTTGTTGATTCTTGGGATCTTCATGAATAAATTGCCACAATCATTTTGTTGACCACGGGCCAGCTGGGAAGCCTTGGCCATGGCCGTTTTGCTGACCACAGTCATGGTGTCTTTAGTGACCATGGTCATTTTGCTGACCACAACTGTGGTCATTCATGTACAAATTTGGCGACTTCCATGTAACTATTGGAGCTTAATTCCCCACGACCGTGGTGATTTTCCACGGTTGTTTTGGGGCTTCTTGGTGATGATCTCCACTTCAACTTCTTCATTTAACCTCTTTTTGCTTTGAATTGGTTCTTGTGCATCGAAAGAGAGCTTGGGGAAGAGGTAGGTCCAGTCTTAGGGTGCAATAACCCAAAGATGTTCTTCATCTCTCTCCCATGCATCAATGCATGCATAAGTGCCCTGAAAAACACGCAAAAGGAGGCATAAGTGCATTTATCATAAAAGATCATATTGGAGGAAATAGCTTGTAATCTATGATGTTTAGATGTGATTATCATGCAAAAAGACACGGGATGAATCCCTAAAATAGGGTTGCATCACCACCCCAAACTTAAAACATATGTGTCCTCAGGTATGCTCCAACTTAATCTCTCTTTTAATTAAATCAAGGATCAAAGACAATGCAATCATTGTGATGTTTATTGGATAAAATGAGTTCACATGAGGAATTGGGTATGCAATCCACTACTCTCTACTCATTCTCATTCTTTTCAATATTAAGTCAAGCACTAAGCACAAGAACTTGGAATATGGATCATCATTCACATATGCAAGTAATATTATATTTATAATGCTCTGGGTAAATTGCATCATGCATGAATTACATTCAAAAGGTTAGAATCATTGTTTCATTTTCTAGAGTTACTTCATACACTTAATTTCACTTCTATGACCTACTTGGCTTGTGTAGGGGAATGATGGATAGAGTTGATTTACCCTATCCCTACTAGGCATAAAAAGAGAAGAAGTGGTTATGAAAGGGAGTGGAGTGCTTTTACACTCATATTTTCTTTATTTTGATGCTCTTAAACATGAGCACCCTTTATTTCTTTTTTCTTTTTCTTTTCTTTGCCCTTGGTGTCGGTAGAGAATATGATTGAAAGAGTGAAGTGGAGAGGTAAAGGTATGACCATCCCAAACTTTTGGGGGCGGTCAAGACTGATATGTGCTCTTTGGCATCCTTTAATGAGGCAGAGAGGTAAGAAGATGGTGGAAGAAATGTCAGATCAAAGAGGGGTCACAAGTAGTGGAAATTCATGTATAATCTCACTCAAGAAAGTTAGTCCATGTAACATTCACAAATCAAACAAGTCATGTATAAAATGAATAGTATAGTAGATTGCATCCTTTTAATATAGAACAATAAACCCAAACATTTAAGACTTGCAAGAATCACTCTTTTATTCAAAATAGAAAATTATTTCAAGAGGCTTGGAGCACATGCAATTCAAAATAGAAAATTATTTCAAGAGGCTTGGAGCACATGCAAAATTCTTACATAGGACTCATTCTAGCCAAAAACATCAAAAGCAAGTTGCATTACTCAAGATTTGATCATTTCACATCACAATAGATAGAGATTCAATTGAGATATACGTTTGGGCAAGAACATTCAAATTTGGGAAAATTTGGCCAAAATGGTGCCAATTTGCATTCAATCACATCTAAACCTACTTTAAGGGAGTTTAAAACATAAAAGAAAAAAATCCTAATTAAGACACACATAAAATTACCACAATCTACATGGAAATGCAATGCATGACATGGAAGAGCACAAAGAGCAAAAATTTTGAAAAAAAAATACACAAAAATGCATGAAATTTAACTACATGTATGCATGAATGCTAAGAAGAAGAAATCTACACTAAAAAGAGCAAAGTCAAACAATCCAAAAATAGGTGTAACATGCATAAACAAAATGAATATAGAGTCAGAGTGGTGCATGCCGCCTTACCACCCCAAACTTTTGAATCATGTTTTCCTCAGCATGAAACTAAAGCTTAGGGATAGAAAGGGTGAAGATCAAGGATGGTGTTGATGATCAAAAGGAAGGTCTCCCTATTGTGGCTGGTCTGGCTCCTCTGGTTGGTACTGATGAGGAGGTGGAGGACATGTACGAGTTGGAGGGAACTGGTAGTAGTGGACCCAATATGTGTCTTGAGGGGGAGGGTAGGTCTCTTAATATCCTAAAATACCACCCCAGAAGTCTTCACCCCATTCGGGGTTTCTCTGTGCCTAAGCATGGTGGTATCGATACAAGTGGTTGACCTAATGATGTATTTGTTGAAGGTACTACCACATGTACTACTGGATGAGTTGCATGTCCTGCTTTGTCTTCTAAATACCTTCAAGTTGTGCCTGGATGGATGACATGTCGTAGGCATTAACTGAAGGCTCCTACAGCTGAGATGTTGCCTCATCCCTTCTTCTTACCCTTCGGGCTTGTCTTGCTAGATCTTCTTCTTGTTGTTCTGGATTTGATTCTCCCACTTCTTCCTATGAAGCAGTAGGGTTATAGTTTTCCCGAGGGTTGTCTTTCTCCCATTAATTCAACTTTTCATGTAGAGTCGGGGACCCCAAAGCAGAGAGGAGAGGAGCATGATAGGGCAGCTCTAAATTTTTTTGCAGTGGTATGGATTTCACATTACATATCAACCTCTTGTTCTTGATCGTGATCACTTGAGAGAGAATGAGGTACTTCAAATCTACCAATTGAGCACCCTCGGCCTCTTTAAGTCCGGTGACATCAAAGCCTAGGGCTAGAGAGATTGAGTTCACAACCCCTCCCATAACAAATGGAGTTTTGCTTTTGAAGGGGATTGTCCTCATGTGATCTATCAAGAGTGACCCTAGATTAATGTGTAACCACTTATGTATTCCATGTAAAACCAAGAGGTCCTTTTGTGAAATGTTGCCTTTGTTATCATACCTCCCCACAATAGTGTTGGCAAGGACCTTTTGCACATATCTGAACAAGGGATTGTTGATTAACAAAGTCTTTGACTTGCCAGCTATGTATCCTGGAATCCCTGCCAAACCGTACCAGAATTTACCGTAGTCCAAGTCAACCTCTCTCTCAATTATGCCATCATTCATTTTTCCAACTTCTTCAGGATCCTTTGCAAACATGCAGTTCAATTAAGAAGTAGTCAACATGTGTATTCTATTAAACATTCCAAACTTGATGGCTTCCTCCCCTTTTATATTGACCTTCTCAAGAGTGGTGAAAAAAATGTTGAGCCAACTCCATGAATGTGGTTTGTTCTGTGAAAATCACCTTCCAAAAACTGATTCTCTTCAGCTTGCTTTCCACCTTTATTTTAATGCCCAGGTCTTCAATCACCTTCTTGCACCCATACCTTGTGGAGATGACTCTCCTTGACATGCATTCAGAATATATGGGTGTGATTTGCATTTTCCTTTGACCTCTTCCAAAACAAGTCCCCTCAGGAGATTTTTGAATCCTTTCAATCTATCTGCCTCCAGGTAGGCCAAGGTATCCTCTGGCTCAGAATCCAACTATTCCTCATCAGTGCCATCTTCTTCTTCATCATCCTGGTAGGATCTTGACCCCGGGATCGTGTCAAGATTGAGTGGCACCCGTTGCTTAGGATATCATTGTGGTTGATCCTCCTCTTTAATCATCAATTGTCGCCTTTCCTGTGGGTGCAGATTTGATCTCTCCCCCAATGAAGAGGTAGAGTGGTGAGCTGGCGTTGCCCGTGGAGGTAATCTCGATGAAGATGGGGTTGCATCCCCCCTTACCCTACTTTTGGCGAGTTGTGATCTCCGGCTCCACCTCATCAATCATGGCATCGAGGTTCTCCTCAGATGCCTTCTCCTCCTTCTCTTGATAGGTCTCATCAGTTATGTGGTGGTTGTCTGACAATCAGGTGTGAGAGGCACTCACGGATGTCGAATGGTGGAGCGATTGGGAAATGGAGTTCGATAGTGATGGAGTGTGGGATGGCATGGAAACTTGAGAGGAGGCTCTCTTAGTGTGCACTTTGCCTCCAGTGATCACCTCAAGGCTCTTTTGAGCCCCCTTCTTCATAGCCTTTCCTATCCCCTTCATTGTATGGAGGTGGTGGTGGTTGTAGAGATGTGATTCTAGGATTTTTATAGGAGAAGGCAAAATAGAGGTTAAGGGATGGGTGGCATGGGTTAGAATGGTTGCTATTAAGGTGGAGGATGGCTTGGTTAAAGGTTTTGGGTGAACATTGGTGGATTTTTGTGGGTTTTTGGGTGGAGTGGATGTAGATGGGGTGGAGGATGAAAATGGAGATGGTGGCTAGATTGATGGAGGATTTGGGGGTGGAAATGGAAGAGGGAAAGGTGGTGGAGGTGTAGGAAGTGATTGGAGGTCGATTGAGTGGAGGATTTGGGCTAGAGAAGTAAGGGTAGAGGTGTTGGGGTCAACGCAGGTCACCAAAATCGTGGGGGAGCTCGCACAAGTGTGAAAGATGAGGGGAGGGTCGTGGTGTTTTTTTAAGTTTAAGTGAAAAATAGGTGGGGTTGGGCCTCGCCACGGTCATGACACGGTCGTGGCGAGTGCTATAGATGTGGTGGTTGGTGAAGGTTGCTGCAGTTTGACCCTCACCACGGTCGTGGTGGTCACCACGGTCATGGTGTACTCCTCTCACCTCGGTCGTGGTGGCCACCACAGCCGTGGCCAATCACGTACAAAATCACCTCCATCACTATAACTTCCTTGGATTTTTGCAATTAAATCACCACGGCCGTGGTGAGCACTACGGTCATGTTGCCTTCATGTGGCCACTCCCATGGTGGTGGCCACAGCCGTGTTGTCCTACATGTTCCACGGCCGTTTTGAGCTCCACGGCCATGGCCATCCTTCACAAGCCATGTTACTATAACCTTTTCAAACTAAGGAGTAGCCACATGATGATTTACTCTGTGTCTTTTTAGCAACCCTTCAAATGTCCTATGAATGAAATGGCTTCCGCCATCACTAATCATTGCTCTTGGCACATCGAATCGGCTGAAGATGTTTGACTTCACAAAATCACAAACACTTTATGATCATTTGTTCTAGTAGCAATTGCTTGGATCCACTTTCATACATAATCGATGGCCACCAAAATGTACACATACCCAAAGGAGGGAGGAAACATACCCATGAAATCAATTCCCCAAACATCAAACACCTCAACCACAAGAATGGGTGATAGAGACATCATGTCCCTCTTGGAGATAGTGCCCACATTTTGGCACTTCAAACAGCATTTGCAAAACTCATGAGCATCTTTGAACAAGGTTGGCCAATAAAATCCAGTGAAGAATCTTGGCGGTTGTATGTTTCCTGCCAAAATGACCTCCACGTGCACCAAAATGGCACATGGCTTGGATCTCTTGCTGCTCAATTTCCAGAACACACTGTCTAATGAGTTGATCGGGACAATATTTGAATAGATATGGGTCATCCCAAGCATAGTTTTTCACCATAGCAAATAGTCTCTTGCTCTCCTCCCTTTTCCAAGTACTCGATATCCTCCCACTAGCTAAGAAGTTAGCTATGTGCTTGTACCACAGTCTTTGGGCAGATGAAAGTAAGAAGAGCTGCTCATGTGGCATTGTTTCCTTGATTTGGTTCCTATCATCATACGGTGCTTCAATGCGGGAGAGATGATTGACTGCAATATTTTCTACTCATTTCTTGTCAACTATCTCTAAATCAAACTCTTGGAGAAATAGAATCAATTGGATCAATCTTGGCTTAGAATATTTCTTTGACATAAGGTATTTCAAGGTTGCGTGATCTATATATACCACCATCTTGTTTTGCAAGAGATAAGAGTGAAACATGTCAAGAGAAAAAATCACAGCAAGCAACTCTTTTTCCATGGTAGTGTAGTTCCTTTGGGATTCATCAAGAGTCTTGCTTGCATAGTAAATGGCATGTGGAATGTGGCCAATCCTTTGGCCCATCAGCCCCCACTTCCATATCTAATGCATCGGTCATGATCTCGAATGGCGGGGAGAAATCCAGGGGTTGCATGATAGGAGCAGAGACGAGCTTGTTCTTCAAGTGGTTGAAAGCTTCAACACAGTTTTCATCGAAATTGAATTCCACGTCTTTTTTAAGAAAATGAAAAAGTGGCGTCGAGATTTTTCTAAAGTATTTAATGAAGAGATGATAGAAATGCACATGCCCCAAGAAATATCGGACATGTCTTACGGTGGAAGGAATAGTGAGAGTTGAAATCAGACCCACTTTGGCCTTATCAACTTCAATTCTGCCTTTAGAAACTCGGTGACCCAAAACAATGCCTTTGGGCACCATGAAGTGACTTTTCTCCCAAGATAGAACCCAACAGACCTTGACACACCTTTCCAGTATGGCTGTTAGGTGGAGCAAACACTCATCCAACGTCTTACCAAACACATGAAAATCATTCATGAAGACTTCAAGTGACGAATCAAGCATATCAACAAGGATGGATGTCACTAGACATGGCAATGGTTCGGATTATTGACAATGCAAACTGAACCTGATTCGAACCACAATTAAATGATTTGCATTGGTTCTCAGCCCGCAAAAATCCACATTAAGAAAAACCATATAGATATGATCCACAATTAACTGACCTGATCCGTAAATAACTGACCCAGTCTGCAAATCAGTAAACATAATTAGATAAACAGCACATGGCCCTACACACATGCCAATTTGATGACTGACTATCTCTCTCTTTGTGTTCTCTTGTTTTCACACCCACCATTCTTTACCTTTTATTTACTTAACAATTCGCCACCCCACCCAAACTCTATACACACCCACTACGCATTTGTTCCCTTTCACTATCATCTATACATAGCCTCCTCCATTCCTCCGCCTGAGTTTACTAGTAGTAGGGAAATGAAAGAACACCGCCACACATCTTCGGAGACACCAAGTCAGTCAGACTCACACAACTGCTCAACAATGGCCATGGTCGCCTCCCCCTCATATCTTTGAAATGTCGAAGGAGCATTGCACAACCCAAGTGGCATTCTTTTGTAAGTAAAAGTATCACTTGGACAAGTGAACGTCATCTTCTCTTGATCAGTGGGATGAACATCTATTTGGAAGTAACCGGAGTACCCATCAAGAAAATAGTAAAAACTTTATCCAACTAATCTCTCCAATATCTGATCAAGGAATGGGAGAGGTTAATGATCTTTCTTGGTCTTTTCATTCAATTTTTTATTGTCCACGCACATCTCCACTTGGATTGCTCTCTCACGGGCATCAATTCCCCAACTTCATTCTCGAAAACTGTGATCCCACCCTTCTTGGGTACAACTTGGATGGGATTCACCCATGGGCTGTCATAAATGGGATATATGATTCCAGCATCAAGTAGCTTCACGACCTATTTCGTTACAACTTCTTTTAATTTCAGATTCAACTATCTTTTCATTTGACGGATTAGTCTAGCATCATCCTCAAGATAGATTTTGTGGACACAAATATAGGGGTCAATACCCCTCAAATCAGAAATGGACCATCTGATGGCCTGAATGTTCTTCTTCAAAATTGCCATCAATACATCTTCTTGCTCCGGAGAAGGAATAGAAGAAATGATCATAGGGAGGGTGTCATTGGAGCCTAAGAAAGCATATTTCAACCCTTCGGGAAGAGACTTGAGCTAAAAAAAATGGGTGTCTCTTCAAGAGAATTCTTCAATGGTCTAGAAATGGATGGGAGGTCCTCACTTACAGCCATGAAGGCCAGCTCTTCTTCCTCATCCTCATCATCATCATAGGGAAATTCCACAATGGGCTTTAGACCTCTACCTTGTGTGGAAATTTTATTCCATGCAGGTAGACACTCTTCTACAATCTCATCAAGACACACAATCATATTACAATCCTCTTCTGTGGCACCTATCACCTCGACCTTGGCAGAAGACTTGAAAATGTTTAGTCAGATCTTCATGTGCATGAAAGTCACATACATGGTTTCGGTCCTCACATGGATCACTGCATCAGGTTTAGCCAAGAAGGGTCTCCCCAAGATAATAGGCACTTTCCTCGAGTCTTTTTCCATGTCCAAAACAATAAAATCAGTAGGAAAGAATGCATAGGTCTCATCATCAAGTCTAACCAACACATCATCAACATGCCCTCTAGCTGTTTTCACAGATCTATCAGCCAATTATAAAGTACAGTGAGCGGGACCCAGTTGTCCCATTTGCAGTTCAGCAAATACATCATATGGCATCAGATTTACACTAGAACCCGAGTCAAGAAGAGTTTGGTCTATGTGGTGTGCTCCAATGTAGCATAAGATGATGGGAGCACCAGGATCTTTCCTTTTCCTTGGCATGGTGTGTTGCAAAATTGAGCTCACTTTCTCAGTGAGCTTGACTTTTCTCGACGTCCGACATGTTGTCTTCCTCTTGAACGTGCACAAGTCTTTCAAGAACTTAGCGTAAGATAGAATTTGCTTGATTGCATCAAGCAAAGGAATGTTGATCTTGACTTGCTTAAAGGTCTCTGTGATGTCCTCAATGTGCTTCTTCTTCCTTCTTTATGTGGATGGCTCTTCAAATGCATCTGGGAATGGAGGGAGTTGTGCTCCCAACCTGATCAAGTTAACACTATTATCAAGCGGTACCACAGGAATCACAATATCATCTATCGGTATCACGGTATCAACTCGGGTGCCTGTCATAGTATCATCAGCATGAATCTCAGTATCAGCATCCTTGATCACAGTATCAACCATGACATCACTGGTTGCGCTATCAACAGAAGTACTATGTGGCTTCTCCAAGGTCCTACCACTCCTCAAAACTATCATTACCTTCTCATGATCATGGGTAGTGGAAGAGGAAGCTTTTGGAGGTGGTTATGGCTGTTGAGGTGGTGGTGGATTTGGGTTTTGGAGGATAAATTGTGGTTGTGGTGATTGTGGGGGATGGGGGTGATATTATGGTGGGGGTTGTTGGTATGAGTGAGGTGGGGGTATTGGTAGCTATAATGGGGTTGTTGAGGTGGATGAGCATAAGGATTTAGTGGTCCTCGATACTTGTGAAGTGGGGGTATTTGGCCTTGTGGTGGAACATAAGCACCTTGAGTAGTACTTACATAACCACCATCATTGTTTGGGTTGTCCATGGGTTGAGACGAGAGTCTCCCTTCTTCACGGAGGGCAAGTGAAAGGGAAATTTGATCGAGCCTTTATTCAAGGCAGTTAATTTTTTCCCTTGATAGGATACCTCTTTCTTCACTTCATCAAGGCTCCTTATCCTTCCTAGAACTTCTTCTTCAATTTCAGAGTTGTACATGGGCCCTTGATGTTGCCTTGGCTGCCCTTGTCCCTCCTCATATTGTTGTTTCCATGAGAAGTTTGGATGATTCCTCCACTTTAAAGTATAGGAGTTGGACATTGCGCCTTGCTTGTTTCAGTTTCCAAAGGCATGCAAAGTGTTTACTTCTTCTTCCTTAGCATCAACTGCCATAGTGGATTGGCTAGAAGAACCACCAGTTTGGTTCTTCATCATGTTCATCATATCCGCCATCATCTTCATCATTTGTGGGTTGGCTTCTATTTTGACTAGAGCTACAAGAGGGGGTGGAGGGATGTAGTTCCGGTCACAGTGCTCCCCTTTAGTTGAATCTCGGTGGCGTGAATTCTCAGCAAGATGCTCGAACAAGGGCCAAGACTGCTCCAGCGGATTTCCATGAAGGTGCCTCTACATGAAGAATCAACATTGTTTTGGCTCCACTCAACTACCTCAGTGTAGAATTCTTGAACAAGCTTCCACAAAGGTATCTCATGATGAGGGTAGTCATGCATGAGCTTTTGGAACCTTTCCCAGGCCTCGTGGAAGGGTTCATTCTCTTTTTGTGGGAAGCAGGTAATACATCTCCACATCTGGGTCAACTTGGAAATCGGGTAGAACTTCTTAAAGAACTCATTCTTCACCGCATTCCATGTCACCAACTCAGGTTTGGAGATGTACCACTCCTTGGTTTTTTCTTTCAAAGAGAAGGGGAAGAGGGTTCTTTGGATTGAGTCTCCAGTGGTGGCAGGTGTGCGGAAAGTGGAACAAGTTTCAAGGAAGGCGTCGATATGGTGGTAGGGTTGTAAGGAGGCAGGATCACCCCCTTACTAAAAATTTGAAGAATGAAACATCCATTCCAAACGCACTCAAAGGTGTGTTGGAATAGGTGCAAAATTTCCAAACTTCAATAAATGGTATTAAAAACAACCAAAGTATAGAAGCAGAATAAAAATGTTGACTATATTCAATTTATCACAAGGTTACAAAAGAACATCATAATCTCCCACAAAGGGTGTACATGTATCACTCAACATAAGAATCTAGTAGAGGAAATCTAAACTATAACAACTTTGTCTCCAAGCTTTAACTCCTTAAGCTAGTCCAAACTTCATGCCTTATAATCCAAGTCCTTCACTTAGGGTTGTAAGCATACCCCAGCAAGAAGAGAAAATAGATGATATTAGCAAAGGCCGGTATGTGCATACTAAATAGGAAATGGAGCAATATATGGAATAAAGGACATCAATATAAAAGGCTTCCCATAGAAAGGATAAGGACCACCCAGATGGGTATCAAGAGAAAAGGAATTGAAATCATATGATAAACAAAAGAATACTTGCCATTAATAAATCATAAAGATTGTGTCACACAAGCACATGTAAAGAATTAGGGCACACACCCCATATCATCAACTTGCATGCATGTGAGATAAACATAGCCCTAGAATAATATAAACACAAAGGAGGCTAAGTCTCATAAACTTGAAATCTGATATAGAAAGGAATACTACCAATCTCCCAAATATATAAAACATGGGCCAAGAATCACACATATTACCCTGGGTATGAGGTTCCTTCCATCCCAAAAGAGCAGGAAATATCACATCTGCTCGGTAGGAAATAACACATCTGCCATAAAAACCAATGCAATTACACTACTCTAGTGCTATTGAATCACATAGCATGTTAAATGTAGTGACAAGTAGAAAGTATAGTCAGAATATATAAACTAGTCACCACATAAGTGACCAACATATACATCCACCTCATAAGTGGGAAAAAGACATCATATGTCATCTTTTAGAGTTCCATCATGAACAAAGATAATATAAGATTTCAAACAAATATCCATGATCACATGATCAATATCAAATAAGGTAGTTTACAAGAACCATGATTTTCAAAAGAAAAGACATTGTGTATAGGCTAATGTCCATAGGACAAAGAGAATGAATAAGCATAGGTGATTTGCTCAACATAGAAGAATAGGGAATACATCATACATTTAGAGTGAAGAATTAGAAATTGCTCAATATAGAAATAATGTTGGATGCAATCATACAACAAGAGAAAGAAATTGCTCAATATGAATAATCGGGTCTATAAACATACAATAAGAGAGAGAAATTGCTTAATATGAATAATCAGGTCTGCAAACATACCTCAACTTTAGAGTCTAAATAGTCCGAGTCAATCCTAGGCCTCCAAAGAACCTCTAGGGAAGGTGGATAGGTCCAATAAGTAAGGTTCCCAAGCTTATAGAGGCTGGTTTTTCCAGCAAAGCTCCTATCTCGAGCAAGAAGAACCTTCTCCACTTTAGAGGTGAAAAACCCTAACAAAAGAACATGGAGATGGGGTGTTTATGGGTTCTAGGTGGGGTTTCACCATGGAAGGCCATGGTTTCAACCTATAGGAAGGTGTAAGGAAGACTAACAACATGAAAATAGGGAAGGAAAGGAGGATACTTACTAGTTTTGGTCAAAATCACCAGGGAGAAGCTTAAGAAATCCTAAATAGAGAAATTTGGAACCCTAGGAGCCTTCTTCACCAAGGTAGGCACCTCCTTTTACCTTGGGACAGAAACTTCATAAAAAAACATAGTAGGAATGATTATCTAAGCTATAGGAAATAAAGAAGAGCAAGATTTTTCAAATTGGGAGTTGGGAAGTGGTAGATATGGCTATATAAAGGAAGAGATCAAGTATGAGGTGTCTATGAGACTTTCCATGTGTCATGTATAAGGGTGTCCATGGACATGCAAGCCTTTATGGATAAGGAAGAAGTCAAGCACGAGGTGTCAAGTTACTTTCCATGTGTCCAATGCTAAGGGTGCCTATGGACATGCAAACCTTTATGGATAAGGAAGAAGTTAAGCATGAGGTGTCCATGGAGCTTTCCATGTGTCCTTAGCCTAGGGATTTCATGGCCATGCATGAGGACAGATCATAGAGGCTTCTTGAATATCAAATTTCAGTTTATGGACACTTACAGGCCATCCCAACCGGCCTCCAATCAAAGAAATAACCCCATTGGTTGATAGCTTCTAAAGATAAGCTCATTTATAAAGAGAGTAATCCCTAAAATGCCCTTGGAAAGAAACACCTTCAAACCAAGGTGCAACTAGGTGCCCCATGGTTCAAAAACTAGATAATGGTAAGGGAATATCTAAATATTATAATGCATGTGACAATTTGAAAAGAAAACCTACCAATTGAGTAAATTGCAAAAAAGTCCAAAATGTACCTAAAATTGCATAACTTGCACAAACAACATCCAAATTGGACCAAACTTCATCCACAAGTTATCTTTGATGTGTTGAATATTAATTTGACATTATTTACATATTTTGAATTTATATAATAACATTATTCATTACTTATGCCTTTTATTCATTTTCTCTCTCCTAAACTTATCCTAATATTTCAAGGTAGTCCAAATTAGATGAAATTTGACATGTATGCTAATTTTGATATGTAGATTTCGAATTTGAAGTTTGTTTCCACTTTTGAGACTTCTTTTTATGAGATATGTCATATGGACCATTGACGGCCCATTATCTAAATTATTCATCCAATTAAGTTCCTTATCTTCATATCACTACCAAAATGAGTTACGTGGCATATTTTATGTATCCATTATAAACCTAAGATTAATGTTAGAACATTAGGCTATATTTAGGTGATATATACATGCATTAGCTCATTGGGGTTATATTAAACATCTATTTAGGTCTAACTTTGTTTGGCTAAGTCCAAAATGTCAACTTCTAGGTTATGGTCTGAGATCTAGTATGTTACAGCACACCACCCCTTAAAGGGATTTCATCCTTGAAATCAAAACATCCAATTTATAAAAAAACAACTTATTCACCACCCCTTAAAGGATTCATCTTATTAAGCCAAAACTATTCTTTAGGTATAATATGTTCAACTACACTTCCTTACATCCAACTACATAAGCATCATGCAAAAAAAAGAAACATAACATGTAAAGACTAACTATGAACTATGGGTTAACTTGCTCTTGTCCATCCTCAAACAAGTCTTTTTACCTGGGAGACTAGTTCAACATATTAGGGTCCCTAAAGATAAATCATATAGATGTCTAAGTCTATTATTGCCTAAAATCATGTTATTTCAGACAAATCATATCAGCTCAGGCCAGGCCGGTAACATATGGATTCGGGAGTCCTCATAAACCAAGCTAGTGGTGCGGAGGAAAATATTGCCAGCCCCCAAACCCTGATCCTTTCTAGACACATTTGCTTTCAACATCATATCCCAGTAGCTACCTAAAGGTCAAGCTAAACAACCTCAAGTTACTATGTTTACTTATGAATCTTTTAGTTGTAAGTATTTTATGGATCTATTCATCATTATTCTAATGTGAAACTATATGATCCTAAATCAACCCTTCATCATCTATTGATAAACTCTAGGGCAAACATGACACTTAAAGGTAAGTCAAGTATTCTAACTAGGGAGACAAAATTGAAATAATCATATTCTGACTACTATGGGCTCTGATACCATGTTGTAAGGAGGTGGGATCACCCCCTTACTAAAAATTTGAAGAATAAAACATCCATTCAAAACACACACAAAGGTATGCTAGAATAGGTGCAAAATTTTCAAACTTCAATGAATGGTATTCAAAACAACCAAAGTATCGCAGTAGAATAAAAATGTTGACTATATTCAATTTATCACAAGGTTGCAAGAGAACATCATAATCTCCCACAAAGGGTTTACATGTATCACTCAACATAAGGATCTAGTAGAGGGAAATCTAAACTGTAACAACTTTGTCTCCAACCTTTAACTCCTTAATCTAGTCCAAAACTTCATGTCATATAATCCAAGTCCTTCACCTAGGGTTGGAAGCATACCCCAGCAAGAAGAGAAAATAGATGACATCAGCAAAGGCTGGTATGTGCATACTAAATAGGAAATTGAGAAATATATGGAATAAAGGAAATCAATATAAAAGGCTTCCCATAGAAAGGATAAGAACCACCCAAATGGGTATCAAGAGAAAAGGAATTGAAATCATATGACAAACAACAGAATACTTTCCATTAATAAAACATAAAGATTGTGCCACACAAGCACATGTAAAGAATTAGGGCACACACCCCATATCATCAACATGCATGCATGTGAGATAAACATAGCCCTAGAACAATATAAATACAAAGGCATACGAGTCTCATAAACTTGAAACCTGATATAGAAAGGAATACTGCCAATCTCCCAAATATATAAAATATGGGCCAAGAATCACACATCTTGCCCTGGGTATGAGGTTCCTTTCCATCCCAAAAGAGCAGGAAATATCACATCTGCTCGGTAGGAAATAACACATCTGACATAAAAACCAATGCAATTACACTACTCTAGTGCTATTGAATCACATAGCATGTTAAATGTAGAGGCAAGTAGAAAGTATAGTCTGAATATATAAACTAGTCACCACCTAAGTGACCAACAAATACATCCACCTCATAAGTGGGAAAAAGACATCATATGTCATCTTTTAGAGTTCCATCATGAGCAAAGCATAAGATAAGAGTTCAAAAGAATATTCATGATCACATGATCAATATCAAATAAGGTAGTTCACATGAACTGTGATTTTCAAAAGAAAAGGCATTGTGTATAGGCTAATGTACATAGGACAGAGAGAATGAATAAGCATAGGTAAATTGCTCAACATAGAAGAATAGGGGATACATCATACATTTATAGTGAATAATTAGAAATTTCTCAATATAAAAATAATGTGGGATGCAATCATACAACAAGAGAAAGAAATAGCTCAATATGAATAATCAGGTCTGCAAACGTACAATAAGAGAGAGAAATTGCTCAATATGAATAATCGAGTCTGCAAACATAACTCAACTTCAGAGTCTAAACAGTCCAAGTCAAGCATAGGCCTCCAAAGAACCTATAGGGAAGGTGGACAGGTCCAATAAGTAAGGTTCCCAAGCTTAGAGAGGCTGGTTTCTCCAACAAAGCTCCTATCTCGAGCAAGAAGCACCTTCTCCACTTTAGAGGTGAAAACCCCTAACAAAAGAACGTGGACATGAGGTGTTTATGGGCTCTAGGTGGGGTTTCACCATGGAATGACATGGTTCAAACCTAGAGGAAGGTGGAAGTAAGACTAACAACATGAAAATAGGGAAGGAAAGGAGGATATTTACTAGTTTTGGTCAAAATCACCAAGGAGGAGCTTAAGAAATCCTAAATAGAGAAATTTGGAACCCTAGGAGCCTTCTTCACCAAGGTAGGCACCTCCTTTTATCTTGGGACAGAACCTTCATGGAAAAACATAGTAGGAATGATTATCTAAGCTAGAGGAAATAAAGAAGAGCAAGATTTTTCGAATTGGGAGTTGGGAAGTGGTAGATATGGCTATATAAAGGAAGAGATCAAGTATGAGGTGTCTATGAGACTTTCCATGTGTCATGTATAAGGGTGTCCATGGACATGCAAGCCTTTATGGATAAGGAAGATGTCAAGAACTAGGCGTCAAGTTACTTTCCATGTGTCTAATGCTAAGGGTGCCTATGGACATGCAAACCTTTATGGATAAGGAAGAAGTCAAGCATGAGGTGTCCATGGAGCTTTCCATGTGTCCTTAGCCTAGGGATTTCATGGTCATGCATGAGGACAGCTCATAGAGGCTTCTTGAATATAAAATGTAGGTTTATGGACACTTATAGGCCATACCAACTGACCTCCAATCAAAGAAATAACCCCATTGGTTGATAGCTTCTAAAGATAAGCTCATTTATAAAGAGAGTAATCCCTAAAATGCCCTGGGAAAGAAACACCTTCAAACCAAGGTGCAACTAGGTTACCCATGGTTCAAAAACTCTAGAATGGTAAGTGAATATCTAAATATTATAATGCATGTGACAATTTGCAAAGAAAACCTCCCAATTGGGTAAATTGCAGAAAAGTCCAGAATGTACCTAAAATTGCATAACTTGCACAAACAACATCCAAATTGGACCAAACTTCATCCACAAGTTATCTTTGATGTGTTGAATATGAATTTACCATTATTACCATTTTTTGAAGTTATATAATCACATTATTCATTACTTATGCCTTTTACTCATTTTCTCTCTCCTAAACTTATCCTAATATTGATGTTTTGAGGTCTGCTCTCTGATGTCGCAGAGAGGTGGAAGGGGCGGGCGTGGTCACTTGAGGGGGGGAACCCTAGGGATGGTTCCATAAATGGGGCAAGTACTCCATCCCCAGAGCCAGTTTTGGCTCCTCCTGATAGCTCAAGTGTGGCTGAGGGGGCGAAGAGGATCCAGTTGACCCAGCTTGGAGGTCATTCAGAGGTGTCGTCCTCCTCAACGAAACTCGATGATCTACCTACCTCCTCCACTCGGCCGCCTGATGAAAACAGGGAATCCTCTGCAGGAAACATGGTGAGCGACTGGCTTTCAACCAGTAGGTCAGGCCTACCTTGTGAGGTTATCACCTCTGTTAATTTCATGATCCAGTCATCGTCGATGGGGAGAAGTATTTCTCCATCTCGAGTGGGGACGAACCCCTTCCATCGTGGTTGGAGTATGTATCGATTAGGTTCACGGGGAGGAAGCCCTCCCAAAGTCAACTTCACGGTTGGATTCGTCGTCAATGGAGGCCAAGTGATGCCTTCGACATCATCGCGGAGGAAACTAAGGGGTTTATCGTGAAGCTTCCCACGGCAAAGGAAAGGGGGAGGATCTTGAGTGAGGCTCCATGGATGATGGATGGTTCGTTAGTCATTGTCCAGGCATGGGAACCTGGTGTCCCCCTCCAACCTCTCTCCTTCCCAAAACTCCCTATGTGGGCCAAACTCGAGAATCCAGGGGTGCACTGGACATCGAGAAGGATTAGTGGTGTTGCAAGCATCATTGGGAAGCCCCTCGACATTGAAGACTCAAGTCTCTCCGTTCACTACCTGAGCAAAGCCACAACGTGTGTGGAGCTCTCTACTAGCTCTGGCTTCCCGAGGTCAGTGAAGGTCATCGTTGATGGGAAACCTAGGAGTTTAAAGGTTGACTACTTCGTGAGACCTCAAGTCTGTTCAGGCTGCTCTCAATTTGGACACCGCCTTCCCTCCTACCCCAAGGCCAAAGGAAGCAAGCCGATGAAGAGTCAGTTGCAGCTTAGAGCTGGGAAGAACAGATGGTGTGAATGTGCTCGACACTTTGCCGAGGAGAAAGTACCCTTTCATGATGAAGCTTCCGGAGCAAATCTAGAAGAAGAGCAAAGGGTGGATGTTGCTCATAGAGTCTTGTCAGAACCTGAAATGAGGAGTTGCTCCCCAACAGTGGTTGTTAGTGCTCTGAACCTGGAGTGGGAGATTTCCTCCTCCAAACTAGTTGCTACCCCTCCCTGTTTGAAGCAACTCATACAGGATACTAGTATTTCTTTGGAATACCATCAAAGGCTCTCGTGTAACTCTGATAATGGGTCATCGGTTAGCTCTTTTGATTTTGGTCAGGGGTTAATGGATGATTTCAGTGTGAACAAAGAGCCAAGGTCAAAGAAGAAGAAGAAAAAACATAAGAGGACTAGTACCGAAGAGGTTCCCATGCTAGGCCTTTCCGTGTCTATCTAGAATCTCTTGTTGGTTCATTTCTTTGTGTTCTCTTGAGCAGGCTGCTAAGCAGAGGACTGTTTCTTTGTTTGACTGAGTTGATCTTGTTTTCTGGTGCTCTTAGATCTTTGTGACTGGTTGTTGTTCTATCCTGGAACACACATTGTGGGTGCTTTGTTTGTAAGTGTTCCTGTTAGGATGATGATTGGGTGCATAGTTTAGGGGTGCCTACTTGGTCTTCTCTATCCGAATGGTGTTATCTGGTCTGGTGCCTTTGATGGAGCTAAGCTTGGATGTGGCAGGTCGTGCTTGCTCCAGGGAGAGTGCTTTGATGTGGCAGATTGTGCACTTCTCTTCTGTTTCATGTGTGTTCCCTTTTATCTGCTGCCTCATGTTGCAGACCCAAATACTAATAAGGTGTACGATCTGTAGTAGAAAAGGAAGGTGGGTCTCACTGATATATTTGTGGGTGGGTTTAATGATTCGGTGTGCCTCTTCTTCTTATCTTACTTAGATTGTCTTCTTTGTTAGTTTTTTTTGTTCTATTTTTAGGTTCGGATACCTGGAGTTTCCTCTTGTTCTGATCTAATGGGTTCTCCCTATGTAGAGACACGTAGATATAGTTTCTTCTTGAGGCACATTTGTACCTAAAGTTTTGGTTTTATAGTAACACGCTTTTTTGCCGACCAAAAAAAATACTTATCCTAATATTTCAAGGTTGTCCAAATTAGATGAAATTTGACATGTATGCTAATTTTGATATGTAGATTTTGAATTTGAAGTTTGTTTCCACTTTTGAGACTTCTTTTTATGAGATATGTCATATGGACCATTGACAGCCCATTATCTAAATTATTCATCCAATTAAGTTCCTTATCTTCATATTACAACCAAAATGAGTTATGTGGCATATTTTATGTATCCATTATAAACCTAAGATTAATGTTAGAACATTAGGTTATATTAAGGTGATCTATACATGCATTATCTCATTGGGGTTATACTAAACATCTAGTTAGGTTTAACCTTGTTTGGATAAGTCTAAAATGTCAGCTTCCAGGGTATGGTCTAAGATTTAGTATGTTACAAGGGTTCTCGTTCTCCATCCCATAGTAAGTAGGAAGGAGTATGAGAAGGGTTGGTGGAATGGTGAATTTTTGACCCGACATTTGGTCAACAAGGGTGGCAAATGGGGAGTTGTAGTTCCCCAGGGTGAAGTACTCATGGAGAGGGAGGTTGGGTTGTGGTTGAGCTTCACCATGAGGTTCACCATTGTCTACCATTTTGGCTGATTGGTGTTGTGTGTGACGGCTTTGGGGTCTCCTTCTACCTATCTCGAGGTCGTATGGCACTGTAACACCCCAGGATTTGAGGCCTTGGATAATATGATCTTACAATAAATGAGTGGACTACCCATATCACCAAGGTGCACCTCCTTTTCTAGGAGCCCATCACTAAAGAACTCCATAGTTAAGCATGCTCACCTTGGAGTAGTACTAGGATGGGTGACCAGTTGGGAAGTCAATCATGGCTTGCGCATCAGTGAGGACAAAGAGTGTAGTTAAGGCTAGTGGTGATCTATGGGGCCAGTCGTCATTCCTAAAACTCTACTAGAGCCTAGGATAGTGGGACCAGGTGTTACAAATGGTATCAGAGCCATAACCCCTCCAGTAGGTGGGGCCCACATAGACATGTGGCATGTCGGTCTTGAGTCATGTGGTCCAAGCAAGTTGGAAAGGGCTATCCATGGTGATGTAGCCACCCTTTCACTGGTAATCCGCGATTGGGAGCTGGGTGTCCATGGGCCATTCTGGGTCTGCATTGAAATGGGGAAATATTATATGAGGCCATATAGTTGAGCCTTGATGAGGACATCAAGAGTTTAAGTGGGAGAGATTGTAACGTCTCAGGATTTGAGTCCTTGGATAAAATGATCTTACAAGGAATGAGTGGACTACCCATATCACCAAGGTGTACCTCCTTTTTCGGGAGCCCGTCACTAAAGAACTCCATATTTAAGCATGCTCGGCTTGGAGTGGTACTAGGATGGGTGACCAGTCGGGAAGTTAATCCTATCTTACACGTCAGTGAGGACAAAGAGCATGGTTAAGGCTAGTGGTGATCTTTGGGGCCAGTCGTCATTCCTGAAACTCTACTAGAGCCTAGGACAGTGGGCCCAGGCATTATAGGAACCAAGTCCGTACAAGTCAAATGTGTACTGCTCATGCACAGTTGTCACCTACACAATACACAAACAAGAAACAAGATCCAAGTTAGAAAGACAGTATGCAAAAGTAAACAAAGAATAAATAATAGCAATGGTGAGGGTAGTAGAAAAGGCTAAGCTACACTAACTAGCTAAGTCGAGCGCCTCTATCCCCGGCAATGACACCAGAAAGCTTGGTGCAATCTTCTCAAGGTCACACACTAGCCAACTAGATGGTGACTAGATGCAACCCTAAGGGAAAACACACGGATCTCTCAAAATTTATATATGGACCCAGTCCAACACAATGGCTCAACTAATAACATGTACCCGCAAGCGCACGGGGTCGTGTTTTAGTATAGGCAAGTGGAAAGATTAGGGTCGATCCTCAAGGAGAGAGGGGGGCACTAGAGCTAGGTTAATATAAGCTATGTTCCTAAAGCGGAGAGTAGGGTTTGAGGGTTTAAAGTTGGTTTTGGTTTATTACACTACGATGGAAAGCAATTAATATTATCAAAAACCCTAGATTACCCTAAGCAAGTTAAGACTAAGAAACTAGGCAAGACAAGCAACCAAGCTAGAGCAAGGAGTTACACTACACTAGCAAGTCAAATTATCAACTAAGAGGCAAGCAATAAGACAAGCAAGAGCCTAGGTTATCACTAGCTAACTAAATTACCACAAGCAAGCTCAAAAGAACCCTAACTACTTAAGCAAGAACTAACTATCAAGAACTAAGCAATTAGCTAAGGAGTAGCAAAGGCAATTAACTAAATTAGCATTAACAAGCTGAGAGGACAAAGGTGGATTTTAATCAATAAGATGGATAGGTGGGCTGTTTGGGAATAAAACTTGATATTAGTTGGGGGAAGGTTAAAATAGCATGCAATTCTCATATTTTAAGCTAGATTACCAAACCAAACAACAAGGCAAGTTCTATTGGAATATACCCTATGCTACTAGTTGGAGAACTAGGGCTAGGTGTAATTATAATAGGACTTGGAAAGTCTAGGTTTCTAGGGTAAGTGGTATTAGGGCAATTGAGAGCCAAGGGTAGGAATGGGAGTAGAGATGAGGGTGTTTCACCTCATGTTACTTGCCATCTAGCCTTTAGGAAACTTTAGGCAATTGCACTAATCACACTTACACTAGCTACTTAGATCTCACACCTACTTGTAGAAGAAGGGAGATGTATGTAGGAATAAAGGGGGTCTAGCTAGGGATCCACTAATTGGACCTAGGATCCATTCCTAAGATTGCCACATACACTCCATTTTCCCCTAGAAGCTAAGATTCATCAAGCATCACAAAACAAGCAATATATGTTTAAAAGCACAAACCACATGGAAGATAATGCGAAATGAGATAGAAGCAAGAGGAAATCATCATAGAATGGAAATATGTTCACTACAAGTTATTTCCCCCTACATGGTATCAAAGTCACATTTTAACCCCAAATAGCCCACCACTAGGGGCTTAGCTAGACATGCTCATACAAAAGAGAAAAGAAAGGGGAAGAAAGGGGTAGGAATTCATGGAGCTCAGAGTAGCTTCTTCTTCTTCACTTCCTAGCTATTGTAGGGCATGGCTCCTCCTCCAAGGTGGGTTAAAATCATGAAGATATGGGGGGTTATGGTAGGGAATCTAGAAAACTAGGTTTGTATGGTGAAAATGGAGTGGAATATGGAGTGAGAGGTAGGTGGGTGGAGTAAATGCAAGGAAGTGGATGAGGGAAATCTAGAGTAGCTAGGAAGAGGCTAAGGGAAGCTAGCCTTCCTGATGTGGCCACCACCTATGTATATATAGGTGGTGGGGAGGCACTAGGGTAAGTGGGGGCAAAATGGGAAAATAGTGGAGAAAAAGTGTAGGTTAGGTGGTCACCACGGCCGTGTTGGTGTGCATACAAAGAGAGATCAGGGAAGAGGTAGGTCCAATCTTAGGGCGTAATAACCCAAAGATGTTCTTCATCTCTCTCCCATGCCTCAATGCATGCATAAGTGCCCTGAAAAACACACAAAAGGAGACATGAGTGTATTTATCATAAAAGATCATATTGGAGGAAATATCTTGTAATCTATAATGTTTAGATATGATTATCATGCAAAAAGACACAAGATGAAGCCCTAAAATAGGGATGCATCACCTGCCATTTTGTGATAATACTAAGTGCACCTGAGTTCTTGTTGTCCCACCTTTGTTGGAAAAGACAACACCTTTTTCCCCACCTTTGTTTGAGGATATAACACCAAGTGTGTCATTGGTTTTTTAAAGAATAATATCATGTGTCCCGCCATTTTTTTATATAACACCACCAAGCTCCCCAACCCATGATCCAAGACATCCGAATGTGATTTTTCAAGGTTCTCAACTTTTCACAATGATAGAACCCCCTCTCTTGGACACCTTACATGACCCCTTCCTCAAGGGAAGTCAAGGGTATATAATGAAGATTGTAAAATGTTTTAAGGCAGATTAAGGTGACCTCTCAATTCTTGACATCATCAAGAAAAGCCCAACTTATGTGAAGTTCCATAAGGGTGTGTACACCTTCAAGAAGAAGATAAAATGGAAGTTGATCGAGGGGAGTATATTGATCAAGTTGAAAGGTTTTGTTTGTGGGGACCATTGTTGTGAGATCTATTATGATGATCCCAAGGGGGGAGAAAGATCATGAGGTGAAAGCTATTGAGAAGATTGGCAATAATGACGATGAGAGTACCTTTCTAGTGAATGAATGATGGATGAAGGAACACCAAGTATAGTTGAAGGCCTATAAATTTAGTGCTAGTTGGGGGAAACCCACGTTAGTCTGAGATTCTTTTTCTCGTAATCCTTTTTGTTTTTTTATTATTTTTCCAAGAACACACACACACTATACTTGATGGTTTTGTTGTTTGTGAATCATTTTGAAATAGGTACATAAGAGGAAAGATGATTCATAGAGTATATTGCTAAGGGGAAGAGTGAAATTGAAGAGAAAATTGAAAATTAGTAGAAAAGCTATAGAAAGGAGACCATAATGGTCATTCTACATAGCACGATCGTGGTGCTGGCAAGCTAGAATCATTGTTTTGCACAGAACGTCTGTGGTGGCTATGTCTTGCTTGTTGGACACATTAAGACCTTTTACCCTCTTATCAATTGTCTACCATGACTACATGTCCTCTATCTATCATCCTAAACTTCTACTTCATGTTGAGGATAACATGATTTAATAGTTTGGGGTGGTAGGGCGTAAATTCCTTGCTTTATGACATTTTCCTCTATGTTCCTTGTTCTAAAAAATTTCCGCAGATGATCAAATAGTATAATCAACACCCCTACTTGTCTATACATACTTCGTGTGCTTTATTAGATAGATGTGTACCATGTAGGTTAATTTCATGCATTTTTGTGTAATTTTTCAATTTTTTGCTTTTCATGCCATTCCATGACATATATTACATTTCATGTAGATTTTTGGCGATTTTTCTTTGTTTTTCTATAGAATTTTATTTTTTGTGCTTTTTATTTCCTAATGTAGGTTTAGATGTAGTTTAATGCAAGTTGGCACCATTTTGGCCAATTTTTCCTAAACATGAATCTATTTATTTAATGGCGTGTTTCAACTAAATCTCTACTTATTGTGATGAGGATGTTTAGAATTAGGATAATGCAACCCGTTTATGATGTTTTTGGCTAAATGAGTCCTATGATGAAATTTTGCACGTGCTTCAAACCTATTACAAATAATTGATTGTTTTGGTAGAGCCTTAAACGTTTGGGATTGCTCATTTCATGTGGAAAGAGTGTGATCTACCATATTGTTCATTTTATGCATGATTTGTTTGTTTGGAGAATGTTGCATGGATTAGCTTGCTTGAGTGAGATCATACATGAATTCTACTACTTGTGAGCCCTCTTTGACCCAACACATATTCTATAATCTTATTTCCTCCCCCCTCATGAAAGGATGTCAACAATGCACATATTAGCCTTGGCCACCCTCCAAAAGTTTGGGGTGGCCATATCTATATCACCCTACTTCATTCTTGTCACCATATGCCCTCCTTACATATAGGGCAAAGAAAAAGGTAAAGAAATAAGGGATGGATCTATGTAATAGATTCTCAAGAAAATAAAAGAAAAAGATGAGTGCTCATATGTAATAGCACTGCACTCCCTTCCATAACCATTTCTTCTCTTTTTATGCCTAGTAGGGTTAGGGTCATCAACTTGTATAGGGCACTATAAATTTATAGTTATGCAAGAAGTTAATAAATAAAAGTAAGCATAGTTGATATATATATATATATATATATATATATATGCATTTGAGTGAGAAAACGGCCTCAACATTCTTCCAAGTTAATAATTTATTCTTTTATCTACCTTTCCACCAGCCTTTTCAAATATACCCCTACAAGTAGAAGTAATACATTTAATTGAATTCATAAATAGTCATGTAATGATGCATACATTAATATATGTTGGTAGATTTTTTTTAATTACACTACCATTTTTGTGTTCCCAACTCGCTATTTTATCACCTGAAGAATCTAGATAATATGCAAATAGCATCTTGAGGACAATTACCAACAACTCCCAATGCTTATTAATGAGTGAAAAGAAGATAAATAAAATTAAAACTCAAATTCCACAATGAAATATAATTGACAAGTCAAAATTATAAGCAAAGTGACCAAAACTTACTTGACATTGAAAAGAGCTATAATCACACTCTATCCCGAAGTACCAAAATATTTAAATGTAGTAGAGCAGTAACTACTAACAAGCATTTGGTCTCTATCTATACAACTAATCGATGATGGAACTAAAAATTCCACATTGGTTAGTGCAAACGTCCACACACCATATATAAGTAGTTGTAAAACATATATATACGCATTAATATATAAGCAAATAAATCAACATATATTTTCACATATATAGAATGAGGTATTTAGCCATAAGATCTCAACATGTGCAAAGTTTTATCACAGTTGTATTTAACCAATCATAAGCAAATAACTACATAATATTTGTCAAGAATACACTAGGGTCGTGATCTTGACCTACGGCATCTTCCTAGATACAAACTGTCATAGTCGACCCTTCATCCAAATTGTGCAACCATAGTGACAACCCCCTAAATTTAGGACCTAGTGATTCGAATAGGTAATTTGCAATCCAAGCAAGTAATTGAGGAGAAATTGGAGGAGGAACTATAGGGGGATACTTAGGTACTATGACCTACATGTATTCTCATATCATTTGCCAATTAGATACACAAATAGACAAGAATCGCAAATACAAATGCTATGTAAATTTATCATATATTTTTATAGAAAACTTTGGCTTTAGGTCACACAACCACATCATCGTCTATATCTCCTACAGTCTCGTGATTGAGGTGGGCATATGAGAGTGGTATATGTCTCCAAGTTGGATAGACAAGCCTGATAGTCACACGAACCACATTGTCGGGCAATGGAGCACCATAATTTGTGTCACCTGGAAGGGGTGGGAAAGCTACGTCCAGTTATACGACATTGAAGCTATGCTTCGGTAATTAAAGACAGTATGACCTCAACACCTAGAATTTTTTATATATTATCATATATTACAAACACAAAAAATTATAAATTCACCTAAAAGATTGTTATATCATAAAAAACATACACCGTGTGCCTAGTGGGTTTATGGGATTACTCCCAACCACCTATGTCTAAGGAGGGTCCACCTTGTAAGAACAGTGGTGTAGCTGATCTGACTGAGGATGTTGAGAGTGAGAAGCTTGAAACTATCTCATTACTTTCTCTATTCCCTTTGCAATCATGTCTTGTACATGCTCTTGTGACAATCCTCCTTTCTTGACATATTTGTACTTTTCCTCTGATAAGCCAAAAAAGGATCCTATTGACACCAACCTCAGTGGACTTAACATGGACAGGATGCTATGGAGTACCCAGAGCAACCATCAATTCATTCCTTTGGCCCTTAAGGATGAACTTGCCTTCTTTTCTTTTCTTGTAGAACTCCCGCTAATCATCATATAAAGTAGTTGGTCAGTGAAACACAAAATCAGGGTCTAAATTGAACATGCACTCTGAGAGTTGAACTATACCATTTTTGAAGCCAAACTCAGAGGTTGTGAAGTTGGGTATTTCTCCAGTGGATTGTCCTCACACCTATCCACTCATTGTGGTGAAGTAAAGGTGCAGGAGTAGTAGAAAATTCAACAGACCCAAGAGTAGGTTCCTTAGACGAAAATGCTTCTAGTCTTTTTTGGTAATGCCTTGCATAGACACTTGGACCCAACTTGTCATCATGTACATTCTTTGCACTCCTTTATATTTTAGCAACATGTAAAGCTCGGTTAATCCAAAACATATGTTAATTATGTAATACATCAAATTCATCCAGTCAATCCTAAGAATGTATTTTAAAGGAGGAGCTTTCATACCTTAAATTCATCAGTTTGTCTTGAATCAACAAATGCTTCCCATGCCTTAAGGTCAAGGTAATCCCGTTGCTCAGTGGTGGGATTCTTATTCTTATCACTCATTATGTATTCTTTTGTCATATTTGCCCTATAATTCCTCAATATCCTCCCACAACGTTGTAACACCTTTTACAATGCAATTTTTTTATCAAGCTCAAATATGTTATGCAAAAGTTCATATACTTAACGGCATGTTTTTAGAAACAGAATTGTGAATATCTTTAGAAAATAAAATATCTCACAGTTATGACCTTCCATATGAAGTCTTTAACAGAAGGATCAATTTTATGCCAAGATTTTATTGTTATATCCACTTTTCTACGAGTAATATACCCTAGATATTGCCTGAAAGAATTTTGATTCTTCCCTTTAGGATTTCTAATTTCATCAAAGTCAATGGACAACTTTGGACCTTTACTATTGGTATGTATGCTCAGAGAGCAAATCATATGATGATTGCAATGGGGCACTAGATACCTGATTTGATAATAATAAAGGTAATTCAATTTATTATGTTTCTCACTGCATGAGATGATGAAACATACATAGTAGATGTCTAAAAATTGACGTTACTCGATGACGTGACTTGAGCAATGATATGATATGAATGTTAAGAGTACATACATTCATGTTATGTCCCTTATTGGATATTACTGTGGAAGCAAAATAGACTACATTATTACATAAGACTAGAGTATGTGTTGACCGATGAACAAATCTCATTAGTCATGATATGTGATATCAAGTCAAGCACATAGATAAATGTTAGAGAATAGTGTATTGGATAGACCCACCATGAGAGTGATACATGGATACCATGGAATGGTAGTCAGAATTTTCTTTCATAGTGATAGTGGTGATTGTGGTTCTTAGATCTAAAGTCACTACATTCATCACATGTCATTCATGTACTTTGACATCATCCATTGTGATCCTAAATAAGGGTTGTCATAAAGGTGGTGCTTGGGTACATTGTGGCACATGGGGATTGAGTATGAGTGACGTAGATAGGATTTGTCCCTCCTACAAGAGATTGATATCTAGGTCACTTGATCAACAAGACTGAGAAATGTACAGTCGTACTCATGTGATTCATATTGTGATATGTGAACTCACATGCATCTCAAACAGTCTACTCTAGTTCAAGGAACATGGATTGAATGTTGAGAGGATGATGATTCCATGCCTTGAGTTCAATTTGGATATCAGAGATAAAAGAACTATACGATCACGATAAAATTGATCATGGATTGTAGGTTGAAGTTGTTCTCCAACTTTTTGAATTACTTGGGTAGGAATGATGTGTTGCTAGATGTTTCTCATCATAATTGGTTATGAACATTCACTACCAACATAATTTTGGACCTATAGGGTCACACACATAGGATGCACTTGGAATAGGATTATATTCATCAATGATGTTTGATTTGATTAGGTATTCAATTAAAATATTGAGGTTTAAAGTTGACTGATTGGACTCTGAATCGACCAGTTCAAGTATTGAACCGATAGGTTGGAGTGTCAGGTCAGTTAGAATCAATATTGGTTGAGCTCTGGCTGAACTAGACATGTGAGACAACCAATTCACCATCTGGGTCACCCAGTTCAGTTGCCAATTCAATTGGAACAAGGATCGATGATGATGTCATGTTTAGCATTACCAAGCATTGATTACCAATTTGATTCAGAATAGGAAACTGCATGAAATGACTGGTTTACTATGCAAACTGATTGGTTCACACACACACTGACTAGTTGGCTATACAAAATGACCAGCTCATTGTGTGCAGGTTCCAAAAAATTTGTGAATTATGTCCTTTTGACTCCTGCACAGATTGGGCCATGACACTATCTCTCCTATAAATAGAGGGGTATTGGGGGCTTCTCAGACATAATAGTTGCTTTGACAATTATTGTCCTCTCTAGTTGTGGCAACCAATAGAGAGCACGAGCAAGTCCTACCCGATAAAGAGAGGGATAGCAAGGGAGAGACAATTGTGGGAGAGTGAATCAACTCTAGCAGGTTGACGTTCGGAAAGGATGGATCCTTCCCGTTGGCTCTGGTAGCACAATGTGGAGTTCCTGTTAGTCTATGTGGACTACTCTAGAGGCAGAGGCCATTGTCTTCCTCTAGGAGGACACCATCAACCACCGTCCATGGTGCCAGGCCAAGAAATTGTTGTTGACGACTGCTTGAGTGTTGTTGAAGAATAAGCAAGTTGTTGCCTAAAGAAGAAGTGTGTTACTACTTGGAGAAGAAGCACAATACTAAATTTTAGAGTTGTCACTAGACTTTCTCCAAGACCATGTATAACTCTTCTTACTTTCCTTCCTAGATACATTGTTGTTGATGTGATCTTGCTATAAAGGGGAATCAGGCTTTAGTTTTTTTTTCAATGCCTTATTTGTCGCCCTGGTTTCCCTACAGTGATATTAGAGCCACTTCACTTTACGGTGTATTTGGATTTAAATTGATGTGATCATATTTATTTTTATTGCATATATGTGAATATTAAACTAATTAATGTGCAAAAATTATTAATTACCACAATAATCCACAAACTAATATATATATATATATATGTATATGTATATGTATATATATATATATGTATATGTATATATATATATGTGTGTGTGTAATTTACATGCCTCGCCCTAATAGTTGGTTTTGATGGTGGATGTGAAATACAGTTATGGCCAATTACCCTTGATTTGTGTGTGCATGGTTGTGATTGTTTATTCCTATTTATATCTCGATTTGCATACTGAGCCTCTCTCCTCCTTTTTAAATGTAAATTAATGCTCTTCTTCCTATTTCCCCTTAAATGTAACTTGAAGTTTTCCCTTTTACAATGTAATAAGAAATAGGATAGTTTTAATTTATGTTTCTTTTTTAGAAGAGGTTCTATGCCATACAAACCAACCGGCTCGTGAGACTAACCAATCAACTGGAGGACTGAGGAGGCGAGATGACAGGAGTAGGAACCAATCGATTGGTGGCCCAGGCAATCGACTAGAGGAGTCCAGACATCAGTTGAACTTGAGATCAGATGACCATTTCAAGAGACCAACTGAGTGGCCAGGAGGCGAGCCAACCAGTTCAAGTGTTGAACTGATCAACCCAGATTGGGTAGAGCACAGATCTTCACCAACAATAGGTTGTTTCATGTGATGTATACCTTAGGTGATAGTAATTACTTGTGACTCCAAGTAATTATGGTAGTATGTCCATAATCATCGCTTGTGTGCTTTATATTGCATATTTCTTGTTTGTAGTTATAGAATGTATATGATACGTACTATAAGTATGTGGTGATTGGATATGTATATATATTTATATATAAAATATAAAACCCATGAATACAATATTAAGTCTTAGATGCTTTCCATAAGTGATACACATGAAAATCTTGATCGGTCAAGTGTAGGTTACGTCAAATCATGTGATGGAGCTTCCACTCACGTGGAATTGCGTGCACCACTAAAAATCCTAAAGATAGTGAATCTTTAGATTTATCCTTGCTTATACTAGACTAAAACTCCACCCACGTATGCTAGGATACGTGGAAGCCTTATCATAGTATAGTTAAGGGTCGAATCCACAGGATAATGGTCTTGTTAGGATCAACAAGATAGAAAATGTTTAGAATTTCATTTAGCTCCTTAACAGTTGGTATTTAGATCAAAGAGTTGATTTGATTTATTACACTAAGTGCAAGTAAAACAAAAGCAAGAAAGTAAAATTAAGGTTGTAAACAGTGTTAAGAAACCACTAGGATGTTATCAGCTTTCGCCACCACCACACATGGATCAAAACATGCAACATAGTAACATAACTTGCAATAAGAGTCTAAATAGTTAGTATCTTTGTAGATTTAGTTTCCTTTTGGAGAACTAACTGCGGGAAGTGTGGGAATGTTGCAACGCCAGCCATCCCCAAACGATTGGTCACTTACTTTACATCATTCCCTTCACAAAGTGTGTTCCTCGACTTATCAAGGTTGTACTTTCATACGTCAACTGATTCCATTTCATAGTATGAAAGTACAATGATGGAAGTGAGTTTACTCCACTTCTTGAAAAACACTCCTAGATACTGAAACAGATGCATGGTGGCTACATGCATTAGGAACCAACATTCAATCGAGATTTGAATCTAATAGTACAAACATAGACAATTCATACTAAAAGATAATAAGTAACAAAAGTTGGTGATCAAACAACAAGCATTCATTAAACGATTGATGTTGAACTGAAAAGAAGGTATATCTCTATTGCAAACTTATGAATTACATTGCATGAAATGAAAACATGGGTAGTGGGGCTACTCCCCGCACCCTAGTGTATAAGACTACTCGCTCATGGCAAGGACAAAGAAGGAGGTGAGAAGAGAGAGAGAGAGAACGTCATCTCCATAAAGGAGGGATGAAGTTCGACCCCTTGGAGAGAGAGAGAGCAACGATCTTCACTCTTCGTAGGTTGCTTGATGATGAATCCTCCTTTTCCCGCCTTCTTTGGCAATGAGAAAGAAAACAACTTCTGGATGGAGTGTGGATCTCAGATCAGCAGCCTCAGGGCGGTGGATGAAGGATGGAACAGCTCTGCAACAGCAGAGGCAGCCTTTGGACGTCTGAAAACTTGATACTTTTTGAGGACCCTTGGGGTCTTATTTATAGGCTTTGAGTGAAGTCCAAATGGTTTGGGCGGTTTTGAGCCCAAACGGTCTTGAAAACTGTTTGGGTTGTGAGACCGTTTGGACTCTCTCGGTTTCGAAACCGTTTGGACTCTCTCAGTTTCGAAACTGTTTAGACTCTCTCCGTTTGGAAACCGTTTGGACTCTCCCGGTTTGGAAACCGTTTGAGTCCTTGCGGTCTTGAAACCATTTGCCTTTATTCAGTCTTGGGACCGTGTAACTTTATGCGGTCTTGGGACCGGTTGATCTCCATTCGGTCTTGGGACCGTTTGGCTTCATCCGGTCTTGGGACCGTTTGGTGTCCATTCGGTCTTGGGACCGTTTGGTGTCCATTCGGTCTTGGGACCGTTTGGTGTCCATTCGGTCTGGGGACCGTTTGGTGTCCATTCGATCTTGGGACCGTTTGGTGTCCATTCGGTCTTGGGACCGTTTGGTGTCCATTCGGTCTTGGGACCGTTTGGTGCTTTTGTAATTTTTTTGTGCTTTTCTGTAAGAAATAAAAGGAAAAGTTATTTTAATGGTATATTTGCAATAAAGTAGAAAATTAAAGATTTTATCTAATTTATCTAAGAAAGAGTATGGAAAACTGAGAAAAAAACAATAAGATAACATCGCAAAATGGGAGGTTATCACCCCCCAACTTAGAGTCTAGCTTGTCCTCAAGCTAGATAGAGCTAAGGCACGTAGTGGCGAGGCGATTTTATTTAGTTAAGATTTCCACACTCTTGCTTCAGTTCTAAACCAGAGATCTCCTAAGGTTGTATTGGAGCTTTTGCTTGCCCTAACTCTTTCAGGTGTTGAGAGTTGCTTAGATCTCAGGTTTCTTCCATATCACGTAGCTCTCATTGGGACCACCTTTTGATTTTATTATGTGCATGTCTTCGACTCTAATCAGTTTTATACTTCTCTAAAAATCCTGCTGGAAGCTAGAGTGGGTATGAAGGTTGGCTAAAGGTTGTTGTGTAATTCCCCCATCAAGTGGGGGAGGGTTTGTCTATGCATTTAGGATCTCACTACTGGGCATGATACATCTGCCTTTGTAAGGGCAACTAAATGTACCGGTCGGGCGAGTCTGTTATCATCCTTTTCATATATTTGGATACCTTAGGGTGTCACTACCGGGCACGAAACATCTGCCTTTGTGAGGGCAGCTGAATGTACCGGTCGGGTGAGACCTTTATTGGCTCTTCATATAGATCCTTATGTGTGGCACAACTCTCATATTTTTATTCAACACTCTGACTTTTATTCATAAACTCATAGGCTTAGGATTCAGGATTTTAGGGGTTTTGATTGGGCGGCCAAGCCTCTTTTATTGAAGAGAAGAAAGCTATTCTTAGAGTTTCTCGACATGCACTTATTTGGTTTCTACTTGGTGGTCCACTTGCGAGGTTTCTTGATTTGGGTGTCACCTGATGTCCCTCCCGTCCTTGAGAGTGTTTGGCTTGTTTTGGCCCTAAAGTTAACCTGTAGAGAGTCAGATGTAGAATTGAAGCAAAGGCATGAAAATCTAGTGTGAAGGTAAATTATTAATTCGCCATTACATGCCTATATGCTATTCTTATTATTGCTTTTGAGGACTGACTAGATTCTAAATTTACCTGGGGATGAGTTTTTCCAAGAGGGATGTTATTCTTATGTGCAGGATTTATTTTAACAGGGAAATTACTTAAAACAAAATCTAAATGTGCAAAGAAGGCTAAAGATTTTGTACATAATTGAAAGGGAAGGTAGAGAGGGAAGGGTTTTAAAAATGATACCTCGCCCTTATCCAGTGTACTCCCCCCTAACTTATCACCCACTCTATCCTCAGAGTGTCAAAGTGGTAGGTTGAGAAGTACATGGATAAGGCGTTAGGCTTCTGTTAGTCCTTTGTTAGATCCAGGAGTTCGGAGGAGATTAGCTGCGAACTTTTCACGTAGAGTGTGATAATTCACGTCTGTCATGTCCTCTACTGGTCTTCCAAGGACGATGATGTTGTACATCCAGTAGAGGACGTGGAAGCAGTAGTTGTTTGACTCTCGGAGTTGTTGGGGACATATGTGGCTGAAGGCAGGGCGATGAAAGTGTTCTTTACCGTATGCATGTGTGTGCTTGCTGAGAAGGTCATGTAGTTGGTCAGCACACTCCTTCGCCACCTCCTCCGTGGGCGTTCTTGGTGTTGTAGCATATTGTTGCTCATCTGGATTGTATTGGCTGTCGGAACTGTTATATATGATTGTTGTTCCGTCATGAAGATTTGTCGCCAGTAACATCCAGTGCTCTGAATGAAGGAAAGGAAGCATGATAAACTTCGGAGTCATATGTTGGAGGAAAGAAATGAGTGCCTCAGTTGTTCCGAAGTTCTTTAGTTTTAGGAGATCATCCTTCATATATGTTGATGCCATATAGATCGTAGGGTGATTCCGTCCGAGGAGATATTGATAGGCGGCCATCAAACTCACTGATAGAGACCCTTTGAACTGTACAGTTTCTCATAGTGCATCTGCCATAACCAGAATATCTCTGGCTAGAAATATGAGATCATCTTTCTCGGTGTAAAGCCTAGACATGATGAGCCGAAGTTCATTGTCGGAAAGACTTTTGTAGGCTGTGAGGTCAAAATTAGGGAACGTCGGTTCAATGGCAGATAGGGGCACCTTTTGTGAAGGTGGTCTGTTGATGGTAGCCCCTGTTAGCAATTCGATGTCCCCTTTATCCTCTGCCAGATCAAAAGAGGAAGGGTCCCATTGTTTCTTCTCAGGGACCTTGGCGGATTGTTGTTTCTCCAACTCCTTTATTGTTTGCCGGAATGGCTACTTTTGAGGACGTTGGATGGCCGAGTAGAGGTAACGAGGGACGTCTTCAGGTGCCATAGTTGGGTCCTTGAAGAACCTTCTGTCGCATATTAGCTCCATGGCATAACATCCTCATAGAGAATGAAAATCCTCTATGGCCAGCTCATTGAAAGGGATTTGTTGATTGAGCGCTTGGATGTGGCGTATAGTGTAGAAAGCGCAATCCCTATATCCTTCTTGTGTTTGGACTTGTGGATTTATGATTTGGAACCAGGGTTGGTTCCAACCATTTCGGAGGGATAGGCATGCAGCCCATATTAGTTTCAGAAGTCGGAAAGGGATGCATCTGGCCTCCCCGGCTTCAATACCAGCAAAATTAATTATATCGGCCTTTAGTTCACTGGCGCAAAAATTGTACATCTTGGCGTCTTGAGCCACGGTGTCTACGATCATTAGCAGCCAGTGGCCAGAAACTTGAAAGGGTACGATAATATAGCGTGCCTTTCTGGCAATCCCCCTCTGCAACCGCTCGATAGATTTGTTTTGTAAATCTTTATATAGTAGACTCATGGCCAGAGCAAGTGAAGCGTTAAGTACTGGTTGCTACCGTTTAGAGCTTGTGTAGATTTCGATAGAATTGGCAAGGAGGACACAGAAGATTGACATCTTCACCGCTGACTGTGGTCAAAGGATGGTGTGGAAGTCTTCACGTGTCAACTTGCGTTGAGTCTTTGTATTTTGGTAGATAACATCTCCCCCTTCTTTGGCATTATCTACGATAGTGTTTAGGATGAAGATGTCTTGAGCATCTAGGGTAGAGATGGCCGCCATGTATAAATCGTGCATCTTGTGAGGTAAAGGTGGTGGCGGGGGAAGCTCTTGCGGAGGGTGGGAAGAAGTCTGCTCCAAATCTTTTATGTAGTGCTGCAGATCTTTGTCTTTCTCCGAATCAGAAGTAGAGTCGAGATCTCCATCTGTATCTAAACTGACTCTTTCTAATTCTTCCTGTTCTGGGGGAAGGGGTGAATATTGCTCTGGGGCAGAGTGTTGTGGTTGTGGTTGACTCGTGCTGGTTCCGAATAAGCATTGTTGGAACTCAGCAAAAGTTGCTTCTTTGGCGGTTTCCCCCAGAGATCCTAATGCAAAATAGTCGAGAAATTGATCCCCATATGACATGTTAACATTGTCATTGTGAGTAGGGGATTTGGGATCTTTATCATCTTCTTGGTGGTCTTTCAGTTGTTCTAGTGCAGCTCCTCGGCTGGGGCCCTCCCCAGCATTGTCTGGGTCATCAGATTTATCGTATGAGGAGGTGCTATTTTTGGAGTCAGCCGAGGAGTCAGAATCCTCTTCTTCATCTTCTTCTTCATCATCTTCTTCGTCTACTGCCTTATCTGTGGTCTTCTTTGGTGGAGGCTTCTTGCACTCCTGGTGGAGTGCTTGTAGTTCGTCGAAAGCCACTTGCACATGCTCATGTATTTCAAGCAGTGCGCCGTGGGTTTCTTTGAGATCTGAATAACGAGCCTCGGCAGAGAGGAGCTGTGCAGAGAGGTCCATCACTTGAGCTCTTAATTGGTTGATTTCATTGTTGGATGACTCCTCTTGGCAGTTATTGAGTTGTGTGAGGGTGGTGTTGATGTCATCCAAGCATGTGCTTAAAGCAGTTTCTTGCTGCTTAAGCTCGCGCAGGGTGTCTGGCAATGGTTGATTTTGCACAAAAATCCTGTCGACTTGCTTGTCCAGATCACTTTGCTGGATTTTCACCCCAAGCACCAACTGTGGCAGTTGTTGCAGGTGGTCGTCGATGCGTTCGACTTTCATGGCTGCTGCTTCTTACTGTTGGTGGATGCTGGAGATGATGCCTAGCAAGGCACGGTTTCACTCGTCAATCTTGGTGACCTGTGTAGTTAGACCCTGCACACAAGAAAAAATATATTGTAATATATTAGAAGAGTCGGTGAGGAGGTTTCGGATAGCGTCGAATTGACGGCCGAATTCCTCACCGACGTTTGTAAAAGGGACCCCAGATGTGGAAGGGTGGGATGGTTGGGGTCGGGGTGGAAAGGTGGTAGTGCCTTGAGAAAGAGACACTGTTGACGGTCCCACAAACTGCGTGGTGACTATATCTAGAGTCACCAGTGATGTCGGGGTGGTGGCAGATGAAAAAAATGGTGACATTCCCGGTGAGAATGGTGGGACTGAGAATGTTGAGGGGAAAAGGGTGGAGATGGGGGCGGAGGAGGTGAAGACGAGTGTTGGAGTGGAGAATGGGATGCGTGAAGAGAAAAAGGTTGAGGTGGAAGATGTGGGTGGAGGTGTGGATGTGGGGAAAAGAATTGTTGTTGGGATTGTTGTGGAGAAAGATGGGATGGTGGTGGATGGTGGGATAGTAGTGGATTGTAGTGTGGTGGGCTCAACATTTAGGCTCATGATAAATGAGTCTAATGAGGAGGTACCGATATGTTCCTCAAGATGAGGGCATTCTGTCTCAGGATTTAGCTTTGATGTTGGTGTCCCCAAGAGCTGCTGTGATGGTAAACATGCCTTAGATGGTCGTTTTACCGGTATTTTTGTTACCCTGGCTGTTAAGGCAGTGATACTGAGTTTTATCTGGCCTGCTTTGGTTTTCTTCTCTTGTAATTTGACCGAAGCTAGGATTTTGGTAAGCTCTTCATCAGTGAAGAGTAGCTTTTACTTATCATAATCCGTGAGCTCTGGAAGCAGTAGCAGAGTTCTGGAAGATTTTACTGTAGGGCAGAAAATGTAGTGCAATTTTGCATCCTTTTCTTTGATAATGTAAGAGTTCTTCAAGGTTTTCTCATTGGTAAGGATGTCGCCCTTGATCTGCGTGCACCTGGGGAGTAATCTTTCCATCTTCAGATATTTAAGAATGGAAGTTATGTGTCCGCCCATGCAAATTTCTTTCCCTAGGGCGTATGCTGAAAACTTTTGTATCATGTGTCGTCCAATGTTGACCGGCGTCCCATGTAGGATGGACCAGAGAATAAAAAGATCAGAGGTGATAACATTCCCTCCCTCTGTTCTGGGGAAGAGCGCACCGGTGAGAATTTTGTGAAGCATGTGTACTAACCCATAATGAATATTGGAGGCCTTGCAGGTCTTCGCCTCATAATTTGGGGTCCCTGTTAGGGATTTCCAGAAGTTGTGTCTGTTGAATTGGGAGCTCTCCGTGCTAACAGCTTTGGCCTTTTTAGCTGGTCCTGGTTGTCTATGAAGATTTCATTCAATAATTTTTCTATTATGACAACTTTGTTACCAAAAAGTTTGGTGACCAGCCTGCGGTCACCCCCGTCCCTTGCTCTATCCATGATGTCCACAGATTCTTTGTTGAGATGTGTAAAGAATTTTGTTGTGGGATCGACGTATGATATCTCGGGGACCAAACACAGTCTTGAGAGATTTGTGTTATCGAGAAGGGTGAGGATTCTATCGTATATCCCCATCTTTTTTAGTACGCTGGAACAGACGTACTTTGTTGGCTTTAAAGTTTTGTCTATGGAAGGGAGAGTGTGGATGAATAGGTTTTCTGGTGGTGGTGCGGTAGTGGTTATGGTGGGGAAGACAGGAGCATTGGTGGTAGCGGGAATGGTAGTGGCGGTGGCGGTAGCGGTTGATGGGATGTATCCTGCCAGGGTTTGTTCCCTAGCAGTGGCGGGGTGGACCTGCTTCCTTGCCCGTATCTTCGTAGGTTATTCTTTGGCAGCTTGTTGGGCCTTCCTTTTCCCCTTGAACTTTGTAGTTGGGGATTCATCCTCAGAGTTTGGCTCGTATTCCGAGCCTTCATCACTGGAGGATATTTCTTCTACTTCTTGCTCCAGCTCCTCAGATAAACACATGTTGAGGCGGTCAATTTCATGCATGACTGTGAGCAGATTGACTTTTGGGGGGACCTGTCCTATCGTGTTGTAGATGTCTACAATTTTTTGGAGCTTGGTACGGTCCTACAGTAGTTGCTCCATTGTCCATAATGGAGCGGTGGCGGTTCTGGTGGCTTGTTTTGCTGGTGAGGCCATTTCTGGAAAGTAATCAGGAAAAATCATGCGTTAGAAAAAAATTTGAATTTGTATAGATAACAAGTTTATTAGAAGGAAGAAGGTTGCATTATGTAGGTGTTAATGTTTTGAATTTTAGTGGAACCCAAGAGGTTTGAAAGGCCAAATGATTTCGGGACCGTTTGGTTCCAAACGGTTGCAAGACCGTTTGGCTCCAAACGGTTGCAAGACTGTTTGGCTCTAAACGATTTCAAGACCATTTAGCTCTGAACGGTTGCAAGACCGTTTGGCTCCAAACGGTTGCAAGACCGTTTGGCTCCAAATGGTCAAAACCACGAGGAAGGTAGAACATCGGGAACGCTGGAAAAGGTCAACGACGGTGATGACGCGTGCGTCATCAGAAAGGAGAACAGTGTCGGAGACGTAGGCATCGGTGATGGTAAAAACGAAGTGTGGCGTGATGACGGAGGTGTCGACGATGGTGGTGGCGTTGGTCTACCTTGCTGTTGCGTGTGACGATGATGACGGTGAGGCAACGAACAGCGGTAGCGATGGTGCAGAAGTTGTGAAGACACTCGGAAGCAAAGGTGACGTCAGTGATGGTGGCGGAACGAACTGGCGTCGCGAGCTGCGCGGGAGCGAGAATCGGACGAAATGAAACAGTGCTCGTGCGAGGGTTTAGAGAGTTCAAGATTTGAAAGAAGGAAAAAGGGGAGGGTGGGGTTATATTTATAGGATTTGGGGGTGTCGTTACAAATTCCCAAAGTCAAACAGTTTCAAGACCGTTTGGGCTCCAAATAGTTTTGAGACCGTTTGGGCTCCAAACGGTTTCGGGACCGTTTTGGCTCTAAATGGTTTCAGGACAGTTTGGTTCCAAACGATTTCAGGACTGTTTGGCTCCAAACGGTTTTGGGGTCATTTGGCTCCAAACGGTTTTAAGACCGTTTGGCTCCAAACGGTTTTAAAACCATTTGAGATGGTTTAGGTTTTTGATTTTTTATATTTTTATGTTTGTTTTGGTTGTTTATGTGAATTTTTATATTTTCATATTAAAGCTGATAAACCTAAATCAAACGAAGAAGCAA
Organism: Alisma plantago-aquatica; assembly: GCA_963693085.1. Classification (NCBI taxonomy): domain Eukaryota; kingdom Viridiplantae; phylum Streptophyta; class Magnoliopsida; order Alismatales; family Alismataceae; genus Alisma; species Alisma plantago-aquatica. The sequence continues at coordinate 465,748,307 of OY856415.1, forward strand.
AAAAATAAAAAAAAATGGTGATACTCAGATCTTGGGTTGCCTCTCAAGTAGCGCATGGGTTTTACGTCGCTGGCTCGATGAAGTTTTGATTTTGTTATGGTGATGCTGTGGGGTCTCGGATCTCAATAGTTTGTCTCGGAATTTTATCAGTTGGAGTATAGTGTTTCTTCACTCTATGGCCATTGACTATCCTCTCTCCTCCATTGTCATCAACAATTATGATGGCTCCAGTCGCATATATGTGCTTGATGGTAAAAGGCCCGGACCACTTTGTATGAAGTTTCCCGGGGAACATTTTGAGTCTGGAGTTGAAAAGAAGGACTCTGTCTCCAATAGCGATGTCTTTTCTTTTGAGATGATCATCGTGCCACATCTTGGTTTGTTCTTTGTAGATCCTGGCACTTTGGTATGTGGTCATTCTAAGCTCCTCTAGTTCTTGCAACTGGAGTTGTCTATTTTCTCCAGCGCTTTTAAAATCAAAATTCAGTTGTTTAATGGCCCACCAGGCCTTATGTTCCAGTTCAACTGGAAGATGACATGATTTACCATATACCAGATGGAATGGGGTTGTTCCAATCGGTGTTTTATAAGTTGTGCGGTATGCCCAGAGGGCATCAAGAAACTTTGTGGACCAGTCGGTACGATGTCTATTGATATTTTTCTCTAAAATTACTTTTAGTTGTCTATTCGAAACTTCGACTTGGCCACTAGTTTGTGGATGATAAGGTGTGGCGACCTTATGTTTGACTCCATATTTCTTTAGGAGGGTTTAGAAGCTTCGTTCCAAAAAATGGGTCCCTCCGTCGGATATGACTGTTTGGGGGACTCTGAATCTGGGGAAAATGATGTCTTTAAACATCTTAATGACTGGTTTTGAATTTTTGGAAACTGTGGGTATAGCTTCTACCCATTTCGAGACATAATCCACAGTGACCAGTATGTAAGAAAATCCATATGAAGAGGGGAAGGGACCCATGTAGTCTATTCCCCAAACATTGAAAAGTTCAATTTCTTGCCACATAGTGAGAGGCATCTCATTCCTTTTAGTTATACTGCTAGAAAGTTGACATTTATTGCATGATCTTACAAAATCATGGGAATCTCTTGCTATTTTTGGCCAAAAGAAACCCGATTGTAGAACTTTGAGAGCGGTCTTTTTTGAACTCATGTGCCCCCCAGTGGGGCCAGCATGACAATGTTCTAGAACAGGGGTAATATCTTCTTCAGGTAAGCAGTGACGGAAAAGTCCATTTGCACATAGAAGAAAGAGATAAGGTTCGTCCCAGTAGTATTGCTTGACATCATGGAGGAATTTCTTTTTGTCTTGGTGAGAGGCAGAAGGGTGGATTATTCCTGTAGCCAAATAGTTCACTATGTCGGCATACCAGGGGAATCTTATGGTAATTTTCATAAGCTGATCGTCAGGGAGGGAGTCTCGGATAGGTACTTTATCATCATCCTTGACTTCACTGCGGCTGAGATGATCAGCGACGATGTTTTCCACTCTGCTTTTGTCTTTGATTTCCAAATCAAATTCCTGAAGCATCAACACCCAGCGGATAAGTCTGGGTTTCGCGTCTTACTTCTGAATTAGATATCGTATGGTGGAGTGGTCAATGTAGACTATGACCTTTGATCTGATTAGGTAGGAGTGGAATTTCTCAAATGCATAGATGAAAGCTAAGAACTCCTTTTCTATAGTGGTGTAGTTCTTTTGCGCTTCATCAAGTGTCTTGGACGCATAGTATATTGCATAAGGCTTTTTGTCAATTCTTTGCCCTAACACCGCTCCTATAGCATAGTCGCTAGCGTCACACATTATTTCAAATGGTTGTGACCAGTCAGGTGCTCTCATAATGGGTGCAGAGACTAGAGCGTTCTTTAAGGTTGTGAAGCTTTGTAAGCATTCTTGGTCAAAATTGAACTCGGTGTCCTTGGTCAATAAGTGGGTCATGGGTTTCGCTACTTTTGAGAAATCTCTAATGAATCTTCGATAAAACCCAGCATGACCCAAGAATGTTCGTACTCCTTTTACGTCCTTTGGCGGCGACAGTTTTGAGATGACATCAATTTTTGCCTTGTCTACCTCAATCCCTCTTTCACTCACTCTATGTATGAGGACGACACCTTCAGTTACCATAAAGTGGCATTTTTCCCAATTTAGGATAAGGTTTGTTCCTCGCATCTTTGTAAGACTTGTCCAAGGTTGAGTAGACAATTGTCAAAAGAATCTCCATAGACTGAAAAGTCATACATGAATACTTCCATTATGGACTCGATTAACCCTGCAAAAATAGCAGACATGCACCTTTGGAAGGTAGCAGGTGCGTTGCACAGCCCAAAAGGCATTCTTCTGAAAGCGTAGGTTCCAAAAGTTGTTTTTTCTTGGTCTTTCGGGTGTATAGGTATTTGATAGAAACTGGAATAACCATCGAGGTAACATAAGAACTTTTGATGGGCTAGGCATTCGAGGACTTCGTCAAGAAAAGGTAGAGGGTAGTGATCTTTTCTTGTTGCTTTGTTTAGTTTCCTATAGTCGATACACATTCTCCACCCCATGACAGTCCTCGTGGGCACTAGCTCATTTTTATCATTTAGCACGACAGTGGTTCCTCCCTTTTGGGGACCACTTGGACAGGGCTAACCCATTGGGAATCTAAAATTGGTTAGATAATACCGATTTTTAGAAGTTTGAGGACCTCGAGGCGAACCACCTCTTTAAGATTTGGGTTCAGCTTTCTCTGGTGCTCTCTTGAAGGCTTGAATTCTTCTACCATGGGTAGTCTATGCATGCATAGGGCTGGGTCTATACCTGTCAAGTCAGTTATTTTGTACCCAATGGCTTTCTTATGTTTCTTTAACTCAACGAGAAGCCTTTCTTCCTGGTCTTTCATCAGAGTAGAACTGATGATTACTGGACATAGTTTTTCTACATCCAGGAAGACGTGCTTAAGTCCCGTTGGTAGGGTTTTCATCTCGGGAGCCTTAGGTGCTTCTGTTGTTTCTAAAATAGTGACAGATTTGAGATCCTCAAAAGTGGTTATTGGTGCTTCTTCAGCTTTCTCTAAGTGTTGAAGGCATTGTTGAACTAATTCATTGGTTAAGAATTCAACTTCTGGATTTATTAAGACATTCTCTAAATCATCAGATGGTTCAGATATTTCCAATTGGGACATTTGATGTATTGCATCTAAGAGAAAAACTTCCTCTTGAATGTTGGGGCCTTTCATGCTGTTGAGGACCCAGAACTGAATTGCTTCTTTTCCCAGTCTCAGAATGATCGTGCCAGCTTCGACATCAATGAGCGCCATGGTTGTGGCAAGGAAGGGTCTGCCGAATATTATTAGGTATCTTAGATCCTCCTTGATATCCATAATGACAAAATCACATGGGACATAAGAATCCTTGCCTATCCTGACTAGAATGTCTTTAATAATTCCTAGGGGTGCAGTGATAGTGGAATCAGCTAACTGAATTGTCATCGTTGTGGGTAGCAAGTCAGTAAAACCCAATCTTTTACACATGGAGTAGGGCATAATAAATATGCTAGCCCCTAAGTCAGCTAATCCCTTTTTGCTCGAAGCATTTCCAATACAGCATTGAATACCGAAAGAACCAGGGTCCTTATTTTTCTTTGGCATCTTATTAAGAATGATATCGGAGGTGGTCTGAGCCAGTTTGACCGTCTCTTGCTCTTCAGTAATATATTTCCTTGATAGAAAGGTTTTCAGATATTTATCCCAAGCTGGTACTTCAGAGAGGGCATCGAGGAGCGGGATATCGATATAAAGTTTCTTCATTGCCTCCTTGAATTTTTGGAATCTAGTATCCATTTTAGTCTCTCTCAATCTTCCTGGATATGGTATCCTAGGTTTATATTGTGGAACTCCTGGCTCTTTGGGAGCTTTTTCCTTTTCTTTACCTTTTGCATTCTCTGTAGATTTCTCAATTCCTAGATTCGAGCTTGCGTTTGGAGTAAAAGCATGTGTATCATTATCATTATGAGCTATTCTTGTAGCTTCATGAAAGACACGACTAGATCTTGTAGTGACGGAATTCAATTACTCTGGTCTATTTTGATCGTGTCTTGGGTTTGACTCTGGTTGACCAGCAAAAGTACATGCTAGTGGTTTCAACTGGACAGCAATTTGTGCTAGTTGAGCCTCCACAGCCTTCTGTTGAGCTTGCTGATTGGAAAGCATGGTTTGTTGTGACTGTAACATCTGCCTAATCATAGTCATCTCGTCTGTTGGCTGGGAAGGAGCATTTTTCTATTGAAATTGAGTGAGTTGTTGCTGCCCTTGAGGTGGTTGTTGCGGAGATGGTGTTAACTGAGGTTGTTGTGATTGCTGAAGCTGAGGATGTAATTGTTGGTGCAGAGGAGGATGGGTATATTGATTGTAGGCGGAGGGATTTCTTGGGTAGTTGGATCTTGGGAAATTGTTTCTAAGATTCCCTTGATTTTGGTTATAGTTACTTTGAAATCTGGGTGGCAATCTATTGAAAGATCTGCCTTGTGTTCGATGTTGTGGGTTAGCAGTCCCCGCAGGATTCCCATATTAAAACCCGGGGTGGTTTCTTGGTTGATTTGGATTATAGTAAGCTTGTCCTGGTATGGAATGAATGGAATTGACTTGTTCAGGCATCTGATCTTCAGGGTGTTCGATGATCAGTTCGTACTGTTGTTGTGGTGGTTGCATATCCATCATCACATTATAAAGTAAGCCACATGACAGTGTAGGGTGATAAGATGCGTGACATGCTTCACAAGTCCCTGTGGCAGCTTTAACTTGTTGGACTTGGGGGTTTTTCTTCTTATCGTATTCTCCAAATGAAGTTTCAAGTGCCTGCTGTTTGTGAGCTATAGTCTTTAAAGATTCAGCGATAGCTTTCATTTCCAATGATTCCTCAGCCTTATAAACTTTGAGGACTCCCTTAGTGGATGATCGTCCCCAATTGGATTGGTTCTCATCTCCAAGTGTAATGATATTCCAGGCATCCTCGTAGTTTTTCTCCATAAAATTTCCTCCAGATGAGGAATCCAGAAATTGTTTGATATCATCACTCACCCCCCTATAGAACGTCTCTATTAATTGATTTTGGGAGATACCGTGATGAGGGAACTTCCTTAGAAGCTCCTTGAATCTTTCACATGCTTCTGCGAGTGTTTCTCCAGGAAGTTGGGCGAAGTGGTTGATCTGCCCCCTAATTTCATAGGTTAACGAAGGAGGGAAAAACTTTTCTAGGAACTTTTCTTCCAAGGGAGCCCAGGTGGTGATAATTGGCTCCCTATCAAGTGAGTTGTACCAACTCAAAGCCCTTCCTAATAGAGTGAAGTGAAAGAGATGTAGCATTATTACGTCTAAGGCAACTCTGGCTTGTGGGACAAGTCAGCAAAGTGCCTTGAATCTCTTCAAATGATCCATGCAGTCATCTCCAGAACCATCAGAGAATGAGATACCCTGCATGATTTGAATCCATTGTGTCCGGATTTCAAATTTATGTATGTTGATGATTGGTGGCCGGACTGGATGATTGTCTTCATAGTTCTTAGGGACGGCATAGTCCCGCAGTTGCTTGTTTCTTAGCTCTAACTGGGCAGCTTCATTAGCTGCTTCTTTTTCAGCTCGGATGCGGGCCTATTCTTTAGCTCAGATTTCCGCTTGGACCTGAGCACGAGTGTCAGCAATGAGTTGTGCTCTCTGAGCGGCTATGGCAGCATTGACCCTATCCATTACTAGTGCAGCTTGGCGTTGATCTTCAGCCATTTGTCTGGCTCTTTGGCGGTTAAGTCTGATGCGGCGGTGGAAACTTCTCTCTACCTCAGAGTCATACTCTGGATCATGGGAGAATCTGAGATTATGCGATGGTTGCATACACGTCTTCTACCTGAGTAGAGGAAGAAATGCACATTTCATATGATGCGGGAGATGTGATGAAATCAAGAAAATATGGAGTAATGTTTAAAGAAAATTTGTAAAACCTTAACCAACTAGCAAGATGATAAATGAAATTAAAACATTCTGTTGTCCCCGGAAACGGCGCCAATTTTTGATGGAGCTTCCACTCACGTGGAATTGTGTGCACCACTAAAAATCCTAAAGATAGTGAATCTTTATATTTAGCCTTGCTTATACTAGATTAAAACTCCACCCACGTATGCTAGGATACATGGAAGCCTTATCGTAGTATAGTTAAGGGTCGAATCCACATGACAACGGTCTTGTTAGGATCAACAAGATAGAAAACATTTAGAATTTCATTTAGCTCCTTAACATTTGGTATTTAGATCAAAGAGTTGATTTGATTGATTACACTAAGCGCAAGTAAAACAAAAGCAAGAAAGTAAAATTAAGGTTGTAAACAATGTTAAGAAACCACTAGGATGTTATCGGCTTTCGCCACCACCACACATGGATCAAAACATGAAACATAGTAAGTTAACCTGCAATAAGAGTCTAAACAGTTAGTATCTTTGTAGATTTAGTTTCCTTTCAGAGAACTAACTACGAGAAGTGTGGGAATGTTGCAACGCTAGCCATCCCCAAATGAATGGTCACTTACTTTACATCATTCCCTTCGCAAAGTGTGTTCCTCGACTTATCAAGGTTGTACTTTCATACGTCAACTGATTCCATTTCATAGTATGAAAGTACAACGATGGAAGTGAGTTTACTCCACTTCTTAAAAAACACTCCTAGATACTGAAACAGATGCATGGTGGCTACATGCATCAAGAACCAACATTCAATCGAGATTTGAATCTAATAGTACAAACATAGACAATTCATACTAAAAGATAATAAGTAACACAAGTTGGTGATCAAGCAACAAGCATTCATTAAACGATTGATGTAGAACTGAAAAAAAGGTATATCTCTATTGCAAACTTATGAATTACATTGCATGAAATGAAAACATGGGTAGTGGGGCTACTCCCCGCACCCTAGTGTATAAGACTACTCGCTCATGGCAAGGACAAAGAAGGAGGTGAGAAGAGAGAGAGAGAACGTCATCTCCACAAAGGAGGGAGGAAGGTCGACCCCTTGGAGAGAGAGAGAGCAACGATCTTCACTCTTCGTAGGTTGCTTGATGATGAATCCTCCTTTTCCCACCTTCTTTGGTGATGAGAGAGAAAGCAGCTTCTAGATGGAGCGTGGATCTCAGATCGGTAACCTCAGGGCGGTGGATGAAGGATGGAACAGCTCTGGAACAGCAGAGGCAGTCTTTGGACGTCTGAAAACTTGATACTTTGTGAGGACCCTTGGGGTCTTATTTATAGGCTTTGAGTGAAGTCCAAACGGTTTGGGCTGTTTTGGGCCCAAACGGTCTTGAAAACCATCTGGGTTTTGAGACCGTTTGGTCTCTCTCAGTTTCGAAACCATTTGGACTCTCTTGGTTTCGAAACCTTTTGGACTCTCCCAGTTTGGAAACTATTTGAGTCCTTGCGGTCTTGAAATCGTTTGCCTTTATTCGGTCTTGGGACCATGTAACTTTATGTGGTCTTGGGACCGGTTGATCTCCATTCGTTCTTGGGACCGTTTGGCTTCATCCGGTCTTGGGACCGTTTGGTGTCCATTCGGTCTTGGGACTGTTTGGTGTCCATTTGGTCTGGGGACCGTTTGGTGTCCATTCGGTCTTGGGACTGTTTGGTGTCCATTCGATCTTGGGACCGTTTGGTGCTTTTGTAATTTTTTTGTGCTTTTCTGTAAGAAATAAAAGGAAAAGTTATTTTAATGGTATATTTGCAATAAAGTGGAAAGTTAAAGATTTTATCTAATTTATCTAAGAAAGAGTATGGAAAACTGAGAAAAATAATAATAAGATAACATCGCAAAATGGGAAGTTATCATCATGGTGCACCATTTATCTCATAGAAGTGTGATGGTAGATATGTAGGTTCTGCTAAAGTGGGGTGCATTATCATGTTGGATTTTGGGTCAGGCTTAACTGGGTGTCCGTAATGAGATTAAGCACCTAGAAGCATGCAGATGGACTATGGCATAGAGTTGCGGGTACCATCTATCCAAGAATTGCATGAGGTTCTATTGGAAAATGTTGTCTGCCTTAATAATTGATTATGGGTGTTGGCGTTGGTCAGGTAATAGTTGAATCAGTTTGAATCTTGGCTCACTAGAAGATTGTACGCTATAATCTTCCAAATTGATACATTAGGGTTAGAAATTTGAACAAAATATTGGGAGCAATAATGAATTAAAGGCCTAATTCATATCGTTAACTTATCAAATCAAATCAAAAAAATGTTTTGAAAAGTTGCAATATTTCTTTGTAGATTCTAATAACAAACACAATTGTGATCAATTCTTGAGTAGTACAAACTAAATGGAATTTACTTCCACATATATTTTAGTATTTTGAGAAGCATTCTCATAAATGAGTGAAAGCTCTATGTCCTTAAATGACCAGAGCCAGAAGAATCCGCTCCGAAAGGTCCTAAGGCTGAAATGAATGCTTACTTGAAGCTTGCCAATGATGTCGTAGACATCAAAGACCTTATGCTATGTTGCATGAACTATGAGTTGCATGAACAGCATGAAAAACATGGACATTCTCGAGATGGTAACACATGTTAAGAATCATGTAAAGCAAGTAAGGTATAATGTCTCTAAAGTGTTGTTTTGAGTGAAAACTGACAGAGGGAGATCTAGGAGAGCCCCATGTGCTCAATATGATTGGGCATGTGGAGTGACTGAGATTTCTTTTTAGGTTAAGAGTTGGCCACATATAGGATTCTACAAGTGTTTCCCAGATCATATAGCTAGTTTGTCAAGTGCTATCACTTGAATAACTTGGCCAAACCGTTGTCCAAATTGCTTGGCATGTTGATGAATGTCAAAGTAAGATTGAAGAAGGACAAACATGTGATGGTTATTAGCAGAAGTGAGCCCAAGGACCAAATGCAAGGATAAGAAGGGTTCTGAGACTAAGCTAAATTCCAAGTCTTCATCACTCAAGATAAGGAGAAGGGTAAGAAGAATGGAGATAGATCTCTCTGCTTCAGGACCCAATAAGAAGTAAGATAGAATTGTATGGAGTAAGAGTTGATGCCACTACAGTTGGAATATGTCATTCATAGGCATGTAATAGAGTCAGTGATTTGTTATTATATACCTGTCATTGATGAAAACATCATGTGTCTTGTATGGATAAGAATTGATATTTCATGGCAATGCCCTAAGTCCCACAAACTATATGTGAGACCTCAAACCATGATTTTTGGTTGAACATGCTTAATTACCATAATTGGGTTCTTAAAACCTTTAAAAAAATCATACGAGGTGCTTTGATATTATGTGACAAGCTTAAGTTTCAAATTTGGTCCAATTTGGACATTATTTGTGCAAGTTATGCAATTTTATGCACATTTTGGACTTTTATGCAATTTACCAAAATTTGAGCTTTTCTCTTTGTAATTTGTCACATGCATTGTGTTCCTTATATTTTATCTTACCATTCTTGATCTTGTTGAACCATGGGGTGCTTGATTATACCTTGGTTTGGTGGAATTACCCTTCTAAGGCTGAACTAGGGTTTAACCCCCCCCCTCCATGGATGAGCCACCTTCAAGGCTAACACCTGGTGGTTCCACTGGTTTGATAAACAAATGGTAGTCACCAACTAATGGTACATAAGTTGGTCATCCTAGAAGGGTCCTAATTTGATGGTTTTTTCTGGTTTGGTTCACTTGAACCAATGGTTCACATATAAGGTGATCAAACGGTGGTTCAACCACCTATTGATCTAAGACATGAACAAACAATGGTCACCACCCCTCAAAAGCCAGTTGTGGACCTTGGAGGTCATCATCTGGCGGTCTAGAAGACTACAATATCTGGTGGAGATGTTTCCATGTCCATGGAAGCTTTAGACCATGGACACATGGAGAGATGCTAGGACACATCATGCATCTTCTCTTCCTAATCCTCAAGCTTTATATACATATCCTTAAGCTCCCAAATGAAACTTTTGGTATCTATCACTTCCCTCATGCTAAGAACTTTGTTCCCTCTCTATTTGTCCATGGAGGAGTGGTCCAAGGAAGAAGATGGTATTGACCTTCTTGGTGGAAGCACCTAAGGTTTCATTTTACTTCTTTTAGGGCTTCTAAAGCTTCCTTTTGGTGATCTTGACCTAAATGAGTAAGTATCTCCTTCTTTCCTCCGTTTCTTTTTCTGTTCTTCTTCCTCCTACCTTCCTACAGGTGGGAACTCTACTATTCCATAGTAAAAGTTGCTTTAAAGCTCAAAGATATTATCTTTATTGCACCTTCTATCTAGGGTTTGCTTCTCTTGTGAAGAAAGGTGATACTTGGATGAGTTTAGAGCTTCTTCTTGGGTTTTCTACCTTCTTTCTCGAGTTTTCTTTCTGCTATAAGTTTGTTCTTCTTCCTATAGGCGAGCTTTATAACCCTCTTCACTTACATTTCTTACTATAAGCTTGTTAGCTAATGTTTTTGCTTAAAAATGATGATCTAAGCATTAAGAAGCTATGCTTGCTTAGGGTTTCGATTTTTATGAAGTTCCATGTTTTGTTTCTATTTCTAGATGAACTTGTAATCATGTCCACATTCTTCCTAAGATATTATATTACTTAGGTCAGGTTGGTATGACAACCGATGGTGCTAAGGACCTATCAAATGATGGTCCATATTAGGGTTTCTAGGCTATTTTCTTCCCTAACACGTGACCTAATGGTGTTGTCTTCATGACAACCTATGGTGGTGACCAAGGGTGACAAACGGTAGTGTCAACCGATGGTCATACTTTAGGCCAGGTTTTGGCTTGTTTGAAGCTTGATGATCAATGGTATGGTGCCCAAATGATGGTATCAACCAATGGTGACATTAGTTCAACACCCGATGGTGAAAATGATAGTAGTGTTGATCCTATTAACCTATGATGACACAAGATGTCACAACCTATGGTGGATCAAGTCAGCACAACCTATGGTGAGTCAAGGCTTTAAATGTAGCTTCAATTGATCCCCTAACCAATGGTTTCTCGGTTCAATTAATTCAATAGTTAGACCTATACTCAAATTGATGATTTTGAATAATGAACTCGATTCAATGGTTGAGATTGGATGTTTTCACATCCAATGGATTAGAATGAATGCCATAGTATTATATGTTGGTTATAGTAATGAGAATTTGATGGTAACACACCCTTGAACTCATAGTCTTACCTTTTCCCTCATATGGTTATATGTGATAAATCACCATAATAAGTGGATGTGTAACTCTAATGTGATATAGTATGTTACACCTAACCCTAATGTAACTACATGACGGTGATTTGTTATAACCAAACCTCTTGAGTTATTAATGTGACAATGAAATAATCTCATTATCATTGTTGTTGTAACCCTTACAAGATACTAATTGAATATCATAGTTCTTGCAATGTTGAAAACTATGTGGCATATGTGTGTTGATGATTTGTTGAACCTTACGATAAGGCATAGAATGATGATGATGATCTTGCTAATAATGATGAGATGGTCTTGATGACCTTTGGGCATATTTGATCCCTAATGGAGGTGTAATCCTCTTCATAACATGATAAGGGTTGTAACCCTAGATTAAATGTGACAAGGTTTGTATCAAGTGATGATTTGATGGTAATATGGTTCCATGATTGACAATGAATAGTACCATGTGGAGATTGTGATTAAGAATTATACCTCACAGGTTTCATATCTTCTAAAGTTGGTATACTCACATGCATGACTATAAGTGAATTAGGGTTTGTATGTCCACTTGTATGATGCAACCTTAATTCATTAAGTGAAATCCTAATCATGTAGCTCCTTGTGTCGTAGAACCATATTCAGTGTCAGAACTTATTAGATGGTGAAATGAGTATTCCAATGGAAAGCTCAGAGTTGCATACATAAATGTTGAGTATGTGGGGGTACAAGTGAGTGTACATTCTTGACATATTCATCCCAAGGTTGTTGAGAATGGCTGTAGTCATGTCTCAGATACTTGTAATGTGTATTATGATTGAGGAAGTTGTGGTTGTACCTCGGATAATAGGGTTTGTATACCATGGCTGCTAGTATCGTGACATGTACCAAGGACGAACTAGGTGATATCATCTTGACTATATGTCGGTCTTGGCAGTCTGACTAAAATGTCACTACAGTGTACTCATACTGACTGAGGGGAAGAGATCTTAGGATTTTGACTCTCCTAGATCTTATACGGAACTGATTCTGACCAAGTGGTGGTCAGTTGGACTTTGAGTGGTATGACTTAAACTCCCCAGGGAAAAATTTTAAAAGATGTAATACAAGTCGTGTAGTATATTTGCTAGGTTTAAATGCATTTCACATTGGTTTATTAGCCCTTGCCTTGTAATTATACTACATAGTTCTTACAAGGTGCTATCCTATGAAATTTGAGTAATTATAATATTGCTAAGTTTTTTGTTTAACTTTCTTAGTATGCTTAAACTGTTCAATCTACTCAATTGCTTATTCATTACTCCAATTGCTCAGTTTATTTACTGTTAATTAATATGTTCTAATCAATATTTGTTGGAGAGAGTTATATCTTTTGTTGGGAAATGGATCTCACCCGTGGGTCACCACATCTTTTTAGGTGGTCGCAGGTATGTGGATGAGGTCGTTCTATAGAAGAGGGGCATTCTGGTGATCTATAGACTCAAAAGTTTGGATAGTTGTAGTTGATAGTAGTAGAGTCCTATTGGTGTCCCTATACTCATAGATCTTTGTATGGGATGTGTTTTGTAGATGATATACTTGTATCGACGTGAATTTTTGGCAGTGTGCTAGTGTTTGTAATATATGGCATGTACATGTGGAAATATCTATTTTGTATATAGGATGTGGCTGAGACCACTAGATTTAGTTGTAAATACATGTTATGGTATATTAGTTATGATGAAGGATGGACCTTTATGTAAATTTTGCAAAACTAGTTCATAATGTGAAATTTTGGTTTTAATTCTTCCTCTTTTCTGGCTATGTCATTAGTTAGTAGTTAATTGTGTTTTATGTTTTGAGTAATCTCGTTTAGCGTGACAAGGTGTCACAGTTAAGTTGGTATTAGAGCTTTAGGTTTGCTGAGTCTACAAGGACACTAGGACTCAAGACTAAAATGATGTCTAAGTTAGGGACATGACATAAAAACATGGTGCATACTACATGAATTCAGTATTTGGATGCCCTGGCCGAGTATTCCAATATTGAAGAAAAGGTAAGTATGGGACTCTTAGATTGTTATCTTTCTAATTACTCTGATCAAGTAGTCATTTTGAAACAATTAAAGAGCATAATGAATCAGAATTCATGGTGCTAAAACCTCAATCTTACCCTAAGGAAGATGGGAATCATATCATAACCTATTAAAACCCAAATGTTTGGTAACTATAAGAGAAAGACACGACACCATGAAACCTAAATTTTCATATAAATAAGCAAAAGAGGAGATCTTGAAGTTGTAATTCAAGAATATAATCAAGTAAAAGACAAATAAGTCTATGCTAAAAAATTGAATTAAGGTATGAAATCCACATAAGATTGAGAGAGATCCTATGATAAGTATGATATGAGAAGATGAATAAGAACAATGATAAATGAATAAAGTGCAACCTGAGTTAAACTCAGACAAACCTATCTGTGTATGAAAGTGTTAGTGTAAAGTCATTATGACATGTGAAAGATATTAAGGGAGATGATCCTTGTTTAATGAAGAAAATGTGAGATATGATTATCTACCTCTCGATAAGTGGTTGAAAAATATGATAACATGACAGGGCATACATAATAATGATGAATATGTTAACAGGAAAATAGCAATGAGATACATTAATCTTGATAATTCCTATGTTGATGGCAAGGAACCCAAGCTGAAAAGGGTAAAATGATACATAAAAAGATGTAACTTATAGGATGAAGGAAGAATCGGTAACCCCTGGCTAGTGAATCTTGGATAGTGTTGTTGTGTGATGGGAAGTGTGTTTCCGTTTGTGTTCTTCCATTTTTGGGGCACAACAATGAAGTGTATTTTATGCCGCTTGGTACGCATGGATTTGTTGTAATCATGGGCATGTATAGCATGTTTTAGCATGTGGTTGCTTGGACTATGGTTCCAAGATCTTGATGTTTGTAATAAGTATTTTTTTTAGCCTTCCAAGAGTTAGGAAGACTTCTCTTATACATTTTGAGTTGGTTATGTTGGTGTAGAAATGGATGAGATAAGGATGTGAGTTCCTTATAGCACATGTAGTGGATACCAATGTGATGAATCCTAGTATCCAGGGTGTACCTGTGGTACATAAGTTGAAGGTGAGTATCATATAGCTTTCTAGTGTTCCTCTCCCTTAGAGAGAGAAAGAGAGAGAGTTGATGTCGAGATTATCCAAGTGTTTTTGGAAAGAAAGAGAGTGATCAAATTTGTGTTCTTATAGGTTGTGACAAGTTTCGATTGGTAACATCTCAATGTTGTTTAGATATTGTCAACGGTATGATCAACATCTTTGTTAAGCCTTAGGATTGTTGAAACAACAATGATTGTGTGGCAAGTTAATCAAGAGTGAGTTGGGGGTTGATGAAAGTATCCTCTTGGAGTATGATACATCTGCCAAGTGTGTTGTGTGAATCCTAATGAGAGAAAGATAGTGTAGTTGGTTTACTTCTAACAAGGTTAACCAGGAAGTCCTATTTCTTGACAGTTGTAGACATTATATGATTGTTCAACCAGACATATGGTCAGTCCACCATTGAGATGATTGAAGAATATTATAAGAATATATGCCTTATAGTTCTTGATAGTTAGGGGATGCCCACCTGATTGATTGAGTCACTAGCCACAACAACCATCAAAGGAGCATAGAGAGATAAGATATACATGGCATTCCATGTTTGGTAAGATCAAGAAAACATGGCTTCTAAGTAATGTCTTGATACAATAGATAGAATAGTTTAGGATAAAAACTAGAGTTCCAAGTTGAAAGATAATACCACAGTTGTACATGTGGCACAATAGGTTTCCATATTTCATATTGAGGAAGTGTCACCCTGGTACAGGGCAAGTGATACAATAGTCAAGGTGTAGTTGCACGAAGATGTTTCTTATGTGAAGGTTTCTATTTTGACCCAGGTTGAGACATGTAGGAGTTGAGTGAGAAGAACATGACTTCTATGAGAGTGATATGATATCACCATGAGATGGAAATAACCATGTGAATGTTTGTAGATGAGGTGCATAAGAGATACATTTTGACTTGAGAGTTATATATTATCCATTTTTTTATAATGACTTAACCATTCCATTCATATGTATCTAATATATTTGTTTAAGATTGATTTTAGGTTTTAGGTACATGAAAAGGATCAATTTACACAAGCCCTAGCTTGTCCAAGTTCAAGTCAAAAGAAATGCAAGTGTTCAAATTGGGAAATCACTCCAAATCACCTTAGATTAATTTTTTAATCACTTGTATTGATGATATGACTTATAACTAAGATGAGAAAAAATCAGGGACACTTAATTCCAATGTTTGGTCACTCTAAAATCATTTTGGAAAAAAATTTGTCATGGCAACTTTGTCGGTCAAGTTTGAAACTCGACCGATCCAGTGATGGATTTTCTAAAATGATCAATCGATCGAGTTGTACACACATAGAAATCAACTGACCGACTCACTGATCGAAACTAATTTTGACTCATCGGTTGAGCTTTCCAGAACAAACTCAACTGATAGTTTGAAAATTAGCTTTGTTAGTTAGTGGATCAATCGAATTATCTTTATTGAAACTCAACTGAATGTATTATATAGAAAATGCAAAAAAAGTGATTCCAACCGTTGGAGAGTTGTTAGAAAAAAAAATATATTTTTTGCAAGTTGTAAAACGGTTATTTTTTTTTTCTCAAGTGATCCCACACTCAAAGGAACTATCCCAGCTATAAATAGGACCCCTCGGAGTTCATTCCAAGTTTGCTCATCCATGCTATTCTTGGTCCTTGCTATAGTTGAGTGTGTTGCAACCCTTTGAGCCCCTTTCTCTCTCTCATTTACAAAGAATTTCATGATTATGAGTGAGTTAGGCATGTTGTAAGAGAGCTACCTCCATGTGCTTGTAAAGCTCTCATTCCTTCCATCTTCCAAATCCCCTTTCTCAAAGAGCAAAGGTTGAAGTGAGCTTTTTTGAGTGAAGGTGAAGCTGCTAGTCTTCTTCAAGGTTGAAGAAGAGGTGAAGATCTTCTCCATGTGAAGGATAAGGGCAAGGGAAGATTCAAGAAGAGTGGGTAATTCCTGCTAGGCCAAATACTTAATGCAAGTGTGGGTAAGTCCTTGTTGAAGGCTAAAGACATCTTGATCAAGTGGGTAATTCCTTGTGTAGGTGAAAGACTCTTATCTTGAATAGGTAAGTTCTTGGATGTATGGTAGTCTCCTTATATCTGTTATGATGCAATATAAGTATACATGGGTTGCAAAGTCCTATAGGTTGACCTCTCTAGGTAGTGGATTGACTATCTCCTAGTTTGGAGATTGGAGCCACTCTAACCACCTTGTCCAAGTGCATGTTTCAATCTCTCTCATCCTTGCTATGCTTTCTTAGATAGGACTTCAAATTGTTAGTAAGCATTTGGTTTCAATTGATATAATTTGAAGGTCTAACTATTCTTGTGATATTTTTGAAGCTCTATTCACCCCCTCTAGATCCCTAGATCTAACAAGTGGTATCAGATCTAGGATCTTCTCCAACACAATCTCCCATGAGACGAGAAGATGGGTGAGAACCTACTTGGTTCACTCAACCTAGAGGGTGGCTTCTCCATGCGCCCCCGGTCTTCAATGACACCAACTTCCTCTATTGGAAGAGGCATATGCAATTCTACATTCAAGGGATGAACTTTGATATGTAGAAGGTGATGATTACACCCTACAAGGAGCCAACCGAAGTTGTTTCAACATGGAATGAAGTTGCCCTGAAAGATGCCCATCTCAATGCCAAAGTAATTAGCATCCTCTATACATCCCTCACCCCAATAGATTTCAACCGCATCTCCTCATGGAATACAACCTATGAGATATGGGATGAGTTATACATCACCTATGAAGGAACAAAGTAAGTGAAGGAGGCAAAAATCTACATGTTGAACAACCTCCTAGAGAACTTCAAGATGGGGAAGAAAGAAGGAGTTGTGGAGATGTACTATAGGATCAACATCATCATCAATGGCCTAGCTACGTTGGGACACACTTTGGATAGAGGATCAATCAACTCAAAGATCTTGAGATCTCTACCAAAGAAATGGGATTCAAAGGTGACCTCCATTGAAGAAGTGAGAAGTCTTTGTGACCTTCCATCTGAGGAGCTTATTGGGAATCTACAAGCTCATGAGACGAGACTTGACAAGAAAGAAGAGGAAGCCAAGCAAGAAGATAAGGAAGCAATGAATATCAAAGATAGTGCCTTAAAAGCTCAAGCGGAGGTTGTCATCCTTCAACAACAACTTGCTTGCCAGACTTCTCCCTCCACCTCTAGTTAAGATGATGGCCCTAGTGAGCATGAAGCCAACTACTCCAAGGGAAAGCACTTCAAGGGAAAGCAATCTTCTTCTTCTACTCCAAGGTACTACAAGTGTGGTCAAAAAGGACACTACAAGGGTGAATGTCCTAAGACAAGAAAGTGACACCACAAGAGCATCTCTAAGAGGGAAGAAGAGTACAATAAAGATAGCAAGTACAAGAGGAAGGACAAGAAGGAGAGGAGACACAAAGATGTAACTCATGCATCTTGGGAAGCATCATCCTCCAGTGGCTCAAGCTCCGATGAAGATGAAGAGTGGCACCTTGCACTCATGGCCTCTACAAGTGTAGATATTGGTGAGGTAAGTGAGGTAAGTGAGGTAAGCTTGCATGAGTTAGCTAAAGAAAGTCTTATTGATATGCTTGTTTCTACCCGTTCTTCTTATTATAAATGTAAATCTAAGAAGAAGAGGTTAGGAAAAATCATTGAT
Organism: Alisma plantago-aquatica; assembly: GCA_963693085.1. Taxonomy (NCBI): domain Eukaryota; kingdom Viridiplantae; phylum Streptophyta; class Magnoliopsida; order Alismatales; family Alismataceae; genus Alisma; species Alisma plantago-aquatica. The sequence goes on from OY856415.1 coordinate 465,766,323, forward strand.
GATTTGTATGCTAAACTTGAGATTCTTGAGAAAAATGAGAAAATCCATCTTGAGAGCATTGATAACTTGCAAGGCCAATTTCTTGATCTTGAACTCCAATACAATGGAGTTGAGGTAGAGAATGGTGTCTATCTTAAGAACATTGAAACTCTTAAGGAAGATAACCAAAAGTGCCTAAATGAGCTTGAAATACTTAAAATTGAAAATGCTAAATTTAAGCTTATTGTTGATGCTCATAGACATGAAGGGATGTTTATCTTAAAGAAATTCAATTGCTTAAATCTGAAAATGCTAGGTTACTTGGTCAAGTCAATGATTTATCTTGTAGACTTATTTTGCCTAATAATGATGTTGCTTTTATTTCTCTTAAAAAGATTCTTATTTGACTAAAGCCCTCTATTTAGAGGCCGGCCTTGTTCATGCTAGAGATGATCTTGCTAGTTTGTCTTCTAATGTTATATCTTTCATTGATGACAATCATAGACTTAGAGCCTCTCTATAGAAATTCCTCAAAGGGAAAAGCTCCCTAAATGAAATCTGTGACCATTCTACTAAACAAAGTGGTACTAGTGGTTTGGGATTTGTAGGGGGGGACCTAAGGGCAAGAACAAAGCCAAAGGTAAGAAAAAGAGTAAGGAAACCACCTTTTTCATTGGAGAGTCTTCTTGCACTAAGAACCCTATGATTTGCTCTCATTGTAAAAGTGATTATCATTATTCTACTTATTATCCTTACAAGCCTAAGGGGACCAACCCAAAGATGAAATGGATCCCCAAGCTAACTCTGAATCCCATTGAGTTGGGAACTAACACTCTCCTTTCTTGTAGGAAATAGGAAGATGGGAGTGGATGCACTAAACACATGACAGGTGATATAAGCCATTTCAACAACTTCACTAAGAATAAAGGAGGTTCGCTTACTTTTGAGGACAAAAAGAAAGGTAAGGTAAAAGGTGAGGGTGATGTAGGTGAATCCTTGTGTATTAAGAATGTCCTTTTTGTAGATGGCCTACATCACAATTTAATAAGTGTTAGTCAATTATGTGATAATGGTTACCTTGTGATGTTTACTTCTTTTTAATGCTTGATTCTAGATTCCCTCACTTATCATGTCATATATAAGGGAACTAGAAGTGGTAATCTCTATGCAATTGTGCTTGACTCTATTAAGCCTATTGTTGGTATATGCCTAGTAGTCAATTCAAATGATATTTCTCTTTAGCATTGTCGTATTGGTCATGTAAATATGCATCAATTGAATAAGTTGAGCATTAAGGTCTTGGTCAAGGGACTTCCCAAATTGGATTTTGAAAAGGATGAGGAATGGAAACCTTGTACCCAAGGAAAGCAAACCAAGTCCTCCTTTAAATACAAAGGAGTCCTTAGTACCAAGAAAGCTCTTGAACTTATCCATATTGATCTATTTGGACCAATGAGAACTCAGTCACTTTGTGGTTCCAAGTATTGTCTTGTTATTGTCAATGATTTCTCTAGATATACTTGATCCTTCTTTCTCATTTCCAAAAGTGATACACTTGTTGTTTTCTCTAGTTTTTGTAAACGAGTTGAGGATGAAGCTTCTTGTTGGATTGTTTCCATCCTTATGACCATGGGGGAGAAATTGAAAATGATCTTTTTGAACGTTTTTGTGAAGAATCTAGCTATACACATAACTTCTCTTCACCTCGAACACCTCAATAAAATGGGTTTGTAGAGATGAAGAATAGGTCACTATAGAAAATGGCTAGGACCATGCTTTTAATGTATGACACTCCAAAGAAGTTTTGGGTTGAAGCCGTTAGTGCCTCATGTTTTGTGTAAAATCGGGTTTTCACACATCCTTCTTTGAAGAAAACCCCCTATGAGCTATAGTGTGGTAGGAAGCCTTCTATAGAGTACCTTCTATTTTCTGATGTCCTTGTTTTGTTTTGAACATGAAAGATTCTCTCAACAAGTTTGATCTAAAATCATACAAGGCTTTCTTTCTTGGCTACAACACTACTAGAAAGGCTTATATAGTGTTTAATGTTGGTCTTGCTAAAGTAGAAGAATCTATCAATGTTAAGTTTATTGAGACTAACCCCTCTATTCCCAAAGATATTGTTCCAAATGATGATGTTGCAGGTGAGGTGATTCCTATCCTAAAAGAACTCAACATCACTCAAAAGGGAAAAGAGGTGGTCACTCAAGAAGAAGAGAAAGATGAATATAAGAAGGATCCAACTCCCTGCTTTGAAAAGAATCATCCAAAAGAGCTGATTTTAGGAGACCCTTTTGAAAGAGTGAAGACATGGGCTGCCTTCAACAAAGAACAAGCCAACAACGCCTTCATCTCACAACTCAATCCAAAGAACATCAAAGAAGCTCTTGGGGGTGATGAATGGATCCTTGCTATGTAAGAAGAATTGGAGCAATTTGAGAAAAACAAAGTGTGGACCATAATGCCAAGACTAAGTGATAGAAAGATGATTGGCACCAAGTGGGTCTACCGCAACAAGATAGATGAAAGTGGCAAGGTGGTAAGAAATAAAGCAAGGTTAGTGGCTCAAGGCTACAATCAGTAGGAAGGTATAGATTTTGATGAAATATATGCACATGTAGCTAGACTTGAGTCCATTTGTATGTTGCTTGCTTTTACTAGTTACAAAAACTTTCTTCTTTATCAAATGGATGTTAAAAGTGCATTTTTGAATGGTACAATTGAGGAGGAAGTGTATGTTGCACAACCCCCAGGCTTTGAACGTGATAGTTTACCTAATCATGTTTATTTATTGCAAAAATCTCTCTATGGACTCAAAAAGCACCTCGAGCTTGGTATGAGAAATTAAAGAAATTTTTGTTAGATCATGGGTATATCATGGGCAAAATAGATTCTACCTTGTTTCTTAAACATACTTCTAATAATTTTGTTATCATTCAAATTTATGTTGATGATATCATTTTTGGCAGAACTAAACTTGATCTTTGCAAGGAGTTTAGTTATCTTATTCAGAGTGGGTTTAAGATGCATGATGGGTGATCTTACATTCTTCCTCGGCTTTCAAATAAAGCAAACTAAAGATGGGAACTTCATCAACCAAGGCAAGTACACAAGTGAGCTACTAAAGCGCTTTGGATGGAGAACACCAAGCTGATGGACACACCCATGTCAAACACTACCAAACTTGACAAGGATGAAGAAGGTGAGAAAGTGGATGAGAAGCTTTTTAGAGGTATGATTGGAAGTTTACTCTATTTAACTGCCTCTACACTTGATATAATGTTTAGTGTTGGCTTGTGTGCTCACTTTCAATAAAATCCCAAGATATCACATCTTATAGTTGTTAAGAGGATTTTAAGGTACCTAGCCAAAACTCCAAATTTTGGACTATGGTATTCCAAGTCAAGGGACTTTACTCCTATGTCTTATAGTGATGTGGATTACGCAGGATGCTTAATTGATAGAAAGTGAACAAGTGGCACTTGCTTCCTCCTAGGACCATGCTTGGTGTCTTGGTTCTCCAAGAAATAGAGAACAATGGCATTATCAAATATCGAGGCTGAATACATTGTATTCGGGAGTTGTTGTGCCCAGGTTCTATGGATGAAGCAAATTCTCTAAGACTTTAACATTTATTTTGACTCTTATCCTATTCATTGTGATAATGCTAGTGCAATCAATTATCTTACAATCCTATTTTGCATAATAGAGCCAAGCATATAGAGGCATGTCATCATTTTCTTCATGATCACATTGCCAAAAAGGATATCTATATCACACATGTGGACACGTAAAATCAGTTGGCGGACATTTTCACTAAACCTCTAGCTAGAGAGCAATTTAATATTATTAGATCTAAACTACTCATAACTACTTTTGATGAATTTGATATGCCTTCTAGCTAGTTTTTTTCTATCCTTTATGCTTTGCTTATGTCTTGATCACCCTTTCTTGCTAAAGTGCTAAAGTTGTCATGTTCATATGTGTTGTTTTTTCTGCATGTTTTGGGTATTTTTCACAAATGCTTGTTATATCACAAATAGTACCCAATGATGAGTGATATGTGCCTAAGTATGTTTAAAATGTAATATGGACTAGAAAAATAAATTTAATTAGCACTCAAAAGGCTAGAAATTAAAATTTCTAATAATGGTTCACGTTGACCATTGGTCGAGTTGCCAACTCGACTGATCCGTGCCGAGGGATTTTGTAAAAAGACATTTGGTCGAGTTTCCCAGTCACAGAACCCAACCGATGGCCGGGCTGGAGCAAACATAAGTGTGGTTCGATGGACTTTTCTCCCTCTCAACTAGAGAAAAATCAACCAATTCGCTCTCCACCTCCCTCAAGCTCTCAACCCTAGCCCCTACCATCCTCTTCCTAGCCCTAGCATGCCCTTGCTCAATCTTCCTAGACCTCTTACACATCAACCCTAGGTGTTTAGTTGGATCTTAGTGGTGTTTCCTACATTTTTTACCTCTCTCACTACTACAGAACACGCCTTTGGTGTCAGTTGTTTAACCCCCTTTGGCGACGGTTTTCAAGCGACGCCTATGTGGGCGCCGCTAAAGGTCAAACTCTTCGGCTTCGGTTTTCTAACCGACGCCTATATGATCTATAGGCGTTGGTTATATATAGTTGGTCGGCGTCTATAGGGTTCGTGCCACAAAGAAGGGCACCACATAGGACACTTTCTGCGTCGGTTAACAACTGAACAACCGACGCCATACTCCCAGACGACACGGCCGTGCTTCGCTGCACGGCCGTGTTTAGTACTATAGGCGTCAGTTTTATACGAATAAGCGACGCCTTTTCCACCACGGCCGTGCTTTCCTGGTTGTTTGTCATATTAGGCGTCAGTTTTTATCCAATAACCGACGTTGTAGGCCTTTTATGACGGTGTTCTATAAATAACCGACGCCTATATTTTTAAAAAAAATTCTTATCAGTTTGCAGGCCTGCTGTGGCTGGTTAGCAGGATGAGAACCTGCAGTTCAGTTTTCTGAACTGTAGGTTTATGACATCCATTGATATCAACCTACAAACAGGCCACAAACCTACAAAATCAACAAAAATTTTTCACATAAGTAGATACATTCAGACACCAATTCAATTCTCACATTCACATATGTAGAAACATTCAAATACATGTAGAAACATTCAGAAATATTCATTTACAAAATATCATTCGGCATCGCTATCAGCATCCCAATTATATCTTACAATCGTCACTGCTTGTATGGCTTTTGCCCATTCTTCTCTTACTTCATTTAATGCTTCCATCGTATATGGAGCATGTACATTTTTTAAGCGTTTACCTATAGTGTGGTCAGTTTTAAACACCTGCAAAGAGAATGATGTATATATAAGTAATAATATAAAAATAAGATTGATATATTTCATACTAACTAATGAGACTATATATAATACCTCATGTATGGTATTAATATCCAATGCATCATGTCGGATAATCATCTGCATAAATCGCATCACATAGTATGTGCATGCCCAGCCGTTGTCTTATTTAGCGCACTATAAATTGAAACATACAAAATATTAAAAAATACAACTAAGCATAGTTCACATAAATAATATATACATTGGAGTCGGGAACTTACTTTTACGTTCTCCCAAATTATTGGCTGGTTCTTTCTCCTTGGGACATTTCCTCCAGCATTTTTGAATGCATCTAAACCCCTACATGTTAATGTAACACAGTAAATTGCATAATTAAATAGTAATGTAATAACATATGTTAACAGATATAAAAATGAAATATTTCTCACCAGAATAATGGCATTCTCATTACGTGTCCAATTTTAGTGTTCAATGTACTTCCCGCAGGATCTAGATAATAAACAGTGAACGTCCCGGGGACAATAACTAGTAACTCCCAATGTCTACCACTAGAGGTAAAAAAGTTAAAAATTAATAACTCAAAATGCACAATAAAAATGGAATTTTCTTAAGTCCTAATTATAAATAAAGTAAACTTACTTGACATTAAATGGAGCTATTATTATCGTCTTCTTTTGCCGACCGAAAATTGTAAAAGCATCTATACAATTATGTTGAACACTATCAGGGTCTTTAGCTACCATACTAATCGATGATGGAATTAAAAATCCCACATAATCAAATGCAAATTGTTTGCATTGATCTTCGACTAAGTAGCTGCAAAACATGTATTACGTATGCATTAATATATAAGAAACCAGATCACCGGATCTTACACAAGGTATATGTATGTATAAACAAGATCTCACCTTATCCATGTCTCTATCATTGATGTATTCAGCCAATCATACATAAACAGCTCAATAATATCTTGTATAAATAAATAGCTATCATATGATTGACCTGCATAATCTGCTTCTAAAGAAACAATTATAGGGCAATGTATATTATGTGCCCGTAGCCAACATGCCATTCCCCTACAAGCAGGACCTAACGGGTATTTTAGGTCAGTTGGAACCCAACTTGGTAATGCAGGAAGTGGAAGTGGAGGCCTAGGTGCTCTGGGTGTCTTCTTTTTAACCTATATATATAATTTCAGATCAGTTGACCTCATATATACACATTAACAATCTAAATTAATGTAAATTTATCTTATAATTTCAGTAGTATAGACGACATCTGCTTTGGGCCACAATATCACCCCGCCTTCTGCCTCAGCAAGTGTATCAATATTCGGGTGGGGATATGGAAATGTAGCTTCCCTCCAATCGGGTAACACACGTATCGGGCTCACACGAATGTAGCCATGTAGCATTGGAGTCCCGTGAAACATTGCCCCAGGAAGGGACGGGTAAGCCTGCTCCTCTGCAACAACATAGTCTTGCATTATTAAGCGGCATGGCTTCAATGCCTACAAATTTACATAAAGAATATTATACATATATACATATCATCTTGAAAAGACTAGCTACAATGTCATAAACAATACTTATAGCAGACGTGTTAGGCGGTGGGTCTACAAGATTACTTGTAGTCTGTACATCAGGAGAAGAGTGGGTCGCCATAGGCTGATTGGAAGCCTGAGATGCCTGCCACCGCAACAATTCTTCCTTGACCTTCTCAGCAACTATATCATTGACCTTCTTGGCAACTATATCCTCGACTCTCTTATTATACTATACATGGATAAAAGAAACATTAGCTTCTTATTATTGAATTCCCTTTTGCAGTAACATTCTTAAAAAAGAATAGGTTACCTCTTCTTGTGAAAGTCCTGCTCTGGGTTTGCGCTGGTATGGCCCAAAGAATGCTTTGATGCCCACACCAGCGCCTGCACCCCTAACACGTCCAGGATGCTCTGGGTTGCCCAGAGCAACTGTCAATTCATCCCTTGTGCCCTGAGGGATGAACGTGCCTTGTTTCCTCTGCTTGTGCAGCTCCCGCTAATCACCATCAACAGAAATTGGTAAGTTAACACCACAAATAATCAATATTCAAATGATTGCTCTAAGAGTTGTATTTTACCATTTTCACAGCCGCCTCAGTAGTTACAGGCTTCTTTATTTCACCCTTCTTGTTTTGCCTCCCAGCTATCCAGATATCATGGCGAGGCATGGGTGTGGCAGACTCCTGAGTAGCAGCAGACTCCTGAGTAGTCGCAGACTCCGCCTGTAGTCTTTGGCGAACGCTTGCATAGCCCTATGGACCCATAGTGTGGTCATGCACATTCAGTGCACGCCTTGCTTTTTGCGCGTCACTGAGGGCCTAGTTAGTATGCACATTAATGATTTGGTTAGTAGCACTAAATGTTAATCTTGAATAGGTGAATACAATGTATATTAATTAAATTGGGAGTGACACCTAATACCTTGAATTCTTCAGATTTTCTTGAAGCAACAAAATTGTCCCAATCTTCTTTGTCCAAGAAGTTCCACTGTTCAGGGTTGACTTCTTCTTTTTATCACGATCTTTTATGTATTCTCTGTTGAGATGTGTCCTATAGTTCCTAAGCATCTTTTCAGCGCATTGCATCACGCTTTTACGATGCAACTTCTCATCCAATGCAAATAGATTCTGTAAATAGAATTCTTATTAACTAGTATCCAAAAATAGAATTGCAAATAATATAATTTGTAATCTACAAAATAGAATTGCAAATAATAATAACCCACGCATAAATCCTTCCCTATCAAGTCTTTCTTCACCTGAGGAACTTTATGCCAATTATCATACTTAACACCACAATGGCTTCGAGTGACACACCCAAGATAGTTTACAAAATTATTGCGGTTCACTCCAATTGCATTTCCTCCATTATCAAACTCCACAACCAATTTGGATCCACTGCTACTTAGCGCTATTAACTTCTTCAACAGAGTGATGCCCCTTTTCTTATTAAGTGTTTGGTGTTGCGCATCAAGTTTCTCCAGTGCTTCAGTGGGTACATGTGCATCATCAACCTAAAATTTGACAAAAATAAACACACTGAATTAGCACAATATAGAAATATGGGATATATGACATAACTAGAAGATAATGAATTTTATAGAAATACAGGATATGTTTTTAGAACTTACAATGGTATCCTCGCCATGCTCGTCATGGACAGCATGATCATCATGGACTTCATGCTCATCATGGACATCATGCTCATCATGTTCAGCCATCTGAAAATGTCATTAAAAAGGCAAACATTTAGCATTTGTATTAACTAGAAAAAGGCAAACATTTAGCATTTGTATTAACTAGAAAAAGGCAAACATTTAGCATTTGTATTAACTAGAATATAATGAAAAATCAAATCTGAAAATGATATTGATATTAAAAAAGCAAACATTTAGCTTCAATAAAAAAATATAAACATACATGCCTCTAAAATTGTGATCTTTTATCAATTAACAATCCTTCATTGTGATCTCCGCGCACATATAAGTCATCATTAGCTTCAATATTTTGTGGAGTTGGCAACCCAACTGAGAATGGACTGGAGTCATCATAGTTATCATAGTACTCTTCTTCATCTATAGGATCTTCAATGAACTGTCTTTTACCATGAAGAACAACCGACCATTTATCATTTGCAGGATCATCGATATAGAATATTTGTTTCGCCTGTGATGCCAATATGAATGGTTCACCCTTCTCGCCAATCTTTTCAAAGTTCACCAAAGTGAAACCCAATTCATCCACTATAACTCCTTTGGTGTTATCAACCCAATTACATTTAAAGAGCAGAATTCTGGAATCTATGTAGTCAAACTCCCATATGTCTTCAATGACACCGTAATATGACATTTTAGCTTCACATGGACTCTTATCATTTGCACTTGCAAAATACATAGTCGACGCTTGAAGAGTGACCCCACTGTTTTGGACGACACTCTTATCATCTTGGCTCTTTGTGTAATATGTAAACCCATTAATGTCAAACCCTTCATAAGACATAACATTCGGTTTTGGTTTAAAGGCGAGGCATTTGATAGTTTCTGTAATATCATTTGGTGTTTGAGATAGTTGATGTAAGACTTTATCTTCAAACCACTTAGTAAAAGTCTTATTATGCTCTCTATCAAGCCACATTGAACTTGCTCGAGGATGTTGTCTCTTGATGAAATTGGTATGTTCCTCGATATAAACACTCACCTCATCCATGTTGTGTAAAATATACAAGTGAGCTTGTTCCAACTGCTCGCTGCTGATTACTTTCACCCATGATCCCAAAATTCCTTTGCCCTCCTCAATATTCTTGTCATTAACAGGAGTGTTATTACCACTCAGAAATTCATTGCAAAAATTCATAACCTCTCTCGCCACATAACCTTCAATAATACTCCCTTCAGGCCGATAACGATTTCGAACATCACCTTTAAAAACGCTCATGTATCGTTCAAAGGGATACATCCAATGCAAGAAAACTAGTCCCAACATTTTCACTTCCCTAGTCAAGTGGACAATAAGATGTACCATGATATCAAAGAACGAAGGAGGGAAATACATATCAAGCTGACATAGGGTAACAACCACTTCTCTTTACAAATTATCGAGAGTATCAGAGTCAATAACTTTGCTGCATAGACTGTTGAAAAAGAAATAAAATCTGGTGATTGCAAACCTTACATGCTTCGGCAATATAGATCAAATTGCCACGGGCAATATTTGTTGCATTAGAGTGTGACAATCATGAGATTTAAGACCTATCAACTTCAGATCTTTCATTGATACCAATCTACAGATGTTAGATGAGTAACCATGTGGCACCTTAACATTTACCAAGCATTCACAAAAAGATTTCTTCTCCTTTCTAGACAATGTGTAACAAGCGGGAGGTAAGTATGTTCTTTTATTACCCATTTCACGTAATTCTATTAATTCTGACCTTATTCCCATTTCACGTAGGTCCAGTCTGGATTTTATCCCGTCTTTAGTCTTACCTGGTATATTTAACAGAGTACCAATGATGCTATCACAAACATTTTTCTCAACATGCATTACATCGATACAATGCCTGACAGTCAAAGAACTCCAATAAGGAAGATCCCAAAATATTGACTTCTTCTTGAATGAAGAATTGTCACTCCGTGTGGCCATACTACATTGTCATTTCTTACCAAATTCATGGACAATGTCTTTTACTCTTTCATAAACAACATCCCCTGGTATAGGTTTAGGTGCACTCCGTTCATCATTCCATCCATTGAATGCTTTGTGCTTCCTATGATACGGATGGAATTTTGAAAGAAACCTTCGATGACCAAGATATACAGTCTTGCCGCCATGTTTTAGTCTTATTGAATCAGTGTTTTCTTCACATATAGGACACGCTTTAACTCCTTTGACACTATATTCAGACAAATTCCCATATGCTGGAAAGTCATTAATAGTGCAAAACAACATAGCGTGCAAACGAAATGTCTCTCTTCCTGAAGCATCATAGGTCATCACACCTTCAGCCCAAAGTTTCTTTAAGTCATCAATCAGAGGTTCAAGATAAACATCGATATCATTTCCGAGTTGTTTAGGGCCCGATATCAACAACGACAGCATAACGTACTTATTTTTCATACACATCCAGGGAGGAAGATTGTATATAACAAGCATGATTGGCCAAGTGCTATGTTGGCTGCTCAATGTCCCGTACGGATTCATCCCATATGTACAAAGCCCAAGTCTTAGATTCATATCTTCTTCACCAAATTTGGGGTACAATAGATCAATCTTCTTCCACTGTGGGGAATCAGACACATGTCGTAGGATCCCATCGTTGTTTTTCTTAACATCTACATGCCACCTCAAATTCTTCGCATCTTTCAGATTTGCAAACAAGCTTTGAAACCGTGATATTATAGATAGATACCACAACACCTTGGCAGGAGAACCAGTTTTGGACTCCCCCGAAGTCATCAATTTATACCGTGACGCACCACATTTTGGACCATCTTTCAAATCTACGTATTCCTTTTGAAATAATACACAATCATCTGGGCATGCGTGTATCTTCTTGGCCTCCATTCCCATTGGGCACAACATTTTCTTTACTCGGTATGTTGAGATTGGCAGCTCGTTTCCTTCAGGAAGCATTTCTTTCAACAAAGTCAACAATGAAGTGAGGCTTTTGTCGCTCCATCTATTGTTAGCTTTCAACTTATACAATCTCAACACAGCGTTAAGCTTCGTAAACTTAGAACAGCTTGTGTATAACGATATCTCATCATCATGCACAATGTTTCTAAAGATAGGAGGTGGATCGGTGTGCTCTACCCTACAACTATCCAGCATCGCATCAACGATGTCTACTGGAACTGGTTCGTTCACATCTACGTCATCAGAGGCAATTTCTTCTTCCACCCAAGCACTGCTATCGACATCTACTGGTTTCGAGTTTGAAATCTCTCCATGCCAGTGCCATTCTGTATAGCCTTGTACAATCCCGTTGCACATGACATGACTTTTGATTTCCTCACCAGTGCTGACTTTCAAGTTGTTACCGCAATGCCTACATGGACAGTAGAACCTATCTGTAGATTTTTTCCTATGTTCCTCGGCAAATCTAATAAACTGATCAAGACCAGATATGAACTCCGGGGTGCAGCGATTGCGAATGGACATCCATGATCTATCCATTCTATGATCAAAGAGAAAACAAGTATATATTAGGACAAGATTAGGGTATACACTTACATCCTATCCAAGATTGTTCACTTTCTAGGCCAACAAACACATGTGATGTCATTCTTATATATAATAAATGTGTACCACCTATCCCATCCTTGAACACCTAATCTCACTAGTAAGTGTATAATGTGTATTGGGTTTTCAAAAAAAATTCGGCAGCATTTCCCCATTGTTCTCTAAGTACATATGTACTTAGAGAACAAACGAGGAAATGCTACCGAAATTTTCTCGAAAACCCAATACACATTATACACTTACATCCTAAGTGAGATTAGGTGTTCAAGAACAGTCCCAAACCGGGGACTATCCAAGATTTACTCCTAATGAGTAAATCTTGGACGGGTTTCTAGGCCAACAAACACAATAATAGATATGTACATGTTAGGGTTTCATCACAATTGATGTTAGGGTTTCATCAATGTTAGGGTTTAATCAAATCAAATTAGGATGCTAGAATGGACAAGTTTAAATCTTATTTCAACATGCATCAAAATTTACTGAATTAGGTCAAGCATTAGTATTAGAAGCACAAATATATGCAAGCAAAAGATTTGTTCGTATCCTAGAATTTACATAAAGCATTACATATAGATTTGTTCATATCCTTACCAATAGCAAACACGGCCGTGGTTGTGTTCGCCTACCACGGCCGTGCTGGGCAGCACGGCCGTGTTCGTGCTGCCCAGCACGGCCGTGGTAGGCCAACACAGCCACGGCCGTGTTTGCTATAGGTAAAGAGCTAGGGAGAAAGAAGAACAGAGGCTACGACTAATACCTGGAGAGCAGAGCAGCGGGCGGCGGCAAGGAAGAAGACGGTGGGTGGTGGGCAAGGAAGAAGCAGCGGGCAGCGGCGGTGGGCAAGGAGGAAGGCGCCGCAGTAGGGTGTGAGCAGGGAGGAAGGAGCACACTGCAGTAGGGCATGAGCAAGGAGGAAGGCGGCGCGGAAGCGACGCAAGGAGGAAGGTGGCGAGCGGCGGTGGCGATGTAGAGCAGCAGCAGGGAGCGTCGGCGGCGAGTGAGAAGCAGCAGGCCACAGGCGGCGAGCAGCATCTAGCGGGCGATGAAACAGAAGACGATGAAACAGAAGAAAGGGGACAGTGGCCGTTCGAGGGTCTATTAAGTTGGTAAAAGGCATCGGTTATAAAATACAACCGACACCTAAAGTCTTCGGCATCGGTTCTACTTAAACAACTGACGTCCAATTAGACAAATTTTGTCCTAAATAATTTGGCGGGAACCATTATTGGCGTCGGTTATCAAAGGATAACCGACACCTAAGTTGGAAATTTTTGCGCAAATTTTCATTTTATATAGGCGTCGGTTTGTTGGTAAAAAACCGACGTTGTATGTGCCAAATTTTTTTCGCTCGAAAATTGGATTTTGCGGGTGATTTTAGGCGTCGGTTGTTTGTTATCCAGCCGATGCTGAATACAAAGCGGTACATGTGTCTTGACTATAGACGTCGGATGACCTACATCACCGACATTGAATGTTATAGGCGTCGGATTTCCTAAATAACCGACGCCCAGAAAAGTGACATTGAACGTTGTTTCTGTACTAGTGTCTATGTTCGTATCTCACCTCGATGGCTTCTAACAGGAGAAAGAGAGATGCCCCCTCTGGATCACCATCCTCCTCCTCCAACTCGTGCCTTATACCCTTCGATGATACCTTCTTTGTCTCTAATTATGCTCTAAATAGGTACAAGGAGCTCCTTCCTAGGAACCCCTTTCCTTTTCATGCCTTATTTGAGCCACGTCCGCGTAGACAAGAGGTCATTGATCAAGTTGCCGAGTTGTTGTATGATCACCACCTCTTCGCCCTTAATATTGAACGTGTGTGCTATAACAATTCCATCACAAGCACCAAAGTCATTCACAAATTCTATGCAAACTTGAAATGGTATTATGACACTCTTGTACCCCCCGCCAAATACTCAAGTTGGTCTTACTTCCATGATTGTCCAGAAGAAATTCCAAGTCTCTGAGGATATCTTGAATATCTTTTTCTCAGGTACTGAGGTGATTGACACATGGAGAAAGAATTACCCTGAGTATTTTGACCTCCTAGACCTTGAGGCTTTCTATAAGAAATATGCTATCACTCTCCCTGACATACATAAATTCTTCAAGAAGTCTTAGTTTCCCTATAGGAAGAAGTCTACCCTTCCCTCCTCGGCCTTAAACCTGAAGAATTGTATACTCGCCCTGGTAGTCAATTGCAATATTCATCCAAAGAAAAAACAAATTGAAATTGCAGAGAATACTGTGGTGATTATGTTATGTATCCTGAAGAACATGGGAGTCAAGTGGGCCAGATATGTTCTCCTCCACATGACATGCTTTGACTATAGTAAGAATACTCGAGGAACCCACCCACCCTACCTAGCCCTAATTTGTGGTCTTTTTCAGTCTGCCACTGGAAAATATCTTTTTCATGATTTTCATTACAAACCTGCTCAAAAAGGAGTCTACATCGGCGAGAACACAATTCAGAAGAGTGTTCCTACCCCTTCTTCTACCATCCTTGGAGCCTCCACCTCCACCCATGATGCATCAGCATGTGTATAACCTTCAGATTCAGGAGCATATGAATCAGGATCTTTGTGCTATCATGTCTACCATGAACCTATCATGTGTCCATCCTTACCCTACCTACCAACCCTACCCAGGAAGTGATTATGCATCCTATGCATACAATCACTTTTACCCACCCCCTCCACCTGTTGCTTATGCTGCTACACCCTCTGTTGTTGGTGGATATACCCCTGGAGTACTACCTCTCCTTGTTGGTCATATATATACCTTACTTGTAGGACTTGGCACTTCCGCTCCTATGTTTCCTCAAGCCTGAGAGTTGCATGACCTTCGTATGTCTTGGGTGGAGTAGAATGCCATATGGCCCGATCGTGGCTTCGATCCTTCTGTTGATGAGGAGATGCCAGATCAAGCTGGTGAGGAAGTTGTAGTTGCTGATGAGGAGGCATCTGAGGATGATGGGAAGGATTATTCTGATGATGACTTTGCTGGTGGCTATGGTGATGATGACGATGTTGTTGCCTCTGTTGCACCTTTATATGACGATGTTGTTACCTCTGTTGCACCTTTAGATGACGATGAGAACTACAAGCGTGAAGCCTTTGATGTTGATGTTGATGTGGATGATGAGACCCTCTAGACTTCGATAGCCTAGACATTTAGATGTTTTAGTTTTTAGTCTTTAAATGTTGATCGTATATATCTTTCTAGACTATTTTGTACTAAAAACATCTGGGCACATTATCTGAGATGCACTATTTTATCGTCATGATGTTTTCATTATTTTGGCTAGTAGTTTTTTTAGGACATGATTTTAGTGTTGTAATCTTAATCATATGTACACTTATCCTTTGATTGACTATATCTGATGAGTTGGTGCTATGAAACCCATATTTTGATATGACATGGTTTGTTTGTCTCTCTCTCATCTCTTTTTTATGTGTGTTGTGAGGTTGCATGTTTTATCTTGTGGATGCGTGTTTTGGTTGTGCTTGAAGAAGACCTATTTTTGTGCTCTTCTATCCCCCTTACTTTTTTATAAATGTCAAAAGGGGGAGAGAAGTTCAATGTTTTGAAGCTCAACCATATTGTTTTTATTGCTTGTGTGATCCTTTTCTTGTTCAATATATGCTTTATCATATGACTTGCTAAAGGACCATATAGTATATACATGTTATATTGCTTTGTGTAGAAAGACTAACTATGTAGGTAAGAGTGAGCATAGATTGAGGGGGAGCAATTCACATTGTTAAAAATCATGAATATCCTTATAATTCACAAGTCTAAGGTATAACTTTACATATCCTTTTCAATATGTTGAGGAATAGTTTGTCATTTTCATTAAGGGGGAGAATGTTGACTTGAGAGTTATACATTGTCCATATTTTGATAATGACTTAACCATTCCATTCATATGTATCTAATATGTTTGTTTTTAAAATTGATTTTAGGATTTAGATACATCAAAAGAATCAATTTACACAATCCCTAGCTTGCCCAAGTCAAGTCAAAAGCAATGCAAGTGTGCAATTTGGGAAATCACTCCAAATCACCTTAGATTAATCTTGTAATCACTTTTATTGATGATATGAATTGTAACTAAGATGAGAAAAAATCAAGGACACTTAATTCCAATGTTTGGTCACTCTAAAACCATTTTGAAAAAATTTGTCAGAGCTACTTTGTCAGTCGAGTTTAAAACTTGACCGCTCTAGTGATGGATTTTTTGAAATGATCAATTGGTCGAGTTGTACACTCATAGAACTCGATGGACCGAATCACTGACCAAAACTAATTTTGGCTCATCGGTTGAGTTTCCCAAAACAAACTCGAGCGATAGTTTGAAAATTATCTTTGTCAGTTAGTGGATCGATTGAGTTATCTTAATTGAGACTCGACCGAATGTACTATACAGAAAATGTAGAAAAAGTAATTCCAACCATTAGAGAGTTGTTAGAAATGAAAATAGATCTGTTGTAATTTGTAAAATGGCTATTTTTTGTTCTTAAGTGATCCTACACTCAAAGGAACACCCCAGCTATAAATAGGACCCCTTGGAGTTCATTCCAAGTTTTCTCATTTATGTTATTCTTGGTCCTTGCTATAGTTGAGTGTGTTGCAACCCTTTGAGCCTGTTTCTCTCTCTCATTTACAAAGCATTTTGTGATTATGAGTGAGCTAGGCATGTTGTACGAGAGCTATTTCAATGTGCTTATAAATCTCTCATTCCTTCCATCTTCCAAATCCTCTTTCTCAAAGAGCAAAGGTTGAAGTGAGCTTCTTTGAGTGAAGGTGAAGTTGCTGGTCTTCTTGAAGGTTGAAGAAGAGGTGAAGATCTTCTCCAAGTGAAGGAGAAGGGAAAGGTGAAGATTCAAGAAGAGCGGGTAATTCCTTCTAGTCCAGAGACTTCATGCAAGTGTGGGTAAGTCCTTGTTGAAGGCTGAAGACATCTTGATCAAGTGGGTTAGTCCTTGTGTAGGTGAGAGACTCTTTTCTTGAATAGGTAAGTACTTGGATGTATGGTGGTCTCCATGTATCTCTTATGATGGAATATAAGTATACATGGGTTGCAATGTCCTAGAGGTTGACCTCTCTAGGTAGTGGATTGACTATCTCCTAGTTTGGAGATTGGAGCCACTCTAACCACCTTGTCCAAGTGCATGTTTCAATCTCTCTCATCCTTGCTATGCTTCCTTAGATAGGACTTCAAATTGTTCTTAAGCATTTGGTTTCAATTGATATAATTTTAAGGTCTAACTATTCTTGTAAGATTTTTTAAGCTCTATTCACCCTCCCTCTAGAGCCCTAGATCCAACAATACCCATCTTTGTTTGCCTTGGATTTTGGGGGTGAAATCCATCTTAGGAGTTTATGGTTGTGAGACCCCAAACCATGCTTTTTAGTTGAACATGATTAGTTAACATAATTGGGTTATTAAAACCTTAAAAAAATCATATGATGTGCTTTGATATCAAGTAACAAGCTTAAGTTTCAAATTTGGTCCAATTTGGACACTATTTGTGCAAGTTATGCAATTTTATCCATATTTTGGATTTTTTGCAATTTACCCAAATTTGAGGTTTTCTTTGTAGTTTGTCACATTCATTATGTTCCTTAGATGTTATCTTATCATTATTTATCTTTTTGAGCCATGGGGTGCTCAATTGTACCTTGGTTTGGTGGAATTACACTTCTAGGGTTGAACTAAGGTTTACCCCCCCCATGGATGAGCCACCTTCAAGGCTAACACCCGGTGGTTCCAATGGTTTGATCAACAAACAGTGGTGACCAAATGGTGGGATAGCAGGTGGACATCCTATAAGGGTCCTAGGTCGATGGTTTTTGCTGGTTTGGTTCTCTTGAACCGATGGTTCACTTATAAGGTGATCAAACGATGGTTCAACCACCTATTGATCTAAGACATGAACAAACGATGGTATTCACCCCTCAAAAGCACTTGGTGGACCTGGGAGGTCATCATCTGGTGGTCTAGAAAACTACAACAGCTAGTGGAACTACTAATTGCATGTCCATGGAAACTTTAGGCCATGGACACATGGAGAGCTGCTAGGACACCTCATGCTTCTTCTCTTCCTTATACTCAATCTTTATATACCTATCTTTATGCTCCAAAATGAAAATTTTAGTCTATATCACTTCCATCCAGCGAAGATCTTTGTTCCCTCTCTGTTAGTCCATGGAGGAGTTGTCCAAGGAATAAGAAGGTGTTGACCTTCTTGGTAGAAGCACCTAGGATATTGTTTTGCTTCCTTTAGGGATTCTAAAGCTTCCTTTTGGTGATCTTGACCTAAATGAGTAAGTATCTCCTTATTTCCTCCATTTCATTTTATGTTCTTCTTCCTCCTACCTTCTTCCAGGTGGGAACTCTACTATTCCATGGTAAAATTTGCTTTAAAGCTCAAAGATATTATCTTTCTTGTACCTTCTATCTAGGCTTTGCTTCTCTTGTGAAGAAAGGTGATACTTGAACGAGTTCAGAGCTTCTTCTTGGGTTTTATACCTTCTTTCTCGAGTTTTCATTCTTCCATAAGTCTTTTCTTCCTCCTATAGGTGAGCTTTATAACCCTCTTCACTTATATTTCTTACTATAAGCTTGTTAGCTCATGTTTTTTGCTTAAAAATGATGATCTAAGCATTAAGAAGTTATGCTTGCTTAGGGTTTTGATTTTTATGGTGTTCCGTATTTTTTTCAGTTCTAGATGAACTTGTAATCATGTATACATTCTTCCTAAGGTATAATATTACTTATATCAAGTTGGTATGACAACTAATGGTGCTAAGGACCTATCAAGCGATGGTCCATATTAGGGTTTCCAAGCTATTTTCTTCCCTAACACATGACCCGATGGTGTTGTCTTCATGACAACCGATGGTGGTGGCCAAGGGGGACAAACGGTGGTGTCAACTGATGGTCACACTTTAAGTTAGGTTTTGGCTTGTTTGAAGCTTAATGATAAATGGTTTGGTGCCCTAATGATGGTATCAACCAATGGTTACATTAGTTCAACACTCGATGATGAAAAATGATAGTAGAGTTGATCCTATCAACCTCTGGTGGCATAAGATGTCACAACCGATGGTGGATTAGGTCAGCACAGCTGATGGTGAGTCAAATCTTTAAATGTAGCTTCAATTCAACCCCTAACCAATGGTTTCTTGGTTCAATTAATTCAATAGTTAGATATATACTCAAATTGATGATTTTGAATAATGAACTCGATTCAATGATTGAGATTGGATGCTTTCATATCCAATGGATTACAATGAATCTAATAGTACTATATGTTGGTTATAGTAATGAGAATTTGATGGCACCACACCCTTGAACTCGTAGTCTTACCTTTTCCCTCATATGGTTATATGTGATAAATCACCATTATAAGTGGATGTGGAACTCTAATGTGATATATTATGTTACACCTAACCCTAATGTAACTAAATGATGGTGATTGATTATAATCAAACCTCTCGAGTGATTAATGTGACAATGTAATACTCCCATTATCGTTATTTTTGAAACCCTAATAAGATACTAATTGAGTATCATAGTTCTTAAAATGTTGAAAACTATGTGGCATATATGTGATGATGATTTGTTGAGCCTTATGATAAGGCATGGAATGATGATGATGATCTTGCTAAGACTGATGGGATGGTCTTGATGACCTTTGGTCATGGTTGATCCCTAGTGGAGGTGTAATCATCTTCATAACATGATAAGTGTTGTACCCTAGATTAAATGTGACAAGGTTTGTATCAAGTGATGATTTGATGGTAATATTGTTTCAAGATTGACAATGAATAGTACCATGTGGACATTGTGATTAAGAATTATACCTCACACATTTTATATCTTATGAAGTTGTTATACCTACATGCATGACTAGAAGTGAATTAGGGTTTGTATGTCCACTTGTATGATGCAACCTTAATTCAACCAACTGTCATAACTAATTAAATGAAATCCTAATGATGTAGTGCCATGTGTCGTAGAACCATCTTCAGTGTTAGAACTTACTGGATGGTGAAATGAGCTCCAATGGAAAGCTCAAAGTTGCATACATAACATGTTGAGTATGTGGGGGTGCAAGTGAGTGTACATCCTTGACATCATGATCCCAAGGTTGTTGAGAACGGCAGTGATCATGTCTCACATACTTGTAATGCATATTATGATTGAGGACAGTTGCGGTTGTACCTCGTATAATAGGGTTTGTATACCCTGACTGCTAGTGTCGTGACCTATACCAAAGATGGAATAGGTAATATCAGCTTGACTATATGTTGTTGGTGGTGGTCTGACTAAAATGTCACTGTATTTTACTTGTACCAGCCGAGGGGAATAGACCTTAGGATTCCGACTCTCCTAGATCTTGTACGGAACTGATTGCGACCAAGCGGTGGTCAGTTGGACTTTGAGAGTTATGACTCAAACTCCCTAGGGCGTAATAATAAAAGATGTAATACAATCTGTGTAGTATATTTTCTAGGGTTGAATATGTTTCACATTGGTTGATTATCCCTTGCCTTGTCTTTATACTACACAATGCTTACAAGGTGCTATCCTATGAAATCTGGGTAATTATACTTATTGCTAAGTTAACTTATTTAACTTGCTTAGTATGGTTAAACTATTCAATCTGCTCAATTGCTTATTCATTACTCCAATTTATCAATTTATTTACTAGTTAAGTAACTTGTTGTAATCAATTTTTGTTGGAGAGAGTTATATCTGTTGTTGGGACATGGGTCTCACCCGTGGGTCACCACATCTTCTTGGTTGTAGGAAACATGGACGAGGTCGTGCTATAGAAAAGGAGCAGCCTGGTGATCTGTAGACTCAGAAAGTTGGACAATTTTAGTTGATACTAGTATAGTCCTAGTGTCGTCCCTGTACTCTCATGTCTGGGTATGGGATGTGTTTTGTAGATGATATACTTGTTTCGGCACAAGTTTTTGGCAGTATGCTACTGTTTCAAATATATGGCATGTACATGTGGATATATCTTTTGTATATAGGATGTGGCTAAGACCACTGGATTTAGTTGTAAATATCAGTTATGGTATATCAGTTATGGTAAAATATGGAAATTTATGTAAATGTTTCAGAACTGGTTCATAATGTGAAATTTTGGTTTTAATTCTTCTGCTTTTTAGGATATGTGATAAGTTAGTAGTTAATTGTGTTGTATCTTTTGAGTAATCTTGTTTAGTGTGATGAGGTGTCACATTATACTTGATAGTTCTAGAGACAAATATGTGTATGACACATACATTGAATGACTCGCTGACTCAAACAATGAATGCCTATAACATTGTCATCTAAAGCACGTAAATGAGAATTGCATTTCTAGAATCTAGAATGATTGTTATCTAGACCCTTTTGGTTATTGAACCGATAGATACATGCAAGACTTATTTATTGGGCAATATGATAAAAGCATCTTCACTGGATGTAGTGGGACAACGACTATTCTATTAGGGCTCATACATATTGATGCACATAGAACTTTTGGAACAAATGCCAAAGGTGGTTACAAGTACCTTATTATATTTACTGATTGTATCAGTAGATATGGACGTTTGTATTTAATGAAATACAAATATGAATCTCTTGAAGTGTTCAAGGAGATCATGAATAAAGTACATAACTAACTTGTTAAAAAAAATATTAAGATACTTCAATATGATCGATGTTGAAATATTTTCAACCAAGAGTTTGAGCACCTTTCAGGAGATCATGATAATGTATCATGATGAACTCCACCTAAAACACAATGATAGTGTATCATGAGAGTGTATCCAAAAGAAGGAATCACACCTTATTAGTCATGGTGCGATTATCAACAAAAGTTTAGTTGATCTTCTTACTTGTTTTGGGCACATGTTTCACACTAAACAGCCTACAATCTAATATGGTTTAAAAGACACCATATGAGATATGGCCTGGGAGGTGTCCTGATATGTCTTCTATAATGATTAAGATTGAAATCTTATGTAAGAAAATAATTTCTTGAAAAGATTTTTCCACAAATCACATAAATGTTATTTTGTTAAAATATTAGTCTTATCCCAATCCAACAACAAAGTTGTTTGTTGATTTGGATGGACTGAAGAGGAACTTTGTTCCAAAGAAATCAGTGGGAGAAAAGTAGAACACGAAATGTTTGAGACAAATAAGAAAATAGTGTACCTAAAGAGGTACAATAGGAACAAGGAGAATCACAAGTTGTTGTGGAATCTCAAGTTCCTTATGTAACACACAAGACTCAATGTTCTAGTAGAACATGCCTTGATATTGAAAGATTATGACATCTTATGGCTCAAAAGGTGGTGAGTTCGTCATATATGATAAGTTAACAACCTACCTAGAAGGTATTGAGGGACCAAAATCTGAAGCATGGCTTAAGGTCATAAGATCCAAGATGGAGTCCATGTAAACCAACAAGGTATGACCTTGGTGGATCCACCTGAAGGGGTAAAACCCATAGGGTGAAATTGGGTCTTCAGGAAGAAGACCAAGATGGAAGGGTATATTGGTTGCAAAGAGTTCCAAACAAGTTCAAGGTGTTGAACATGATGAAGTACTTCACCAGTTACCATGGTTAAATCCATCAGGATCATGCTTCCAAATGAAGCTTAATATGACTGTGAGATTTGGCATATGGATGTTAAAGTCACATTCCATAATTGGAATAATATGAGGATGTGTACATGACACAACCTAGAGGTTTTATAAATCCATTAGTGCAAATAAAGTCTGTAAGCTACAAAGGTCAATCTTTGGATTGAAGCAATCATCTCAGAGTTGAATCTTCTATTTGACAAGATAGTCAAAGGGTCTGACTTGAATCAGAAATAAGATGGAATCTGTTATTATATTCCACATAATGATGGGGATTAATATCATGCATGTATTAAAACCTAGCAAAGAAAGTACCTTCTTTATGCAGAGTTTAGGTGAAGCATCCTATATGATAGGAATTGAGATCTATAGAGATAGATATGGAAAGCTTCTTGACCTAAAGAAGAACATAAATTGTGACACCCTTTTCCACACAAACGAGATTACTAAAAACAAAGCACAAAGTTATCACTAATAACAATAGTACTGTAAGACAGGATAAATTAAAACTGATCTCATAATAAGGTTTCTAGTTGAACAACTCACAATTGAAACCATAAAGTATTGCCACTTGTTTTTTTATTCATATCAAAAGTATTGCACACCATTTTTTAATGGCTATCTAACCACCACCTGTTACATATAGTCATCTGCCTGTGTATACAAGACATGTCTGCACCACTATGGCATACTGCCAAAAACTCAAACTAATGTATAATATTCACAAAACACTCCCAAGGATCTGAGTGTACATGGGCGACACATAGGAATCTATTACTAGACACTAGTTGCATATCCATGATTCCACAACTATAGTTCCACTTGTTACTAGTCTCAACCCCACAAACCCTATCTCATCGTGCACCTCCACCTAAAAGATGTGGAACCCACGAGGTGAGACCAAATGTCCCAACAAGAGATATAACTCTCCCCCAACATCTATTACAAGCATATATTACTAAAATAGGAAATTGTACTATTAACAAATAAACAGATTCAGCTTAATGATCTAAGCAGGGCAATTATCACAATATAAACAATTTAGGCATCTACACTAAACAATAGATCATCTTATGTTTTTAGAAGGAATATGAAGAAAATGTATAATTGTTATAAAATAAATAGCACAAGAAACAAAACAATGGGCCATCCATTGTTATTCTTGTGTGACCCTAAGAAATAACACTACTCGGCTATGTTACATCTTTAATTATTATGTCCTGAGGATTTGAGGCATAGCACTCAAATCCAATTAACCACTTCTAAGTCAAAATCAATACCATACAAGATCAATGGAAGAGCCAGACTTGATGATCATCACCAGCATTACTCAGTCAGCATGAGTCCACAATGCAGTGACATATAGTCAAACTGCAAAGACAATAATTTATAGCTGAAGCTATAGTCCTATAAAGACAACAACTCATAGTCAAAGCTATGGTCCTATAAAACAACTAGCTTGCCTTGGTACATGGCATAGCATTAGAGAATAGGCTCACGCATGGTTTCTATAATAAACATCATATCACTGTTTCAACAATTAAAGGATATAGGAAGATACCTCCACTAACACCCTGCATATTCAACAATATGAGCTCCAAGTTTCGCATAGGAGTTACTCGTTTCACCACCCAACTAGATATTGGCATTGAAGATGGATCTATGGTACATGTCAACTACATGATTAAGGTTTCTCTTTATTAGTTATGTGAATTGGGTGAATTAAGGCCCCACCATACAAGTGGACTTACAAAACCCTAATTTAATCTAGTAAGAATAACTGTGAAACAACTTTAGAAGATATAAAATGTATAAGGTGTGAACTTGTCACATCATCTCATAACAACACTGTCTCACTGCCTTAAACAAGGCCAACAACAACACTGTCATATCAGGCTGATCATTATTATCACATCATTGGGGATAATAATCCCTTATCACGTCGCTAGGGGATATAACCTCACACTAGGTATCAAGCCTTCACTAGGTCGTAAGACCAATCACATTATTCTCATATCATGTTATTATATCAGCATGCCTCAATAGGCATAAAAACATCATATGTATCTCATCATATATATACTATAACAATCATTAGCTCTGATAACCATCAAATCATGCCTCATCAAGCATATAAACATCACTTGTATCACATCACATATACACCATAGCAATCATTAGTTGTGATACTCATTTTACTTGCAAAACATTATACAAATAGAGAGAGTGCTTATTGATATCTCATCATAATAAAAAATTTAGGCAATGTAAGAAATGCATCATATGTCCCATCAAGTTAGGGTTAGAGATTCATAATTAACCACATAAGGTTCCATGACACTATTTATTTACCAATCTCTAGTTTCATTACCTCCTAAAAGTTTGGAGTGTATTAGGGTTAAGCACCATAAATTATAACTAAGTGTGCACATTCACATAATTATAATTCCAGTGCACTTCATCAAAGCTCATGGTTATCGTCTAGTATCATTTAATCATATTCATAGCATTCACATGTTGTGATAGTTAATTAACCCACAAGTTAGAACCATACAAGTAGGGAAGAGAGAGAGAATGTGTGTATAACCATATGCTATTTATTCATGTTCGTTTAATAAGTATAACATACCCTATGGTTAGGGTTAGGGTTTACTCACATGGACATTAGAGTTTACATCATGATTGTAGCACCAAACCCTAAATATGCTATCTCCTACTTTCTTGGAGATAAATTAGGGTTTACATCATTAGTCGAACATGATTTGGTCATGATATCTTCACCACTAAGTATCTTTATTATTTACACATTTAAGTGTACCATCTCATTATGTCCTACATGCATCACGACTATGCATCATATAAATATATCAACATGCACCAACATGGTATCGAGACCCGCTATCAACAAGGTTCTAATCATTACATGATACTTGTATTATTACCTCTCCCAAAGTCATTAACCATATCATATTACTATGGGATGCCAGTCCCTCAATCACATCTCTATTTTCCCTTGAATCGGAAATCGAGGATTTCCTTAATAACGTATATGAGCATCGAAAGCCTTAAGGAGCGGTGCTTAACTCAGGGCGGAGATGATGCTAGGGGTTGCTCAGAGAAGTGGATGATCCCACTTCAAGCAAGATAATCCTACTACTACAACACATTGCTATACCACTAATGCAGTCTATTTGGCCCCCATGGGTGATAGAAATTATATATATAAGACACTTATTAGATTATTAGACTCATTCATATAATTCTTGCTTAGTAGTAACACATTATATCTCAGAATTGCTCATAATCACCGCCTTGTATTTTACAAGTCTCACCATACCACTTACATAGCTATGCCATTTGTCTCATCTACAAGGTTAGGGTTACATAAATGAAAGAGAAAGAAAACACTATTATGGATTACAATCTTCCATTAGAGTGAGCACATATGTCATATTATCACATGATTATGGTTAGGATTTGTTCATAGCTCATTTAGGGTTTTCATTATGTTACTCAACCACTAAACCCTACTCCCATAATCTCTCACATGTTTGGAGAGCACTAGGATAAAGCATCATCATTAATGATTAGCCATTTATAGTCATTTCATCATGTGTAGATCATTACACTATATAAAGTCAATGTACATACCTAAGTGTATTAACATTGCTCACTCACATATGTTGCCATGATCTGCAACATGTGCAACAAGTGACTCTACCTACAACACGTGCATCAACACCTACTTGCAATGTGTGTAAGGGTATCGGTCATGACGCGTGCAAAGTTGTTGTGGCCCACGACGCATGCAGCACCTCACTAGCCCGCAACATGTGCAAGACTGATTTGCTCGCAACATGTGCAACCCGTCTCAACCATGATGCACGCAAGGTCTCAACGTGTGCATGGTCTTGACCTGTGACATGCACAACTTGACTCGACTGCAATGTGCGCAGGGATGTCTCGCCCGCGACTGCATTGTGATTAGTCAAGCGTGTAACAACCATCCCTTTGTGTTGATGAGTTCTAATCAACCATCTATACATGGCTTCAACCCAGAGAAGGCCAAGGGATGTCTCGTACATGGATTGGCTATATGCCCATCATTATAACAGATTTGAACAAGGTGAAACATGGGTTAACAACAGGGAATACCAAATGTTATTAGTGTGCAAAACATCTTAGATCATGGTGCTCATCAACCCTAGCACTTGTTCATGGAACATTATCAAAAGGATTATATGTGGTAAGAGAAAACCATGATTTTCATGCATGTTTTTATCCTAAAAACTTACTTTTTTTTGTAGTAAGCGAACCCTATTTTAGATGTTAATATTCCATAGAATATGATCTAAAGAAACACGCCAATCTATCATTTATTGAAGAAATTGGGTGCTATGAATTTAGGGTTTATAAAAAGAATAAATGTTTCAAGAATACTACAAGATCAAACCCTAAACTTCATCATTCTCCTATCATTAAGAACATACTTTTAAGATCTAGAACAACAACAATAAGATCAGGTTCAAGATGCGAATAACATATGTGGGAAGAGTTATAAAACCCGCCTGATTTGGAGATAATCAACCTCCCAAGGTTATAAGCTCCAAGATCTTCAGTCAACCTCCAAAACTTCAGCCAAAGGTATCCTCAAAAACGAAAAGAAACCATGGTCATCATAGACCTCAAGAAAGAGGTAAAACATTTCTTGGCCGAACCAAGTAAGAAAGGAAAAAGAGAAAGAATCATCCATTCACTTGGGTTCACCTATGGCAAACATGGTCTATGACCCCTTATGAGGAGGAGTTACTCTCAAACATCCATCATGGATGATCCATAGACCGAGACCAAGGTAGAAGAAGAATACGATGGAGGTTTTAGAAAATAAAACATGATACAAGGAAGAAGATCACTTACCAATAAAAGAATCTCCAACAATCCACCATCAAAGAATTGATCTAGCACTAGATCTTCAACATGCAAAGTGAACCGACCACCCAAGCTTCAAGATTTGATCTTGCTCCCAAAGCTTCAAGGACGATCCAAAGGAAGGAGAAGGAGTGTAGGGATGAAAATATTGCCCATGTGTGAAGAGAAAGAGTTATATATCCAAAGGAGGAGGGAAGTAGAGTGTTCTGATGTGTCGACATAATTGATCACCAAGAAACACATGCCCATCAAAGAGATAACCTTATTTCTACTTGCATGCAAAATACAAAATGTTTGAGTTTATCCAACAATAGTGTCATGACCAACTAGGTTGGTTGCCCTCATGTCTCAATTGAGGCACTCCATCTATTTGTCTCGGGCATGACACTTCAAGATCAAAACCCTAGGTCACATATGTACATGGTCGAGACACTAGAAGACAAGGTGTTTCGACCCACCTATCACAAGGTTGTTTTGTTCACAATCATAGCATCTAATGAATGAGTCTCGATCATGATCCTCACCACAAGTGGTGTCGTGGTCACAAAATCATACCCTATCATAGTCACCATATCAAGCAAACCTTAGAAACCCTAGCTTCACCACATTCTGCCACCTCACCTCATCAATCAAGGCCCAAAAAGGTGCCCCATAGCATAATTCTATCTCTTATGATTCTAAAGCACTAAGGGAACACTCAACATGTGAAAAATTGCAAGATATCCCCTCCTCTTGGGTAAATTGCATTTTGGTCCATAACAAGCAAACATAGCTCAAACAACATTCAAGAAGGACCAAACTTGAAACATAAGTGTGTCACATGATAATAAAACACCTCAAAGGATTAGATTAAAGTTATAAGCATCTTATTAGCAAGGTAAGCATGAATTAGCATTTAAGCTAGGTCGGGAGCCTCACAACCATAGACCCCTAATGAGGATTTTGTCCCCGAAATCCCACACAAAAAGAGACGGATACTTCCCAAGCATTCACATCTTCAAACTCCCACATATCCTCCTCTAAGCCAAAGTGATGTCATAAAATTTTAACCAACATGATGTTCTTTGTCCAAGATTAACACATGATCTTTCACATAGGATACACCCTCAATTATCTCTACCACTACTGGCTATAGAGTTAACTCTATCTCAAGTAACACTTTCTCAACATAGAAACATTGTGCGTACCTTGTACAACTCAGATGACAACTTCAACTTGTAAGTCACCTTCTCAACCTTACAAAATCACAAGGTAAGATCCACAAATCTAGGAGTTTAACATATCTATCCGGGGGCAAAGGTAAGACTACAAGTTTAAGGGTATTGACCGTTGAATTATCATTATTAGAACCAAGGCTTTATATTATAGGTTTCTTTATAAGACATTTGATGTTATATCATTCATTCACAACTATTGAATTAAGATTAACATTTCAGAACTATCAGTTGATATGTAGGTTTAACCCTGGGATCATATAACCAAAGAAACCATTAGTTTAGGGATTAGTTAAAGAAAATCATTATGCCAAGTTACGTCACTGTGTGGTAACATGAACCACCATCAGTTGTGAAGCATCATGTCACCATTGACTCATGGGGCCAATACTACCATCATTGAACACCCTCAGATGTTGAGCTTAAAATCACCATTGGTTCATGTCATCTTTAGGGTACACTAAGGAATACAATTATGCTTGCTTAGAAAATGATGGCAAGAAAGATTTTCTACTCAAGGTATCTGTAACCCAAACCATTCCTTGATGCTTCACAGAATACTATATAACTCTTTTCTCAAGCAGATCTTGCAACTGTCTATTTAACTCTTGCTTCCTCGCCAACATCATTATATATGATGCATAAACCCCTAACATATGATATCCATATTATAGGGTGGGGCATTGGTAACCAGATTGATCTTAGAGTCAATCTTTCTAGGAAGCAAGTCACTTAGGGGTATCATTAGGAAACATACCCTAAATCTTACATAGAATTGGGACCTCTTGGATACTAGGGTTCCTCATCTTGGTATCCATCACATGTGCCATAACACATCACATTCCTGTCCCATCAACTTTTCAGTTGTCGTTGTTGATACTAAAAACATCAGAAGAATCTTCCTATCATTTTGGAAGATCCACAAGACATCATCATTCACATATGTCACCATCTTGAAACTAAAGTCCAAGCCCAACTGATACTTTTCAAAGTATCCAACTCAAGGTCACATCAAAACCATGCACCATCAAGTGACATAAGACCCACTTGAATGTCACATCCCTAGAAAGAAAAAACACAAAGGTAATATACTTCCATTATCATAAAAGCACCATTCAGGGATGGCTAACAAGGTGAATGAGGTTATCAACTTTTTTTGTAATTACATAGGTCTACTACTACTCATGTAACATTTTAACCCATTTCATCTTGGTTTCCTTGCCATCGATATAGGAATTATAAAGATGAACACATATCATTACTCCTTCTTTATTATTTGTTCATCACTTTCATGTGTATCAAAATGTATTACCTTGTTTTACAACTTCACATCAAGAGATAGTTCATTATTTTTCACATGTTCTATATTGAATAGGGATTACCTCCCTTATTTTCTCTCACATATCATGAAAACTGCACCTTACATTTTCTTATACATAGGTCGGTCTGACATTAACTCAGGTTCCATTTATTCATTCTTTATTTGTTCTTACATTTCTCCTCACTTCATACTTATCTCAAGAGTTCTTTCCATTAGGCATGGATTTTTTACCTTGATTTACCTTATTAGCATAGATTTATTTGTCTCTTGCTTCATAAATTTCTCAAAATTACAACTTCAAGAACCCCTCATAGCTTACTTGTGATCAGGCTTAAGTTTCATGGTGTCATATCTCTCTCTTTTAATCACCAAACAATTGATGTTTAGGTATATTATGATGTAGTTATTATCTTCTTTAGAGTAAGATGGAAGTAATAGAACCATGATTCATGATATGTTATGCTCTTTAGATTGTTTCAAAATGACTACTTGATCATAGTAGTCAGAAAGAAAGAAATATAAGAGTTCCACACTTACCTTTCCTTCAACATTTGAATACCTGGCCAGGGCACTCAAATACTAAGGTTAGGCCGTATGCAACATATTTTATATTATGTATTCAACTTAGACATCATCCTAGTCATGGTCTTTGTGTCCATGTAGACTCAACGAACCTATAGCTTTGATACCACCAAATGTGACACCCTTTGCCACACAAACAAGATTACTTAAAACAAAGTGCAGAGTTATCACTAATAACAATATTACCGCAAGATAAGATGAATTAAAACTGATCTCATAACATGATTTCCAATTGAACAACTACAATTGAAACCATAAAGTATGCCACTTGTATTTTGTTCATATCAAAAGTATTATACACCATTGTCTACTGGCTATCTAACCACCACCGATTACATATAATCATCAGCTCATGCATATGAGACATGCATGTACCACTATGGCATATCGCCAAAAACTCAAACCAATGTACAATATTCACAAAACACTCCAAAGGACCTGAGTGTATAGGGATAACACATAGGACTCTATTACTAGATATTATTTGCATATCCATGATTCCACATCTACATTTCCACTTGTTATCAGTTTGAGCTGCACAAACCCTATATCATCATACACATCCACCTAAAACATGTGGAACCCACAGGGTGAGACCAAACATTTCAGCGAGAGATATAACTCTCCACCAACATCTATTATAGGTACATATAACTAAAATAGGAAATTATACTATTAACAGATAAGTAGATTGAGCTAAATGATCTAAGCATGACAATTATCACAATATAAACAATTTAGGTATCTACACTAATCAATAGATCATCTTATGTTTTTTGAAGGAATATGAAGAAAATGTATAACTGTTATAAAATAAACAACATAAGAAACACAATAGGGGGTTCATCCATTGTTATTTGTGTCTGAACATAAGCAATAACACTACTCAGTTGTGTTATATCTTTAATTATTATGCCCTGAGGATTTGAGGCGTATCACTCAAATCCAACTGACCACTGCTAAGTCAAAAGCAATACCATAGAAGATCACTAGAAAAGTTAGACTCCATGATCATCACCAGCACTACTCGGTTATCAAGAGTCTGCAACGCAGTGACATATAGTCAAACTACAAAGACAACAACTTATAGCCGAAGCTATAATACTGTAAAGATAGTGACTCATAGTCAAAGATATGGTCCTATAAAACAACTAGCTTGCCTTGGTACATGGTACAGTATTGGAGAACAAGCTCATGCATGGTCATTCTATAATAAACATCATATCACTATTTCAACAATTTAAGGATTAGGGATATACCTCCACTAATACCCTGCATATTCAACAATATGCATTCTGAGTTTCTCGTAGGAGTTACTCATTTCACCACTCAACTAGATATTGACGCTGAAGATGGATCTATGGTATAGGGCAACTACATGATTAAGGTTTCTCTTTATTAGTTATACCAATTGGGTGGATTAACACTCCATCATACAAGTGGACATACGTTTATTCCTTAGTTTTAGTCTTAGATTTACTTAAATGCAATTGTCTTCCTTTTTCTAGACTCCAATGATTTTTATATACTTTTTATGCAATAACAACCCATTATACACTTCATTGCCTAGAAGGATGATCAAGCCCTCAAGATGTCATACCTCAAGGGAAGGAAGGCCCCAGAATCTCTCCAGCATCTGCCTTTCAATCACCCTGTCGGGCGATAGGCCTCGCCAGTCACCCAACTCGAGTCTCTTTCTCCCCAAGTCTCCCAGACTCATCAGTTCTGACACGTGCTCTCTGCATCCAACCTACCCAGATTCAACCCACATTGGTCTGCCAGAGAACCAGATGTGAGGTCCTAATTAAGCAGCCCACACGAGTTCCCTGGTGGACCGAGTATGAGCCATGCAATTAGCTGCCTTCAACCACAACTATCTAACATCAGGGTTTCGATAGCGAGGAATGCATCTATAATAGGGAGCCCTTATTGTCCATTCTAAGGGTCTCTAATCAGTTATTAGAAGCTACATATTGCACAACGTAGAACCTAGCAAGGAGCAAGGAGGCGACGACTATAGTGGAGAGACTGGTCTTCTTGTACCAGGCGTCATGGCCCTGCCCATTGTTCTACCTATCTTTCAGTTGTTGTCTCTCACCATGAGTGAGTAGACATTCATGCTGGAGCATGGGTACTAGCCCCAATAGATTGTATTTAATTCTAGCTTGTAGCTAAACTCAACAATGCTATTACTAAATAAAATATCATTATGCTTATCTCCTTGACTTGAGAATTGATTAATAGCTTTGCATGTATGTTATATATGTGGATGTGCACGTTGTTGTAATTGTGATTATAACTTCGGAACGATCTTGTTATCCCCATGAAGTGTCAGCAAGGGATAGTGAAATGATTGGCTTACAAGCTGCTAACGTGTCGGGACTGGTCAATTGTAGTCAGGGAGCCTGATCAGATGAACTAGAAACTTGGGCACCAAGACTGGTTGGTTCCAAGGGAGTATGATCCATGCAATGATCTATATCTCGTGAGCTTGCAGTAGCTAAGCCTCCATTTAGTAAAGTGTTATTCAGAGTTGATCTTGCTAGAATAATTATGTAGGCTTTAGTCAGAGAAACCTTGTGCCCTGGTCCTTTTATTATCATTTAATTACTTCCTTAGTCCTTGTTGCTTATCGACAACAATTTAGTTAATCAATCAATCAACTTTCTCGGTAATAAATATAACTCTTAATACTTCTAAATATATATACAACTACTTAAAAAGGTTGTCCTTTGGGTTCAAACCTTAAGCATACTTTAATAAGGTTTTTGTTTGTGTGGATTGGGGAATTAGTGCACAACTTTTGGTTAAATATAAGGGTATTTCCCTTAGGGTATTTATTTGTGCGATGTTTGAAGCCCCATAAAAAACCCAATTCATCCACCACACCTCCTTTGTTGTTACCAATCTAGTTACACCTAAAGATGGTAACCCTAAAACCTATGTAGTCAAACTCCCATATGTATTCAGTGACATCGTGATAAGACATTTTAGCTTCACATGGACTCTTATCATACACACTAGAAAAATACGATGAAGACACTCGAAGAGTGAACCCACTATTTTGGATGACAGTCTTATCATCTTGAAGTTTTGTGTAATATGAAAATCCATTTATGTCAAACCCTTTGTAAGACTTAACATTCATTTCTAGTTTAAAGGCAAGCCATTTGATATTTTTCAGCAAAATGATTTCGTGTTTGAGATAGTTGAGGGAAACTTTATCTTCAAACCACCTAACAAATGTCCCATTATGCTCTCTAGAAAACCACATTGAACTTTATCATCAAACTACCTAATAAACTATGAAGTGCAATGATTTGGAATGGACATCCATGATTGATCGATTCTATGGTCACAAAGAAAAAGAGTATGGAATTAGGTATTTAGAGACTAGGGTTTAGAGGTTAGGGTTTAGGGATTAGGGTTTAGGATTTAGGATTTACATATTAGAGCTTAGGTTTACATATTAGGTTTTAGGGTTTAGGATTTAGGGTTTACATATTAGGGTTTACATATTAGGGTTTAGTAATAAATGGGTACCACCTATCCCATTCTTGAACACCTAGTCTCACTAGTCAATGTATAATGTGTATTCAATTTTCAAGAATATTTTGGCAGTATTTACCCACATTTCTCCATGTACACCAATGTTGATGGGCAAATACCCACTACATATGTACTTTGAGAACAAGCGAGGAAGTGTTGACGAAACATCTTGAAAATTAAATACATCTTATACACGTGCATCCTAAGTGAGATCAAGTGTTCAAGAACAATTCTAACTCAAGGACTATCCAAGATTTACTCCTAATGAGTAAATCATGGATGGGTTTTGTAACGACCCTCAAAATCCAGTCCCAAAATTTCTTAACCTTAATAAAGATGAAACTCTAAGTTGAAAGAGGTCATTTTTCATATGAAGACTTTAGTCGAGACCATGCTAAATTCGTATTCTAAATTAAGTTAAATATGCCAAGTGGACCTTGAATTGAATCATTTATAGCAATACTTCGTCACATCAATGTCATGTATAATGCACAAAAACCTAACCCTAATTATGCAATGGTGACTAGTTGGGAATTGAATGATAGATTGGACCCACATACATGTATAATGTGTCCCACTAATTAGTATATGAGTAGATAATATAATATTAGAGCTTCCCTCAGATTTTGGTAATAAAATTCCCTTGCAATGATTATTAATGTGGTAATTACCCTAAGTATATAATGATGTAAAATACATGTTTCCCTAACTTATATCTGAAATCTAATTGAATAATCGAATTCCTCATAGTTGATTTAGCTTGCCTACCAAATTTGGTTACTTTTGGATAATCCTAAAGGCTCCAAATGGTATTAGGAAGAAAATAGGAGATAATGACATTTCCTTGATTAATCAACTTGATAATCCCTGTGATTATCCTTTGTTTTTCCAAAATCTGGGATAGATGTGCGTCACACACAACTTAAGAGAACCCAACTCTTTGTGAACCATCAGACCGACATCAAATGAAGAGGGATTCATCCTCTTCCTTGCACTCAACGCGCGTGTGCAGAGCAATGAACTGCAATGAATTCAATGATCCCTTGCTCCCTCCACAATTAACGTCTCATCGTTATCTTGCCATAAACAAAACCAGGAGGTCATTCCAAGTTAAAAGAGCCCCCACTCGAACCCTAGATCCCCTCACAGTGGAAACGCCCAACTGGCCTTCATCTTCAATCGACAACGCCTCCACCCCCAGGCCATGAGGGCCCTTCAGACCAATAGAAACCGATCCAAGAGGAAAGGATGACCCCCGATAGGCCCTCCTCTCCCATCAATTTCTTTGGATTTGACGCAAGCTAGTACCACAAGCTCGACCTTCCTCGTTGATGCTGGCGAGCTCGAGCGAGAGGATCAGTACCTCCCAGTTCGATTCTTCTTCAGGTAACCTTCGTCATGCCCTATTCTACATATTCCTAATCTCCTTAGGCCGTGCGATCCACCACAGTGGTGTACCCTTGAGACTGGATTTCTGGCTGTACAACTCTATCTCCAGTCAGGCTCCACAGCCATGCTCAGGTCCCATAAACCCCTCCATTACCTTCGTCATACCAGTTTGAAGTTTTTTCTGCCCTCATTGAGTCTATCCCATCGTTGTTTGATCGGAACCCAGTTTCGAGTTGGGTCCTATGCTCTGGCCATGGTGGCTTTCCATTCTTTGGCCTCCGACTACCTTACCAAGTATGTCTGGGCTCTCTAATCTTGAAAGAGCCTATAGAAGGCGTTACTACTATTTCCCAGTCGCGGCCTTTTCCTGATCTCCACGTTTGATCGGAACTCCAATGCTCCAGGAGAGCTTCTCGATACGCCATGGCCAACAAAGAAGAAACCCCACGAGTCAATTACTATCTTGCCCTCATGATATCAATGATTGTATCACGCCACCAGGGCCTTTGTGGCAATTGGACACCATGTTTTGATTTGGGTAATCACGAGCTTATTGATCAATTTTTGACCAGTATGCCCTATCATGCATCTATAGTTGTGCCTGACAATATAAGGGTAAAGAAGTCTTTGCGCATGCTGACTTACTAAAATTTCCGAATTTCTCATAAATGTCTTAAATGATTTTTTCCTCGCCTCTGATTGGTCAGAATATCTCTGATCTTAATAAAATCATAAAAAATAATCTAGAGCTCAGATGGGGACAATCCATGTATAGTTTTTTTATCACTTTTTCGAGATCTATTGCAGGTATGCAGTACTAAAATTCAACTTGATGCCTAGTTCTTCTTGAACCTACTTCCATAGCTTTGAAGTGAACTTTAGGTCCCTATCTCAGATAATGGATGTTGGAACTTCGTGTAGGTGTACTATCTCCCATATATAGAGGTCGGCCAACTCAAAAACTTTCGTAGTAGTCTTCACAGGGAGAAAATGAGCTGGTCCTAGTTTCAGACCCAGACTCCTGACCCAATTTCCAAATTTAATTAAAGAATCATACACCTATGTTGAGAAAATGAAATCAATTCATAATTATGTTATTCATAGGACATTAGGACTGATCTGGACTTCATCTACTGTTAGTATACCTCCTCAGGATCAGGTGAGTGGATCATGCACACTGAGTATAATTCTAGGGTTATGGGTTTACATTATTTGTTTATTTAGTTATGATTACTCAATAAAGTGCAACTATGTGATTATTCGATTTATGCTTATAGAAACCATGCATAATTTTTCATTAATGTGTCAAACACAATTAGGTTGATTGCCACTTCTCGAGGGATCTAATTCTTGCCAAAAATATCATTACGCCATATGTGAAGACTGGAGAACATATTGTTGATATCTTTATCAAGCCACTTATACTTTCATCCTTCTTCTATATGTGTGGTAAGTTGGGAATACATGACATGTAATTTCCAGCTTGAGGGGGGAATGTTGGTGGCATTTTATGTTAGTTATGGTCATTGTTAATAACTAATGATATGAAGTATAATAAACCATGTTATGTTGATATAGTCCTCTCAATCATGTTATGTGAGCCTTAATTTGGCCTTATGTGAGCCTTAATTGGCCTTATGAGCTCTGTGGGCTTATTATGTGAGCCTTGGCTGGCCTTATGTGAGCCTTAAATGGCCTTATGAGCACTGTGGGTGCAAATCAGGAGAGCGACTATATCAACTCAAGTAAAAATCAATCTTATTATGAAATCATGTTAAGTTAATCATGTTCTTATGTAATCATGTTAAATATGTTATGTAATTATGTTCCAAGTTATTCCTCATGTTATTTCAATTATAAACTATTCTTCTCATATAACTGCTCAGTGCCACTCACATAGTTTTACGTTGCCTTGCATGGGCTGGGGACGAGATGTCCGCAGACGAGGAGGAGGTGAATAAGTAGACTTCACGGATGTCAGCTCAAGCTCAAGGATAGTTTGTGAATCCTACTTGGTGGGGTGCCATTTTAGATAGTTGTCTTACCTTTTAGTTATGTTATGTGGAGTTTCATCCTTTGAACTGTTTTATGTTGGACTTAGAGTCTTTTGTTTATGGCTTGTAATAAGGCACTCTGGTGGATATTTCTTTTATTCTATGGATTTTGCTTGGTCAATGATATCAGTTCACGATTTGTCATGATCTCCATTATGTTCAAATGCTCCTCTATGGTTGTATTATTATTAGAAAGGAGGTCGTGACAAAAATGGTATCAGAGCAATCCTAGAATGGCCACCGTAGTAGGATCTTATGTGTCACTCCATGTGCTTATCTAAGTCTCCTTTCCTATTCCAGATGGCCCCTAAGCGTTGCCCTGAGCATGACAAGTCACCCCCTCATTCTGGTGGAGAGAGTGATCATGACTTTGAGCATGAGGAGAACCCCCATGGAGAAGACCCTCCCCTCTAATACAATATGTTGGTCAGAGCTTTATCTGATGCAATGGGAGGCCGTCATCAAAGGAGGAATGAAGTCACCTTAATAGACTTCCTCAAGGTGAAACCTGAGACGTTTACGAGAGAATAAGAGTTGGATGTTGTAGGTAAGGCCAAGGCCTGGATCTGCAACCTGGAGCATTGCTTCCACGACTTGGATTGTTCTAAAGAGTCCCGCGTCAGGTTCGGGACTCACATGCTTAGAGGACCAGCTCGTGTTTGGTGGGAGAACTCTCGTAACGCCAGAGACCCAAATGAAGAGCTACTCACATGGGAGTAATTCGTAGAGGCTTTCAAGGGCCACTATGTGTCAGAAGAGATGATGGATAAGAAGGAGTTAGAGTTCCTTCACCTACGACAACGTGGCGACATGATTGTTACCCAGTACACCATGAAGTTTCGCATCCTCCAGAAGTACGGGACCGAGATGATTGAGCTGAAGCGAGCCAAGAAGTTCATTTGAGGTCTCAAGGATGATCTCAGCTACTCACTTTCTGGACGAGGCCACAAGATGATGAAGGAAGCTCTTGATGCGACACTTGAGCTTGAGGACCACCCAGGGAGGGCTTGGAAGAAGAACTCCCATAATAGACAACATCACCATCATGACTACTAGAATCGGGACCGACACCACAATGATCACAAGAAGCATGAGGCCCCTGAGGATCCTTCAGTTAGGGATGCATGCCCCAAGTGTGGCAAATCCCATGTAGGACCGTGCATATTGGGCTTAGGTGTTTGCTTCTACTATGGAGGAGAAGGGCACTTCAAGGACAAATGCCCTAGGTTAGCTGCAAAGAAGGGAGCAGATCAGAACCCTAACCCAGGTCCCCCAGAGAAAAGGAAAACTAGGGTTTTTGCTATGGTGGATAATGAAGGTAAGGTTTAGTTTTCAGATTAAATTAGAAACTCATGCACTCATTAAGTTTTACTAGTCATGTTAGATATAATGCAAAGGTTATCCATGTTAATACCATATCATGATTATGCTTAGTGTTGGCTTATGAAATGTTATGATCAGCCAATAAGTTGGGGTACATATATGTAAAACCCTAAGGTGGGCAGTACCTCATTACGACATGAAAATTTTGGGGACGAAATTTCTATAAGGTGGGTAGGTTGTAATGACCCTCAAAATCCAGTCCCAAAATTTCCTAACCTTAATAAAGATGAAAATCTAAGTTGAAAGAGGTCATTTTTCATATGAAGACTTTAGTCGAGACCATGCTAAATTTGTATTCTAAATTAAGTTAAATATGCCAAGTGGACCTTGAATTGAATCATTTACAACAATACTTAGTCACATCAATGTCATGTATAATGCACAAAAACCTAACCCTAATTATGCAATGGTGACTAGTTGGGAATTGAATGATAGATTGGACCCACATACATGTATAATGTGTCCCACTAATTGGTATATGAGTAGATAATAGAATATTAGAGCTCCCCTCGGATTTTGGTAATAAAATTCCCTTGCAATGATTATTAATGTGCTAATTACCATAAGTAGCTAATGATGTAAAATACCTATTTCCCTAACTTATATCTAAAATCTAATTGAATAATCGAATTCCTCATGGTCAATTTATCTTGCCTACCAAATTTGGTTACTTTTGGATAATCCTAAAGGCTCCAAATGGTATTAGGAAGAAAATAGGAGATAATGACATTTCCTTGATTAATCAACTTGATAATCCCTGTGATTATCCTTTGTTTTTCCAAAATCTGGGATAGATGTGCATCACACACAGCTTAAGAGAACCCGACTCTTTGTGAACCGTCGGATATGCATCGAATGAAGAGGAATTCGTCCTCTTCCTCGCACTAAATGCACATGTGCAGAGCAATGAACTGCAATGAATTCAACGATCCCTTGCTCCCTCCAAAATCCACGTCTTGCTGTTATCTTGCCACGAACAGAACCAGGAGGTCATTCCGAGTTAAAAGAGCCCCCACTCGAACCCTAGATCCCCTCACAGCGGAAACGCCCAACTGGCCTTCATATTCAGTCGACGACGCCACCACCTCCAGGCCACGAGGGCCATTCAGACCAATAGAAACTGATCCAAGAGGAAAGGACAACCC
This sequence comes from Alisma plantago-aquatica, assembly GCA_963693085.1. Lineage (NCBI taxonomy): Eukaryota > Viridiplantae > Streptophyta > Magnoliopsida > Alismatales > Alismataceae > Alisma > Alisma plantago-aquatica. The sequence continues at coordinate 465,806,680 of OY856415.1, forward strand.
CCGATAGGCCCTCCTCTCCCATCAATTTCTTTGGATTCGATGCGAGCTAGTACCGCAAGCTCGACCTTACTCGCTGACGTCAATGAGCTCGAGTGGGAGGATTAGTACCTCCCAGTTCGATTCCTCTTCAGGTAACCTTTGCCATGCCCTGTTCTACAGATTCCTAATCTCCTCAGGTCGTGCCATCCACCACAGTGGTGTACCCTTGAGACCGGATTTCTGGCTGTACAACTCCATCTCTGGTCAAGCTTCACAACCACGCTCAGGTCCCGGAAACCCCTCCATTATCTTCGTCATACCAGCCCAAAGATTTTTCCGCCCTCATTGAGTCTGTCCCATCGTTGTTTGATTGGAACCCAGTTTCGAGTTGGGTCCTCTGCTTTGGCCATGGCGGCTTTCCATTCTTTGGCCTCCGACTACCTCATCAAGTATGTCTGGGCTCTCTAATCTCAGAAGAGCCTATAGAAGGCGTTACTACTATTTTCCAGTCGCGGTCTTTTCCTGATCTCCACATTCGATCAGAACTCCAATGCTCGAGGAGAGCTTCTCGATACGCCATGGCCAACAAAAAAGAAACCCACGAGTCAATTACTGTCTTGCCCTCATGATATCAATGATTGTATCACGCCACCAGGGCCTTTGTGGTAATTGGACACCATGTTTTGATTTGGGTAATCGCGAGCTTATTGATCGATTTTTGACCAATATGCCCTGTCACACATCTATAGTTGTGCCTGACAATATAAGGGTAAAGAAGTATTTGCGCATGCCGACTTACTAAAATTTCCGAATTTCTCAGAAGTGTCTTAAATAATTTTTCCTCTCCTCTGATTGGTCAGAATATCTCTAATCTTTATAAAATCATAGAAAATAATCTAGAGCTCAGATGGGGACGATCCATATATAGTTTTTGATCAGTTTTTTGAGATCTATTGCATGGTCCTAGTTTCAAACCCAGACTCTTGACCCAATTTCCAAATTTAATTAAAGAATCATACACCTATGTTGAGAAAATGAAATTAATTCATAATTATGTTATTCACAGGATATTAGGACTGATATGGACTTCATCTAATGTTAGTATACCTCCTCATGATTAGGTGAGTGGATTATGCACACTGAGTATAATTCTAGGGTTATGGGTTTGCAATATTTGTTTATTAGGTTATGATTACTCAATAAAGTGCAACTATGTTATTATTCAATTTATGCTTATAAAAACCATGCAAATGATATGAATTTACATTTTCTACTGATTTGATGAATATGCTTTCATTTGGAACACTATGAATCATGGTCATGTTAATTGATCAAGAAATCGCGATAACTACGTTCAAGTATAATAAATCATGTTGTGTTGATATAGTCCTCTCAATCATGTTATGTGAGCCTTAATTTGGACTTATGTGAGCCTTAATTGGCCTTATGAGCTATGTGGGAGCATTATGTAAGCCTTGACTGACCTTATGTGAGCCTTAAATGGCCTTATGAGCACTGTGGGTGAAAATCAGGAGAGCGACTATATCAACTCAAGTAAAAATCAACCTTAATATGAAATCATGTTAAGTTAATCATGTTCTTATGTAATCATGTTAAATATGTTATGTAATTATGTTCCAAGTTATTCCTCATGTTATTTCAATTATAAACTATTCTTCTCATATAACTGCTCAGTGCCACTCACATAGTTTTACGTTGCCTTGCATGGGCTGGGGACGAGATGTCCGCAGACGAGGAGGAGGTGAAGAAGTAGACTTCACGGATGTCAGCTCAAGCTCAAGGATAGTTTGTGAATCCTACTTGGTGGGGTGCCATTTTAGATAGTTGTCTTACCTTTTAGTTATGTTATGTGGAGTTTCATCCTTTGAACTGTTTTATGTTGGACTTAGAGTCTTTTGTTTATGGCTTGTAATAAGGCACTCTGGTGGATATTTCTTTTATTCTATGGATTTTGCTTGGTCAATGATATCAGTTCACGATTTGTCATGATATCCATTATGTTCAAATTCTTCCTCTATGGTTGTATTATTATTAGAAAGGAGGTCGTGACAAAAATGGTATCAGAGCAATCCTAGAATGGCCACTGTAGTAGGATCTTATGTGTCACTCCATGTGCTAATCTAAGTCTCCTTTCCTATTCCAGACGGCCCCTAAGCGTTGCCCTGAGCATGACAAGTCACCCCCTCATTCTGGTGGAGAGAGTGATCATGACTTTGAGCACGAGGAGAACCCACATGGAGAAGACCCTCCCCTCTCATACAATATGTTGGTCAGATATTTATCTGATGCAATGGGAGGCCGTCATCAAAGGAGGAATGAAGTCACCTTAATAGACTTCCTCAAGGTGAAACCTGAGACGTTTACGAGAGAAGAAGAGTTGGATGTTGTAGGTAAGGCCAAGGCCTGGATCCGCAACCTGGAGCATTGCTTCCATGACTTGGACTGTTCTAAAGAGTCCCGCGTCAGGTTCGGGACTCACATGCTTAGAGGACCAGCTCGTGTTTGGTGGGAGAACTCTCGTAACGCCAGAGACCCAAATGAAGAGCTACTCACATGGGAGTAATTCGTAGAGTCTTTCAAGGGCCACTACGTGTCAGAAGAGATGATGGATAAGAAGGAGTTAGAGTTCCTTCACCTACGACAACGTGGAGACATGATTGTTACCCAGTACACCATGAAGTTTCGCATCCTCCAGAAGTACGGGACCGAGATGATTGAGCTGAAGTGAGCCAAGAAGTTCATTTGAGGTCTCAAGGATGATCTCAGCTACTCACTTTCTGGACGAGGCCACAAGACGATGCATGAAGCTCTTGATGCGGCACTTGAGCTTGAGGACCACCTAGGGAGGGCTTGGAAGAAGAACTCCCATAATAGACAACATCACCATCATGACTACTAGAATCGGGACCGACACCACAATGATCACAAGAAGCATGAGGCCCCTGAGGATCCCCCAGTTAGGGATGCATGCCCCAAGTGTGGCAAATCCCATGTAGGACCGTGCATATTGGGCTTAGGTGTTTGCTTCTACTGTGGAGGAGAAGGGCACTTCAAGGACAAATGCCCTAGGTTAGCTGCAAAGAAGGGAGGAGATCAGAACCCTAACCCAGGTCCCCCAGAGAAAAGGAAAACTAGGGTTTTTTCTATGGTGGATAATGAAGGTAAGGTTTAGTTTTCAGATTAAATTAGAAACTCATGCACTTATTAAGTTTTACTAGTCATGTTAGATATAATGCAAAGGTTATCCATGTTAATACCATATCATGATTATGCTTAGTGTTGGCTTATGAAATGTTATGATCAGACAATAAGTTGGGGTACATATATGTAAAACCCTAAGGTGGGCAGTACCTCATTATGACATGAAAATTTTGGGGACGAAATTTCTATAAGGCGGGTAGGTTGTAATGACCCTCAAAATCTAGTCCCAAAATTTCTTAACCTTAATAAAGATGAAAATCTAAGTTGAAAGAGGTCATTTTTCATATGAAGACTTTAGTCGAGACCATGCTAAATTTGTATTCTAAATTAAGTTAAATATGCCAAGTGGACCTTGAATTGAATCATTTACAACAATACTTAGTCACATCAATGTCATGTATAATGCACAAAAACCTAACCCTAATTATGCAATGGTGACTAGTTGGGAATTGAATGATAGATTGGACCCACATACATGTATAATGTGTCCCACTAATTGGTATATGAGTAGATAATAGAATATTAGAGCTCCCCTCGGATTTTGGTAATAAAATTCCCTTACAATGATTATTAATGTGCTAATTACCCTAAGTAGCTAATGATGTAAAATACCTATTTCCCTAACTTATATCTAAAATATAATTGAATAATCGAATTCCTCATGGTCAATTTAGCTTGCCTACCAAATTTGGTTACTTTTGGATAATCCTAAAGGCTCCAAATGGTATTAGGAAGAAAATAGGAGATAATGACATTTCCTTGATTAATCAACTTGATAATCCCTGTGATTATCCTTTGTTTTTCCAAAATCTGGGATAGATGTGCATCGCACACAGCTTAAGAGAACCCGAATCTTTGTGAACCGTCAGATTGGCATCGAATGAAGAGGAATTCGTCCTCTTCCTCACACTAAATGCACATGTGCAGAGCAATGAACTGCAATGAATTCAACGATCCCTTGCTCCCTCCACAATCCATGTCTTTCCGTTATCTTGCCACGAACAGAACCAGGAGGTCATTCCGAGTTAAAAGAGACCCCACTCGAACCCTAGATCCCCTCATAGTGGAAACGCCCAACTGGCTTTCATCTTCAGTCGACGACGCCACCACCTCCAGGCCACCACGGCCCTTCGGACCAATAGAAACTGATCCAAGAGGAAAGGACAACCCCCGATAGGCCCTCCTCTCCCATCAATTTCTTTGAATTCGATGCGAGCTAGTACCGCAAGCTCGACCTTCCTTGTTGACGTCAACGAGCTCGAGTGGGAGGATTAGTACCTCCCAGTTCGATTCTTCTTCAGGTAACCTTTGCCATGCCCTGTTCTACAGATTCCTAATCTCCTCAGGTCATGCGATCCACCACAGTGGTGTACCCTTGAGACCGGATTTCTGGCTGTACAACTCCATCTCTGGTCAAGCTTCACAACCACGCTCAGGTCCCAGAAACCCCTCCATTATCTTCGTCATACCAGCCCAAAGCTTTTTCCGCCCTCATTGAGTCTGTCCCATCGTTGTTTGATCGGAACCCAGTTTTGAGTTGGGTCCTCTGCTTTGGCCATGGCGGCTTTCCATTCTTTGGCCTCCGACTACCTCATCAAGTATGTCTGGGCTCTCTAATCTCAGAAGAGCCTATAGAAGGCGTTACTACTATTTTCCAGTCGCGGTCTTTTCCTGATCTCCACATTCGATCAGAACTCCAATGCTCAAGGAGAGCTTCTCAATACGCCACGACCAACAAAAAAGAAACCCCACGAGTCAATTACTGTCTTGCCCTCATGATATCAATGATTGTATCACGCCACCAGGGCCTTTGTGGTAATTGGACACCATATTTTGATTTGGGTAATCGCGAGCTTATTGATCGATTTTTGACCAATATGCCCTATCACACATCTATAGTTGTGCCTGATAATATAAGGGTAAAGAAGTCTTTGCGCATGCCGACTTACTAAAATTTCCGAATTTCTCAGAAGTGTCTTAAATAATTTTTCCTCTCCTATGATTGGTCAGAATATCTCTAATATTTATAAAATCATAGAAAATAATCTAGAGCTCAGATGGGGACGATCCATATATAGTTTTTGATCAGTTTTTCGAGATCTATTGCATGGTCCTAGTTTCAAACCCAGACTCTTGACCCGATTTCCAAATTTAATTAAAGAATCATACACCTATGTTGAGAAAATGAAATTAATTCATAATTATGTTATTCACAGGACATTAGGACTGATATGGACTTCATCTAATGTTAGTATACCTCCTCATGATCAGGTGAGTGGATTATGCACACTGAGTATAATTCTAGGGTTATGGGTTTGCAATATTTGTTTATTCGGTTATGATTACTCAATAAAGTGCAACTATGTTATTATTTAATTTATGCTTATCAAAACCATGCAAATGCTATGAATTAACATTTTCTACTGATTTGATGAATATGCTTTCATTTGGAACACTATGAATCACGGTCATGTTAATTGATCAAGAAATCACGATAACTACATTCAAGTATAATAAATCATGTTGTGTTGATATAGTCCTCTCAATCATGTTATGTGAGCCTTAATTTGGCCTTGTGTGAGCCTTAATTGGCCTTATGAGCTCTGTGGGAGCATTATGTAAGCCTTGACTGGCCTTATGTGAGCCTTAAATGGCCTTATGAGCACTGTGGGTGCAAATCAGGAGAGCGACTATATCAACTCAAGTAAAAATCAATCTTATTATGAAATCATGTTAAGTTAATCATATTATCATGTAATCATGTTAAATATGTTATGTAATTATGTTCCAAGTTATTCCTCATGTTATTTCAATTATATACTATTCTTCTCATATAACTGCTTAGTGACACTCACATAGTTTGACGTTGCCTTGCATGGGTTGGGGATGAGATCTCCGCAGACGAGGAGGAGGTGAAGAAGTAGACTTCAGGGACGTCAACTCAAGCTCAAGGATAGTTCACGAATCCTACTTGGTGGGGTGCCATTCTAGATAGTTGTCTTACCTTTTAGTTATATTATGTGGAGTTTCATCCTTTGAACTATTTTATGTTGGACTTAGTCTTTTGTTTATGGCTTGTAATAAGGCACTCTGGTGGATATTTCTTTTATTCTATAGATTTTGCTTGGTCAATGATATCAGTTCATGATTTGTCATGATCTCCATTATGTTCAAATGCTTCAGCTATGGTTGTATTATTATTATAAAGGAGGTTGTGATAGGTTTCTTGGCCAACAAAATACATGTATGTTGTCATTTATATACCTATGATCCTAGTATCATCATTCATATCCTAAGGTTTCTATTCTAATTAGATAGACATAATATTCAAGATTTATATGAAAATTTCTAAAAAAACCAAATAAGAAACCATTCATGCATTTTTGGAAGCACAATTGTGAATTATAATTTGATATACAGTTAAAATTAGTGACCTAACAAACATGTAATAATCCATAATACATACAAATCAATAGTTACTGCAAAAAAGATTAAACTACCTTAGCCATAGTGAATGGCAAGGGGCAACAACAACAGGAGGTAACTAAAGGTGGCGACTGAGGTGTCGAAGCTCCAAGCCCCTAGCTCGTAGCTCGAAGTAGAAGCAACATCAACAACTAGAGGCAGAGCAGGCATCCTGTAAAGAGGCGAGATTGCCTCCTTATTAAAATTTAAAGGAAATACAAAACATCCACATTTTTTCAAGAATAATAACATTGTGGGATGTATGTATAATAATCCAAGTAAATAAGCATGATTCAGATACATGTAAAATGTCAATAGTATCAGAAAGGAAACTAAGTTATTACATTGCTTTTTGAACTCAGTTCACTACATGAGTTTTTTGAAAGGAAAAACTAAAAAAACTATTGGGATCTAGCAATTAGCAACCTAGACATCCTTGACAACAAAACTAGTATCTACTCCTGAACTTGTTCTCCTTGGACTTGTTCAACACCTTAATCAAACCCTGGGTGGTTGGAAAAGCACCAAAAAAAAGAAAGGAACAAGGTATGTGTCAAAATAATGAACAAGGATAAAAGATAAGAAATAACATGGAAATAAAGGCTAAGATTTAATCATAAGAAGAAGATGGTCAAAAGTATGAGGAATAATCAAATAGATGCTTGCCATAACAATAAAATAGTAAAAGGCTCGCATGCATGATTAATATTGACTACCTTAACTAAGTAGGGTTGATGACCTACCAGACCCAACCAAACAGGTGAGGGAGATTAACACATTTCAGTCACCTATCAAATGTTTTATTTGGGGAGAGAAACACATTCCCCTGGGCGAAATAACACATGCCCTGTTTATGGATGGTTGTACAAAAGTACCACTACACTAGTTAAATAGTCTAATAAAATCAACATGCTAAAAAGAAACTATGGCAAGTATAAGCATTAAATAGATGAAACATGGAAGTGGGTTACAAGATTATCAATACTGATTTTGAGGCAAATATAGTAAAAGATCACATCTTTTTTATTCTAAAACATATTTATTTTTAATTTTTGGACAAAGGAATCAAAAGAAACGATTTTTCCAATATGGACCAATCAGAAATTGACACACCATCAAAATAAAGCAAGAGAGGCAAAGAGAGAGAGGGGCGGTCCGCATGACTTGTCCCAACCATGGGACACCAAGTTAGTGGTCTACGCCGACTGTGCCTAGCGTCAATGCGAGCAAAACAGAACGTAAAAGTCAAGAACGCCTTCACAGGAAACCAGAAAGAAAATAAGAGAAAAGGCATGGGTAAAATAGTCATTAGACCAGGGGGATTGTCTCCTTCCTCAGCTCATGCCATTGTTGGTGTTCAAGCACAATAGCGAGGCCCCAAGATTGGGCAATTTTGCGAGAAGCCAAAATTCAAGAAATCAAGAAGATAGAAAGAAAGAGGGGAAGGAACTGAACTCACCTCAGGGTTCAATTCGTTTGGAGGTGACGAGGAGGATGTGCATGGGCTGCTGCAAACCCTTGACCCAAATTTGATTAGTAACAATAGAACACATAAGAATAGGAACATTTGGATCAGAGAAAAGTCAAGCAAGGAGAGATGAAGACTGTGGGGGTACTATTTATAGATAGGGGACTGTGAAACAAGGGATAGTTAGGTCAACCGAGAACCTTGGGGGTGCAAAAATTAGGTGTTTCCTAAATTATTGACAAAACACTACAAATAAGGGATCGATCAGTGCAAAATCTAATAAGGAAGGAGCTAAAATCTCAAGAAAATATCGAGTAACGAGAAAGAAATCTCAAAAACAAATTCAACATTTCCACACCTGTTTCCATCGCGAGTGCGAGGCTGGTAGCAAACTCAAAACCATCCGATCAAATCCCCAAATGATCTTGACCGTTCATCAACATGAAAAATAGAAATATAAAAGGAAAATGTGCGTGACACATTGATTGTATTCCAAATCTTAATTGGACTAAAGTGGCACATATATTTATTTAATCTTTTCTCTCTCCTCGATTGAGGGTGCAAACGAAACCCAAATCAAATGAAAATTGACACTTGGTCTATTTTTGATATGAGGAATTCGAATATGCAACTAGATTTGCCTTTTGAGAACTTTTGTTTTGTTAAATAAACTAAATACTATTTTCTCTTTCTTCCATCATTAATAATTATAAGACGCTCCAAATTTGATGAAACTTGACCTACAAGTCACATTAAGTGTCTTTGACATGAATTTGCCATAAATTTTATATGTTGAAGTTGTTTGTACATTTATTTAATATTTTGAAGGTTCTACACTCTCTCTACTGAATGTACCTTTTAATCAAATATTCTCCAAATTGAGTGAAAATTCACCCAATGGCATATTTTAATGTGTAGATCATGAATTTGGCATCAGTTGTTACTTTTAGAGTCATTAATGAATTTATTTTATATTTTTGAGATATCTCCTATTTTCATATTCAATTAATGTAATTATAATTACGAATTTCCCAAAGTGTGAAACTTATCACTCAAGTAAACTTGTACTCAAAATAAACTAAATTGGACTTAGAATTATCTTTTGAAATCTCTTTTATGGATTTTAGGCAATTTACTCTTATTTTCACTTGATTGAAAAATGAACTCATTTAAAGTCACATTTTCTTAGTTTTAGGATCTTTTCTTTTTCTTATACAAAAATCCATAGAAACTTCTAGTTCGATTTCATTTTATCCTTATCCCTCTTTAGTGTATATTTTGCAAATTAAACTCTTTTATAAACTTTTACTGAGGATTTTTGCATAAATCCTTATAATGTCAAATATAAGGAACAAATGTACACCAAACCTTTATAATTTTCACTAATTCAACATCAAGGATAGAAATAAAAGGAAAAGCTTAGAAAAAGGTTAAACTATGATTCTACATAGATTTCAATTTGTTACACATCAAAAAGGTGGAGGTGGAAAGCAAGAGCATGTGTGATGGCGACATCTCCAACCAGGGCATAGGTGGTAGTGCCGCAAGAGGAGGAGGCGACTAGAGAAAGGAGCTACAGGTGACTAGAGAAAGGAGCGACTGACGAGTGGAGAAAGACAATGATGGTTGCAATGGAGGCAACAACGATGGTTGGTAGCAATAGAGACACCTAGTAGGTTCTTATCGTCATCGTTTCTAGAGAGAAGTTAGGTATTGGGTGGTGACAAAACAAAGAATGAGATAAACACATTTTGCGAATGTTATCAAGTGAAATTTAGTAAAACTAACGACTACATATTGATTCGTCAATTGTCTAAGAAAAATTGATGACATAGTTCAACCATTATCGTCGGTTACCCACCAATAAAACTGACACCATATGTACTTATTCCTATTAAAAAAATACCAACTTTACTTAGGCTTGTGTTTTTAATTGTCTAGCAAAATCAGCGACATAGTTCATTCTCCATCTTTGGTTTTCTAACCAGAACCCGATGACATATGTACTTATCTCTATAAAAAAGTGCCAACCTCATTAAGACCCGTGTCGTTAGTTTCTAGCAACAAAACTATCAACATAACCCAATTTGAGGGAAAATATTTTTCACAGAACACGTGATAGGAATTCTTTATCGTTGGTTCTTTAAAAAAGAACTAACACCACATATTTGTTTGAGGTAATTTTTTTTACAGTGAATGTGAGCTACGACGTCGGTTTTTATGGAGTACAACCAACAAAAAAGGCCTTTTAGAGGCAAAATTTATTTTGTAGAAAGAGTGTGTTGTCAGTTTTAATACAACAAACACTAAACACCTATATCAATTTCTTCCCTAAAAATTGAATTTTGCAGACTGTCTACGGCTCGGTGCTTCACCAAAAAACTAATGTTATAATAAAAGTGTTAGTGCTATAGGCCTGTAGTGTCAGTTTTATTTTAAAACCGACGTTAAGAAACATTAAGGAAAGTGACACCACATGTTATAAATGTATTAGTGAGTACTAATTTTTATACAATGTTGCTCTGTATTGATGAATTTGTCTGTCACTTTCTTCTTCACATAGAAATCAGCTAAATTCTATACGCCGCATTGTCTCCATGCAATTTGAGACCATTTATCATTCAACTTCAACCATGTGATCAATTCTATGTCGTGCAACGTCTACATCAAGATCATATTGCCAAACTGAAATGAGTGTAGATTTTTATCCCAAAATTGAATCGCAACTGGCATCAACTCTCGAGATATAGGAAGATATACCTAATCCATCAAAGATTTCTCGATGTTATAACTATGTACATTCATCCTTTTAGTTATCTCCATGTCAACTATCCCTTAACTTGTAATTTTAAAGTTATCACAATCCTTCTTCAATTCTGGAACTTGATAGAGGATTTTTGTTATTATCAACCTTCATCTGAAAAATGTATATTGGTTTGACACAGATTGGTATAGATCAGTTTCATACCGATTAGGTTCAGGTCTCTTCCATAGACAAAGAACAATCTTTCTCCAAATAGGCACTGAACAACTTCCCACCTATAGTGTGTAGATCGCTTTGATACAAATTGGTGTAGCTCGGTTTGACACAGATTGGTTTCACACCAATCGGATTCAAGTCTTCCGTAGGCAAAGAACAATGTTCCACCTAACCAATGCATACCAACTTTCCACCTGTCAGGCTCAAATCGGTTTGACACATATTGGTACATATCGATTTGACACATATTGGTGTGTATAGGTTTCACACACATTGGTGCAAGTCGGTTTCACATCAGTTATATTCAAATATATTCTGCATATAAAGAAAAAATTTCCACCTATCAGGTGTAGATCAACTTTCCATCCGCACGATGCAAATAGATTCAACACATGCTAAGGCGGAATGACTTACAATGACAAAAGAGTCCTCAAAATAGATACTCTTCATAGACTGATAGGTTGAGACATGCTATATGCAAATCTCCTTCACAGATACTATGACGCTTATTTGCTGAGAACTGCATAAAGATTTTACACTTTGGAGCGCCAAACCCTTTCACGCTAAAAAATAAAATTAAATAAAAACTCACTCAATAAACACGAAAAAGAAATAAATTCAGAGCAAAACCTTTTCATGAAAAAAGTAAAAAAAAAAAACTCAACAAAACTGCAAAATAAACCGAGCGCCAAACCCTTTTGTGTTAACAAAAAAATATAGATCTAAATCCTTTGGTGCAAAAAAATTATATACATTTCATACAAACAAAAAAATCCTTATATTCCTCCCAACTATTTAAACATATTTTATTTAAACATACATCATTGTTCTAGTTTGTGGGCACCAAGGTCTATTCCTAACATACCATGATGGGCATCACCTTGGGCCCTTATCGATTATCTCGAGTAGCGAATTGTTTTGAGGATTTAATGAAGTACTCCACGTTATTTTTTATGTATTGGCATCTGGTTTCTTTTTTAAACAATTTTCAATTTTTCAGCGCATGTATATCTCTTGAGCCCTCACTTAAGGAAATATTTTCTTCAGTCAATTCGTACCAATTTGGAACTACAAGTTTTGTTATAAAGTCCTACCAAGATAGGCATTTCCTATACATTTATATCAAATTCTACTGAGCTAGGTATGATTTTAAGCCCTGCTAAGGTAGACAATTTATTTTTGTCATCATATTTTGTGATTTAATATCACTAAAATCTTCTATATATGTGTTTTATGACTCTCAATTATGAGTTTTCTCAATTAATGAGTCTACTCACAAATCAATCTAGCCAACAAAAATATTATCCACAAAGATAATGTTGTCGAACTAGAAAATGGATGTAAGTCTCTTGAGATATTAGCCCTCGACATGGGTCGATTTCCCAACCATGTAACGACCCTTATCTTGAGAGGGGCAAGCTGTTGACCCCTATTTTTTGGGTCCCCATCAAATTCTTTGTATTTGGATTATTTACATAATTTACAATGAGTGAGGATCTCAATTCTGCTAAAACAATAAAATGCGGGCCCACCAAATATATTTTGATCGGTTCAAAGTGCAAAATCGATTTGCACAACATTTATGCAAGATGTGCCACATCAGACTTTGAAAAATCTTAAATTTTGATCCCAGCGAGTCCTGAACCCTAATGACAAAATTTATACATTATATAGGTTAAGGTGAGACTGACCTTACTAATTATGAGCATAAACCTGATTTGCACTGAGATTAGACAAAATTCCAGCCTCATCCCTTCTAGATTTTTTTGAGAAACTATCTCATTTTGGTCTCAAAGTCTTTTGCACCAAAATGTGTCAAACTAGACCACACACATTTTGGATCCCCTTTTTACATACCACACTGGGCGCCAAAGAGTTTCATACCGTATGTGTCAAACCAGATCACACACATTTTGAATCCCCTTCCAGTAAGACAGGTTGGGCGGCAAAGGGTTTCATACCTAGATGTGTCACACACATTTTACGTCCCCTTTTAGCAGGTTATGTTGGGTGCCAAAGGGTTTCACACCAAGATGTGTCAAACTAGAGTGCATACATTTTAGGTCCATTTTTATAGAGCACGCTGGGTGCTAATAAGTTTCACACACTGATGTGTCAAACTAGTTTGCATACATTTTTTTTCAAGGAACAAGGCATGCTAGGTGCCAAAGAGTATCACACACAAATGTAATCAAATCGATCCGCACACGTTTTATTTTTTCTTGAAAAAAAACACTTGAGCACCAAACGCTTTCGTGCAAGTGCCAACTGCATCCGCACCCACCAAAATCATGTTGGTCTTGGGAAGCGTGAGAGAGGGCCACATGACACATCATAATTATCCATAGAGAGAGTGGGGCATCTGTAAAGAGAAAGTGGAGGAAACCACCTTGACAACTCCCTCTACTCTAGAAAAGGAAAGAGGAAATCCCAAGAGAAACCACCCAATCGATCTAGAGGAGAATAAGAGAGTCTAGTGTGTGTGTGAGAGAGACGACCACGACTTTGTGCCAAATTTATTCACACTCAGTAGTGTGAAACCAGTTTGTGCTGAGAAGTGCCAAAACTATTAACACCCAAAAGTGTGAAAGTAGTCGATGTTGGAATTGGAACGACAACTGCTCCTGATCCAGCTTTGTTGTTAGAAATTTCCTAAAGTGCAAATCTGCTTCGTGCCCAAATGTGTGAAACCCTTTCGCATGAAGCAAGGTGAGAGCACATCATATCCTCTTCTTCTTTATATTCACATACCGTCATTTTACATGAAACCCTCTAGATACTGTATCAACATGTGAATCAGGGTGCTGATTTTTGACCAAATCCCGATTCATAAATGAGTATGCCGACATACGCCGTCCTTCCTTATCCACACACGAGTCACTTATTTTGGATTTTCTAGGTTTTCCTACCAAAACTCACTGCCAACTCCAACCCATCCTTTTCTAATTTTCAACTTCCAAAGAAAACATTACCAAACACATAAACTCGTGAAATTTCTAAACATATACTTTTACAATTACTATCAAAACAATACTTTTATAAATGTATTCACTTAGTTCGTTGATAAAAACAAAATTTGTGTTTTAGCTAAAGTTTCTTAAAGATTGATTGTGGATTGATTCCAAAATACACTAGGCAACAACCATTTCATGTTTATAAATAATCTCAAGCTTATATACCTCGCGGGTTTATGCCTAATATTTTCTACTTAACGTCGAGTTCAACAAACCAATTCTATTTGTCGATCACTTTTAACCAATTCGATCAATAAAAGTATAAAGGCTAGGCACGTTATATTCCTTCGGCCCACACTAAATAATTAATTACTCTTGTTACTTGTAGTTTACAAACCAAATCTATTTGTCGATCACTACGAGTTAGGATAAAATATTAGATTAATAATAAAGTGAAAAGTAGGGTTAGCAATCGGGTTAATTTCAGATCGAAAGTTTCAAAATTGAATGTCATAATGAAATCTTTGAAAAATTGATTTCAGTCCGATCAGGATAATCGGCTCACATATAACAAAGATGCTCACTAACAAAAAATATATATTAAAATGAGATCAAATTACACATTTTCAGGTCTTATCAGGTAAAAAATTTCAACCCTGGTGAAAAGGTTTGGTACGTCATATTCCAACAGCCCACATCAATTAATAATTTTTTTTGTTGAAAAGATTAATTAATTACTCTTGTTACTTGTTAAGTGTCATCCTTGAGTTGTAAGTGGTCCGGAAAACAGATTTCCTTGTTATACTCGTGTGCAATAAAAACAGCGTACCTATCCCGCGCTCGGAGAAACACCGCGCTCGATTTAAAACCCTAAGCTATTTGGAACAGCCAGGGGGCAACTGCGATCTCAGTTTGTGCGAACAGGCCCGTTGAGCTCTATAGCAATTACCCAGCTGCAGTTTGATAGCTACTCTCACAATTTGGGGCGAGAATTGCCATCACGAGTATCGAAACCGTCGGGGTACGACAGATAACCAATCATCCCTCACCTGAGCTGAGCGCGCATCAATGGTAGGCATCGGCTTTAGTACCCGTTGCAGTAATTCATACTATCAGATTGATTGGTCTCTGGGCCCATAAATTTTTTTTGTTTCCAGGATGAACCGCTAGAGGAACTGGAGCCGCTCTTTGATTACAGTCGCGTCCAGCCCCCTGATTTCATATATATAGACGGTACGCCTACTGAGCCATTACCTCTGAACTAAGCTGTGCAGACTGCAGAAATTTTGTGGGCTCTATTACAACGTGGTGTGGTTTACTTTTGCAGACGACGCCGATGATTCCTCAGACTTGAGCAGAAAGCGGAACAGAAGTGACACCAACGGAGTGAGTTACTGGGACTACCTCAATTTATCGTTTAACGTTGTATCTTTTGAAGCTATAATCGTTCTCACTGTTAGTATAAAAATGGGATGCAGGGGTCCGATGTTTTGATACTTGACGGCGGCGGCCAGGGTCTTGGTCAGGGAAACAAAGACGACGAAGAGGACTGGTTAGCCCCTCCCCCGAAGCGCGGGACTCTGTCATTGTCCCTTGAAGGTGCCGCCATATTAGAAGAAATTAGGTACACTTTCTGATTGGTTTACTCTCATATTTAAACCATCATGTAAGGAGTTAGAAACTGGAAAGCCCAAAATGTTAAAATTTTGTTCTTTCGATTCGGTAACTTGCAATTGTCTGTAACGATAATTTACCCAAAATTATAATTTAGAAAGAAAACCAAGTAGTGCCTGTGGCATATTCCCATCATTTCTTATGCATGCTGGACATACATCCACCCCCTTTTGATTTAGTTTTCCGGGGGTGGGGGGGGTGAGGAGGTGGGGTAAGACTATAATTATTGCCCTGAATTTTAAAAAAGTCTTTGTCGTTGTGACAGTTTGATATATGTTATCTTCCATGCCTTTATATGTTTTGGTTTGTTATTACAATGTTTTGTTACCGGGCTGCATGAGCCACATATGTGGAAGAGTATGTGGATGCAACTAGTGAACACATTGAGAATTGATAATTATCAAATGTGTGGTCTAGCTGGATATGCTACCCACATAGATGTTACTTTACTCGCCCATTTATCGTCTACCTGTCAAAATCTTACTTTTTAAGCTATTGCCAGCTACTGTGGTTATTGGATACATGAGTCTAGCTATTTATCTGTTTTGGGGTCTTGAAGGATTGATTTGAAACTGATTTGAACTATTGTGTTCATCTATTTGGCGTTGATTCATAATTGCATTTGTGACATCTGTCTAATTTGTGGTCTGATTTTGCATATCTAATTGCTATTTATCAATTGTATGCTAGCTTGTCATGATATCTTATCTATTCAGGTAAAATTAGGACTAATAATAGGCGTTCTTTAAGAAGTTATGTTACAAATGCTATATGTCAATTTTGGGAAGATTCGGGACTTCTTAGTTACTTTTTATATCTACTACGTGATCAACATACTACGATTTGTTGATTGTGTATGTTTGAAACCAGGTTTGTACTCGATTTGTACACAACCTATATAACATAGTAATAGGGGGATTAATGATTAATACCTAAACGAATTTCAGAAACATCTAGTAATTTTGCAATTAAATATCTCAATTAGATATCAATAATCAAGGGTTTTGTCATAAGGGAGTGCACAACTTGTATATAGGCACACACATTGAGTTGACTTGGCTAATGTTTATCTAAACCACATACATGACGCAACCAAAGCCCACTAATAAAGCAACTCAAAATAAATAACAAAATCAGTTCAGCCATAAGCCTAATAAAATCCTAATGGCGGTGTCCGCTACATATATATGGAGATGCCATGTCTATCTTGCATAAGCTTCCCTTAGTTGCGGCAAGTCAACATGATGCTAATTCTTCAGAAGGTTCACATTTAATCTACCAAACTCGTCTATCACAATCAATGATGCGTGGGTGAGATGGGGATCACACCATCAGACATGGTAGCAATGAAGAGTGCCTTGATGGATGACAATGGTTTAATCCTTCAAGATGGCCTTCATGTGATATGGAGTTGGTGGATGTAGTCAGGGAAGAATTGGTACAACTGAAGCAGTAAAAAACGAACATGCATGACCTGTAGAAGATCTCGCTAGGGTGGAGGTGGCTCAAAACTACCACAGTAGGGGTAAATGCCCTCAGTATTGCAATGATGCCCATATTCGTTGAATAAGCATTGGGTCCTTCCTTTGAATGACTAGGAATGTGACTGACACTCTAGCATGTAATTTTTTGAAGTTCTAGGGTAACATTCATGCTGCACATGGACCATTATATAGTCACCTACTTTAAGGTCGATGAATCTGCCATGCGTATATGCTGGCAACTTACAATTTTCATTACATAAAGCAATTTTATCAAATCTTGACATGTAAAGTACACTTTTGTTGAGCGTAACTGTCAGCGTCATGAAAAAGGCGATCTTCTTGAGAAGGCTAACAGGTTTAAGGTGTTGGCATTGTGAATATCTTTAAGGGATTTTTCCTTGTAGACCTATTCATTGAGCTACTCTAGGCAAATTCAATTGTCGGTAAATGTAAGTCCTAATGGCCTAAACAATCATCCAATAAACTACATGTCTGCACTATTATTGACAACTGTTGGGTGTGAAAGTCGGAATAAAGTTTGAGCTACGTGCCAAAAAGTTTCCATAATGTCTTCTGAAATTTCCTAAAATATTTGACATAGAAATCAGAAAATTGGTCAATGGAAGACCATGTAGCGAGATAGCCTTGCTAAAAATGAAACGCAGATAGCGAGAGACGTGACAATATTATTACTAGGTATGAATAAGGAATAAGGTATCCGATTTCGATACCGTTTCGACAGCATGGAAACCGAAATTTATGGAAATTTCGACAAAAATTTCGATAAATGCAACCGTGCCCGTTTCGACGCCAAAATGAACGAATTAATTTATTAAATTTTACAGGTGTGATCTCTACACCTAAATGCATCGTTCTATGCAATAAAATTTTATGTGGGGATAGGTTAGGGAGGGGTCCTTCATGTGGGAGGTAAGGGAACTGTCCTGTTTATTGAGGTTTTCGATGACAAAATGTAGGAATTAAGTTATGTAATTTTGCAGTTTTGAGCTATATACATGCATGTACTTATTTGTGCTATAACATCACATATTCGATATGTAGGGCGTCCCCCACACATTTTACTTGGGTTGATAGTTTGCTGTTGATATTGACTCGACAATCAACCATTTCATTGGCCCTAAGAACATTAATGCAATGTTTCCAAGTAAAATCATTATTTATTGATGTATTTGGCTTCCTAGGACCCTCATTGTCTAATAAACCACCACTAGGATACATGTCGTCCGCATTGAAGAAAATAAAATATAGCATAAAGCATGCATCATATTAGTGTTTGATAATTTGAGTAGCAAATATTAGGGAATGCAATGTAATTATGATATATTATAGGTATATGCTATGCATGAGTAATAAATGGTGAAATAACCCCAATCCCCCTTTAGTCCTATTCAAAAAACAACAATAACATAAAGGATTGCAATTATCGAAACTTCCATCGAAATTTCCATTGAAAATTTTCAATTTGTGTACAAAAAACCTCGAAATTGGCGAAATTCATCGAAACCGTCGAAATTTTTATCGAAATTTCGATAAATGCAATCTTGTTGCCAGTTTCGATTGAAATCTGTATAGTCGCATGTTTCGGTACCAGATGCTACCGAAATCGGTATTTTGGGGCGAAATTTCGGTGATTTCGCCGAAACCTCATTCCTTGGGTATGAAGGGAGGCATCTTCGGAAATGGATCCAATCAATACCTTGCAGAGTGCGAGAGAGGCCACAAATATATGATACAGACATAGACACAAGACAAGATGCTTTTTGAAAGTATAGGTCACAAACACGGCCTTTGACACAACAATACAAACACATGTATATGCATATAATACTATTCATTTATAAAATACAAAGGACCCATAATTCTCAACAACAAACTCAACCGAAGATCACCGTGACATCCACATTATACACACATATGTATTCCTAATACACAATCTCTATCTAATTTATCATTTGAAATAATATATTTAGATATCCTAGAATGATAGATTATAGAAAAATAATTAGAAGTTAATTACAGACAAATGGCGCAATAGAAATCTTACAATATACTTTAACAGTTACAATACTAATGGAGGAGTGAAGTAGAGGAAAGAGGAGGGGAAACAACAATAATGAAGGGAAAGCATGTGTAGTGGTGCTGCTGATTTTGAAGAAAGAGGAGGTTGACATGTTTAAAAGTCATTTAGGAGTCGAGGGTAGAGGGAAGAGGGGATGAGACAATTGGAATCAAGAATTGAAGGGGAAGGATATCTATTAGAGGATTAGAATGAAGGGTAGAGGAGGGGATTAGAGACAAAAATTGAGCAGGAAGAGAAACACATGTTCATTGTAATGGTGGTGAAGCAAGAGGAGGATAACGTGGTCAATAGTAGTCTTGGAGGTGCTCTGGAGTTTGAACATAAGTAAAACATGAGCATGGATGTTGGCAGAGGAGGAAAAAGGAGAGTTATTGGTGGAGTAGGAAGAAGAGGTGGGTGGAGGATTGGACACACATTGGAAGACCATCTAAGTAGGAAGAAGAGGAGGGGGAAGACAAAGGAGAAAAGAAAACCCCGAGGAAGAAGAGGGAAGGAGTTACCTGGAGGTAAGGCTATACATATCCTGATCCAAACTAGTGGATGGGATCAGACTGTCTATTTGGCCCGGTTTGGTCCTGGACCAACTTCAATTTTGTTTTGGTCCTCGATCCTCTATTTTTCTTGATTCCGGTCCTCAGTCTGGTTCGGTCCAAAATCGTAAAAAACTGCCTGAGAGTGATTAACATAAAACAATCACTTTGCGTGTATGAATTAAATAGAGAAAATGTATATATTATAGCTGATATTCATGAAGGGTCGGTGCTTCCTAGCTTTCACCAGTCACATCTGAAGATCCACTAGGTAATTTCTTTACAAAGTCGCTCAATGGTTGTCAAGTCCAATTTCTTTGTAACAAGCGGGGCACATATGATGTGTATCCTCTAGCTAGAGGGGGTGTTAATAAGTAGGGGTTTCCATATAAATATAGGGGTGTATATATAAAGGTCAACGAACTACTTGTAAATGTTGTCTATTCTTGCTATCAGTGAATTAAAAAACGGCCCAGGCGGCCGCTTAATCGGCCAAGATCCCCAGCCGCCTAATTTAGCCCCTAATCGCCCGTTGAGCGGTTTGAACAAATCGCCCGTTGAGCGGTTTGAACAAAAGCGCCTGCTTTTTGCCCGCCTCACCGCTTTTTCCCGTTTTTTCCCACTTTTGCCCGCTTTTATTAAAAATACTACTGTAAGCATGTAATCTTAATTAATTACATGTTCCAAGTAGTGTTGACTATAATATATGAATCTTGTATACATTAAATGTTCTTATTAGTATATAGACTTTCCTGCTTTTTTACTTAGTCTATTTTTCTCTTTTCTTTGTTATTCCTATGTCTTGTTTTATCCCACATGGGTTATATCTAAACCATGTGCCTTTCTCTTGTCTTATAAAAGAGAACCCTGTACTCTGTTTTTTAATCATCTCAATAATAAGACAATTAGCCACAACTTCTAGATGGTATCAGAGCCTCCCGATCCTCCCTAACCCTAATCCTTCTTTCCCTCCCATCTACCCTAGCCGCCACCCTTCCCCTTTCCTCCCTACTGCGCCGCACAGCAGCCGCCGCCGCCGCCACCCTTGGTCTGCCGCCGCCGCCTTGCACCCTCCCTGGTGCCGCCTCCACCACAACATGCCCATCCCTGCCTTTCTCCCTCACCGCCCACCCCTTCTCTTCCTCTCTTCTCCACCGCCGCCCCCTCTTCTCCCTCCTTTTCCAGCAGCTCTCTCTGCTGCCCGCCGCCTCCACCTACCTGCCGCCGCCACCGTAGCCCCACCACTGCCTATTTCCGCCACCCCGAACAACCACCCTATCCTCCCTTCTCCTCTTCCCATCTTCTCTAAACCTTTGCTCACCATCTCGTCCGGCTAGAGGCTCCTTTTCCGGCCTCCGTACAGTTTCCGACAACGCTACGTACAGCCCGGTCTTTTCCAGTTCTGGCACGTTGAAGGAGTAAATCTTTTTTTCGCCTCTGCCTGCCTGCGCCTCATGGTGGAGTGATCTTTCCTCCATGTTGGCGTAGGTCCTGCTCTTCCTTTCTGCCCCGTGAGGGTCTTCTGAGGTCCATGATTGGATCTCCTACCTACTACTACTGCTAGTCCATGTTTTGGACTTCTACTGCTGCCCTCTGCTGACACCTGTTGTTATCTGCGCCCGTGCTCCTGCTTGTTTCTACTTGGTCCGATGGCGACTTCAGATCTTCCTTGCACTCTCTGTGTTACTACGGTGAAGCTGGATAGTTCCAACTATCACCTATAGGCTGCCTCCTTTGAGTTGTATGTTAAATCTCAAGGTCGCTACTCTCATCTGACTACAAAGGGCCTGTCTCTTCCTGCTCATGATGCTGACGAGAAGACGAAACAAGCCTATGATCTCTGGTCCAAGGAGGACTATGGGGTCATGACATGGATGGTCAACAGCGCTGAAGCAAAGATCAGCCAGTCCCTTCTCCGTCTTCATACTGCCAAAGAAATGTGGGAGCAACTCTCCCATGTTTACTCGCACCAACAGATTCCTAAGAAGGTCTTTGAGATCTTCAAACAACTTGCCAAACTGGAGTATTCTACTACTGATTCGGTCGAGGATTACTACAACTCCTGCTGTGCCCTCTGGGATGAGTTCTAGGTGTATCATCCCCTTTCTACTGACATTGATGAACTTAATCGACAGCGGAACGAACTTATGTTAGTTCAGTTCCTCGCGGGCCTACCTGCTTCCTTTACTGGTGTTGTGGACTAGATTCTCTCCAACGACCCTTTACCCACTCTCCGCGATGTACTCAAAAGGGTCCAGCGTCTACCTTCTGTGTCCCAGTCCGTGCCTGACTCTTCTGATGGTGCAGCTCTCGCTGTCCGCTCTGGTGATTCCTTTCGTGGTCGCGGTCGTGGCAGAGGTCTGTGGCCGCGGAGGACGTTTTTCTGCTCTTGGTCGGGGCTCTGGAGCTGATCCTGTTGAGTCCCGCTACTGCTCACTACAAGCGCACCAACCATACTGAAGATCGTTGCTGGATCAAATATGGCAAACCTGACTGGGCCAATAAAGTAACTTCTGATCAGACTGAACCTGCTCCGCCGACAGCTGACTGGATCCGCTCGGAATTTGAAAAGATGCTACAAGCTTGTTTGACGTCTTCTACTGAGGATTCAAATGCTGGTAGTGCCGCACTTCTGACTACGACTGGTAAAAACTCCTGGGTGATTGACTCTGGTGCGACTTCTCATATATCTGGCAATCCTGCTTTATTCTCTAAATTGCACAAGACTTCTTTTATACCTCCTGTTACTTTAGCTGATGGTTCTAAATCACCTGTTACTGGCATTGGTGATATTTGCTCTACTGGTAGTCTGCCTCTGCGCTCCACGCTTTATGTCCAGAAATTTCCTATTAATTTACTCTCTGTCAGTAAAACTGTGAAGAGCCTTCGTTGCTCAATTACGTTTGATCCGGATGGTGTTTTGTTTCAGGATCTGCGTACGAGGATGACGATTGGTTCAGGCCATGAGGGACCGGATGGACTCTACTACTTGGACGAGCCAAAGACAGCTGCATATTTGACATCATCCGTGCCAGACATCCAGTGGCATTATAGATTGGGACATCCTTCTGTTGCGAAGTTAAAAGTCATGTTACCAGATATAGTTAGTTCTGATTTTCATTGTGAGACATGTCAGCTTGGCAAGCAGACTCGTGCTACCTTTTCCAAAAAATTTTGTATAAAGCACCTTTTGATATTATACATGCTGACGTTTGGGGTCCATGTTCTGTGGCAAGCACTTCTGGTTTTAAATATTTTATGAGCTTCATTGATGATTTTTCTAGAACAACATGGCTATTTTTGCTTAAAGATAGATCTACTATCCTTGAAAAAATTACTGAATTTTTTGCCGAGATCCGCACTCAATTTGCTAAGCCTATCAAAATTTTTCGCATTGATAATGCATTAGAATTCATGCAAGCCTCTGTTAGCTCCTTTTGTCGTCGTCAGGGCACCATCCACCAAACTTCCTGTGCTTATACCCCACAACAAAACGGTGTCGCTGAACGCAAGAATCGTCATCTTCTCGAAGTTGCTCACACCCTTCTTTTTCACTACCATGTTCCCCAGGTTTTTTGGCCCGAGGCGATAGCCACTGCCTGTTATCTTATTAACCGCATGCCATCCTCTGTGCTCGGCAATCAGATTCCTTTTCAGATTCTGTTTCCCGATGCATCTCTTTTTTCTGTCCCGCCTCGCATATTTGGGAGCACATGTTTTGTTAAGAATCTTCGGCCAGGCCTTACTAAATTGGATCCTAGAGCGACTAAGTGTATTTTCCTAGAGTACTCTCGCACTCAAAAGGGGTACCGATGCTATGATCCTATTTCTACAAAGTGGTTTGTATCTGCAGATGTGGTATTTTTTGAGCATATGCCTTTCTATTCTTCTGCTGGTTCTGCGCTCACTTCGGATTTATTAGTAGACACGCCTTTACCTGTGGTGGATGATTTACCTGATAATTCTGATGCTCCGATTGAAAAGCCACCTCTGAAAGTTTATCACAGAAGACCGAAGCCGACAGCTCCCTCTATGGCCTCTCCATCGTCCTCTTCCTCTGTGCCAGATCAAACACCTCCGCAGGTATTTTCTGATCTTGATATTCCTATTAGTTTGAGGAAAGGGACAAGAACGCGCACTATGCATCCGATTGGGAATTTCTGCTCTACTGCTAATCTGGGTGCTAATTTTGCTAACTTCACTGCGGCTCTTTCTGCTATATCTGTACCTAAAAATGCTGCTCAGGCTCTTAGACATCCTGCATGGCGTCAGGCTATGGAAGAAGAAATGAAGGCCCTTACCGAACGTAATACATGGGCCCTTGTTGATCCACCTTCTGCCTGCTCTCCAGTTGGTTGCCGATGGGTCTTCACTGTCAAATACCAGCCAGACGGTACTGTTGAACGACTTAAGGCGAGACTTGTGGCCAAGGGGTATACACAAACCTATGGAGTTGACTACTTCGAGACTTTTTCTCCAGTAGCGCGCCTGAACTCTGTGAGATTTCTGATTTCTGTTGCTATAAATTCTGACTGGCCTCTGTATCAGCTTGATGTAAAGAATGCTTTCCTGTATGGTGACCTTCATGAAGAAGTATACATGTCACAACCCCCCGGTTTTGTGTGTCAGGGGGAGTCTTCTAAAGTATGCAGGCTGAAAAAGGCTATTTATGACTTGAAACAGAGCCCCAGAGCTTGGTTTGACAAGCTCAGCAATATTCTTCAGAAATTTTCTTTCCGGCGCTCCCAGTCTGATCATTCTGTTTTTGTGAAAAATACTTCTGCGGGTATTGTTATCCTTATTGTTTATGTTGACGACATTATTCTTTCCGGAAGTGATCTTGCTGGTATTCAGTCAACAAAGTGCTATCTGGAGAAACACTTTGTCACCAAGGATCTCGGCTCGCTACGGTATTTTCTTGGGATAGAGGTGTCCCAGTCTTCTTCTGGTCTCTGCTTATCTCAGCAGAAGTATGTTCTGGACCTCCTATCTGAAACTGGTCTTCTAGGTGCTAAACCTGCTAGCACACCTCTGGATCCAAACACCGACTGGGATGATGAGGATTCTCCTGCTTATCCTGACAATCAGCAGTATCGAAGAATGGTTGGTAAACTCATCTATCTTACTGTTACACGGGCTGATATTACTGCTGTGGTTGGGCTGGTTAGTCGCTACTTGGATAAACCTCGGCAATGCCATTGGGATGCTGTCTGCAATATTCTGAAATATCTGAAAAGTTCTCCTGGAAAAGGTCTGCTTTACAAGAAACATGGGCATTGCAAACTCCTTGGCTATTCTGACTCTGATTATGCTGGCAGCAAGGTTGACCGTCGCTCTACTTCTGGCTACTGTACCTTTGTGGGAGGTAACCTTGTCACTTGGCGAAGCAAGAAGCAGTCTGTAGTTGCTCGCTCTAGTGCTGAAGCTGAGTATCGTGCCATGGCACACACTACCTGTGAACTGTTCTGGATTAGGAGCTTGCTGAAGGACTTTGGCGTTTCTGATTTGTCTCCTATTCCAATGTATTGTGATAACAAAGCAGCTACCTTCATTGCTAGTAATCCTACTTTCCATGAGCAGACCAAGCACATTGAGGTGGATTGTCATTTTGTTCGCGAAGCTGTTCTATCGGGCCAAATCTCTACTCCCTACATTCATACATCTGATCAGGTGGCTGACATCTTCACAAAGATTCTACCAAAGACGAGGTTCACTGCTATGACATCCAAGCTGGGCATGCTAGACATCTACGCTCCAGCTTGAGGGGGAGTATTAGTATATAGACTTTCCTGCTTTTTTACTTAGTCTATTTTTCTCTTTTCTTTGTTATTCCTATGTCTTGTTTTATCCCACATGGGTTATATCTAAACCATGTGCCTTTCTCTTGTCTTATAAAAGAGAACCCTGTACTCTGTTTTTTAATCATCTCAATAATAAGACAATTAGCCACAACTTCTAGAGTTCTATGATATAGCTAGTGATAATTTAGAATGCATACTTTGTTTGTAAGTTGTAATAATAGGGTACTGTTGTAATGCATCTACGTAAATATCATATTACTCTATTATACTTCTAATGCATGATTAGTTTTATTGATTTCCTTGCTGCTTTCAGTGATTAATGATTGGCACTACTGGTTAGTATTACTTTAAATCAATAATTCATAGTTTGTACTGATCTGCTTGCCGATTTTAGTGATTAGAGATACTGATTAGTAGTAAAGTATTGATGAATACTTAGTTACTTACTGATTTGCTGATTAGAATGTATAAAAGTTCCTTAGAAATATATTTTTATATCCACATACATATAATTTTGTATAAAATATATAGAATTTAGGCACCCGCTTTTTCAAAAATCGCCCACTTAATCGCCCACCTACCGCTGCACGCCTCTCGCTTCCCGCTTTCTAATACACTGCTTGCTATATATAATACTCGCAAGTGTTATAGTTGTCTCTTCTCTTTATCACACTTTGTATTTCCTTTATATAGGGAGTTGGTTTGGGCATGTTATGTTTACCACGTGTTGCTACTGTGCCCACTACATGTCCATGCTTAAAAGAAAAGTGGACACGTGTGAGCCGTGCCCACCACATGTCTAGCTTTGTCCACGACGTGTCCGTGATTGACATTCTGCCACGACTGCCATGAGGAAGTGTTCGTGCTTCCTCACTCATGACCTTCCATTCATATGAGATATAAAGCGACACGACTCAAGAAGTTTCCAATATGCATCCGACATCTAAAAGAAGATTTTTTTTTTGACATAACTAGGAAGCAATGGATAGGGTATTACCCATTTACCCACCACCCGTAACCTATAGGGTAGGGTAAGGGTAAGCGTATTTTTTTGTCCCCCCTACTTGTTCACCCCTTATCCACATTTAAAAAGGGTAGGGTAGTGGGGGAAGTCTTACCTACTTGCTTCACCCGTTTACCCATTAGTATGAAGTCGCATTATTAATTTTGGTTCTAAAATATTTAATGATTACTAAACTAAATATCCTCCAAACAAGCATTGACACTACTGCTTTTTGATTATTATTTGATTCCACGAATGTGATTCTTTAGAGTATTGGTATTTAGTTAATTCAGTTGTTTGCTTAATGGGTCTATGCTCAATATGAGCTTAACCGTGTTTTTCCCATTAGGCTTTTGCTTAAGTCTGTAAAGCTTCCCTCCTTTTATATACAGGGAAGGGGTCTGCTCATCTAATACAACAACAATACGAGAGACTTTCCTAGTGTCTCGTTTTGTGACATGCTATAGGAGTAGTGATTCAACACTAACTCTACGTGTGAGAGAGATAGAGATAGATAGATAGAGAGAGAGTGAGAGGAGTCCCTCTCCTTGCGGGTGGCTGTTGCCCCTTAGCGGTGCTTGGCCATAGGGATGCCCAACCCTTGCATCTCTTAGAACTTAGGAGTGTCTTCTTGGAGCCCTCTTCATCCAAAACCAAGATATTAATGTTGCTGCTAGATTCATTTAACCGCCTCATCTAACCTTGTTGTTGCCACCACCATCTACGCTGTGCCCTCCTAGTCTACCGCCGCCGCCATCTATGCTACCGAATCTTCTTGCTTTGGATGTTGAGATCTATGCCACCGCTACTATCCATGCCACCTTTGTTGAATTTTTTTGCCAAATCACGATAAAAGATCCAAATTTTCTATTGCTAGTGCGGATAACCAGTCCCTATCTTGTTATGGTGGATATATGCTAGGATTTTCTACTGTATTTTTGCTTCGCCGTGCAACACTACATTTCCGTGGGTTTCTTGCTTATTTGCAACTTGATGACACATTGACACATCATGTCTTTATTGACACTGTGTGTGTTCGGTAACACGACATGTTGACTACTTAACGGATCGTATGCCATGTTATCTGCTCTACCCCCACTACATGGTGTGTGTGCCTCTTGACATGACGTGTCACTAATTTAACAAGGCGTGTTGCGTGACACAACATGTCACCTGACCCGACGCTTTCACCACTTCAACACAATATGCCATCTCCTTCTTAATCTGCTGTTACTTGACACGACATGTCACTTCATCAACCTGGTGAATCACCCACTATCTTCATATACTACTACATTACAGACTTCAATACTTGACGTGTCCTTATTTTATCTATACTAGCATGAATTATCATCCCTTTCCATGCTTCTAGCTAATTTTGTTTTGTTTTCTTCCAGCTCTACCCACAAACTTATAGCCTTCCCTCTCAATCCTTGTACTACCCCACACATATATCATGCTAAATCCTTTTCAGATCTTTGATTAGATTTGATTGTTGACCTAATCTATACCATAGGAGCTACACTCTTGCACCCGCTAAATATTTCATCCTAAGGTCCAGCCAAATTTTCTTTTCTGGGTCATGATAGGATCCATATATTTTTTTAACCCGGATTTATGTGATCAGGTGTGGAGTATTCCATAAGCTTGCCTTATCAGTTTCTTCTCCACATCTACCTATCCACTACAACTGCTTTTGTTTATAATCTCCACCCCAACCACTCTTTAGATTATGTTTTTGGTTGGCATGGGAAGCAGAGAAGAGAAGAGAAGAGATTAATGGAGGGAAGAGATGAGATGGAGGAGGAGATGAGATGAATGAAGAGAGGAAGAATTTGTTTCTGCTGCTATCTATGTGGATCTTTGTGCTGCTTCTGCTTCTATCTATTTGGATCTTCTTGCTGCTATATATTCTATGGATCTTCCT
The DNA here is from genome assembly GCA_963693085.1 of Alisma plantago-aquatica. Classification (NCBI taxonomy): domain Eukaryota; kingdom Viridiplantae; phylum Streptophyta; class Magnoliopsida; order Alismatales; family Alismataceae; genus Alisma; species Alisma plantago-aquatica. The sequence continues at coordinate 465,835,268 of OY856415.1, forward strand.
TCTGCTCTCTCCTTATATAGGATGGAGAGACATTAGATAAGAGATATCCCAACAATATTGACTAAAGAAGAAAACATAACACAACAGTAAATAACAGAAAACACAACAGTAACTCAAGATATTAACAATGTATATATCTAATATTTTGTATGTATTTATACACAGATATCGTTTTGTTCAATTTTGATATGATTTTTCACGAATATTTTACCAAACTTTTATCAAATCTTATTACAAATGTATCCGAATTTTTTCGTATGCTGAAATTATCATGCTTGCCATGTATGTATCCCAAATGCCAAATTGGGATTACACTCACACACGCTCACACATGCACGTAAGGTTATATATAAATACATATATAATTGTTCATAAACAACCAAAAACGTGTGTAGGCTCCCTGGGAGCCTCTTGAGGAACACAAGACCGCCTAGACAACTTATATATATACATATACACACACAAGAGAGAGAGGGGGGGGGCTAGAATGCACTCGAGTGTATAGATCCAACCGTACACCCCAATGGTGTTTGCCTATCTAGACCATATATTTGCAAAATCTAATCCATTGATCTTTATTCTGATAATAATAATAGACCACATGCAAAATTTGAGCCAATTTGGATCAATATAAGTCACTCTTCCAAGGACAAAAAAATCGACGCTCATAACTAATTTAAAATTCATGATTTTTGTATCTTTTAGATGCATCACCTAGAAGTGTCCAGATGAGCTCAAATTTATTATATAGTATATTCTTAAGATATTTAAGAAGATCAACGGTTTAGACTTCCAAAATAATTGCTTTATGATGGAAAATGATTGAGGTGTAATGCGTCTCCGGTACAAAGTGTATTCCAGCTTAACTATATATATATATTTATATATATATATATAGAGAGAGAGAGAGAGAGAGAGAGGCTAGAATACACTCGAGAGTACCAATCCTTTGACACACTTAAGTTTTCTGCCATTTGATTGAGATCTGGATCTGACTGTGCAACATTATATTTGTCAACCGTGTCAACTCTGCCGTTATCTGTATCCTCCGTTACTCCCCTCTGACATTCTCTTTCTCTTTCCACACACGTCTTTCTCTCCCTTAGCTTCTGTTCTTTCCATATTACCTCCTCTGCCTCATTTCTTCTTGTCACCGCTGTCTTCATTCCTCCTCGACACACTCCCCTTCAATAGCTTTCCTTATTGAGAATGATAGCTGGTGGCTCCAAATATGGCCGAGCCAAAAGCAGTGTCGCACACACCTTGTAGAGTCCGATGAAATGAGAAGTAGCTTTGCCATCAATGACAACAGATATGGATCAGATCTTCGTCGGCATCTTGGAACCGGATCCATTAGTATGGAAAGGTGCCCCTTACTCAGACGATGCCGTTGACTTCTAGGTCAACAATTTAACCATTCTATTGTTGTTTTCATCCATACCGTCGATGATCGATCTGCTCCTTAATGGGATTCTCTATTTCTTCCATTGGCACGTACTCAGCCTAAGCATTGCGACCACAATCTTCTTGCAGCATGAAAGGCAAACCATGAAAGGGATGAAGTTTCTACGTCAGCAACATGCCGATGAGGTTGCTAATTGTGGAATACGCTACTGAAATACCAAGCTGAGTCTTTGATTGTATGGGCTTCTGGGCATACCTTCGTGCAGAACCCAGCTGTTAAAATGCCATATAAGCCATTTTGTTCGTGAGATCACACGGCGGCATTTGCATTGATACTTTGTTTTATTATTCTCCTCACCTACCTACAGAGACTACAATTCATACTTTGACAATGACTGGACGCCTAGAGATCATGCCAATGAAGGAATGGCAAGATGCCATGAGATCTAATAATTATGCAGTTCGGGTAGCTGACATAGTACAACCTCTTCTGCTCCACATGCATTTACATATCTAATAAGATGACCCCTACTAAAATGCACGAATCATATCCAGGTTGTGGAGCCCTTCTTAGTGTTAGAAAGAAAAACAAGTCGCTTGAAATGGAGAACAAGATTTTATTTGATCTTAACCGTACAATTGATAAGTCTGGGTTTTCTTAAGGGCTGGTCCCGGAGACACCCTGGTCCTAACAAAAGGTAGTGGCTATGGAATGAGCAGAATCTTGACTGTGATCAATATAAAAAGGAAATCGTACTTGTTATGGAGATCACGATGATACTACAATGCACACAATCTGAATGAAAAGTAGTTGTTTTCTGTTATTTAAGCTTTATATGAATATATATTTTTCCACATATGCATATAATGCCACAGGTTATGTGTACAAACAGTGCTGGCCATCTCCTTATTTTTGTGGAATGACTAACAACAGCATTCATTTTCATTGAATAACCAGTTAACCTCACACAATTACAAAGTATCAGAAATGACCCTCTGCAGTTAAATGAAACACAGGCCATGTGATGCATAGTCACAATATACTCCGATTTTTATAAAAGTCACGTTCCCTAGATGTATGAAACGGCCGAACAAATTTCAATTCCCGAATACTACGTTTTGTTCTCTCATTATTCGCGAATTATTCATGTTTAATGTTTTTTTCTGTTTTATACGTTACTTTTCTGTATTATACTGATTTAGACTCTTAAGTCTTAACTTAGTTTGACTAAATATATATGTGTCCGTGTATGTAAACCCATATATGTGTGTATATGTATGTAATATATGTATATGTATATGTATGTAATAATTATTGATATATCTATGCAATACATATGTACATATATATGTGCAAAACATATGTATACATATAAGATGTATCCAATATATGTATATATCCTCCAAAAATTTTCCGACTTTTTCCCGAACTGTTGACCGTATTTTTACCGTACGTTGACCACTTTTTACACATTGCCGAATTCCGAATTTTTCAACTCAAACGAACGTATCCCGAATACCGAATTTGTGAGTATGATGTTATGTCCCCCAAAACCACATTTCTTAGCATCGTGTGTTTCTTCGGAGTTCTGACTTTTAATCCATCAAACATGGTGCACTCGGACTGCTCTAATACAAATCAATCACAGTCCTCTTTGTATTTACAAACTTCAGAAGTGGAAATGCAAGGTGCATGCCTCGAACTATGCTCGTCGCAAACGGCTCCCACGGTTCATCTTGGGACATGCTCAGGATGTTCGCTAGCTTGGTCTTGCTTTGCCACTGCAGTTGGTGGTCACTTTCCACTGCAGTTGGCGGTCACTTTCCACCGTCATGGTGGTGGTTTTAGGCACTACCCCATTGAAGTAATACTCATACAGGGAGTAGCATGTTCCGAAAGGTCGTGGTCAAGCAACGCGTTGTGCAACAATATAAACTATTTTATCACCCATTACAATTTAAAAAACAGTACGAGCAAAGATGTTGCAGCCTGTACGACATGTGAGAATGTTGCATTCATACGAACCGGCACATTTACAAACTTTTGAAATCCATATCACGTACACGTGGAGCAATTCTCAGGGCGACGACAACCTGCTGCGCCTGGACCATATCACAGACTGAGAGAACGTGAAGCGAGGGAACATGAGACGAAATGCAGGAGAGAGAGGACGGGAGCGCTGGGACGGCGTGAAAACCCAGTAAAACAGAAGAAACCCTCAAATTCATGGATTCAGATCTAATGGTAAAAAACTCAAGTGTATAGATGGGCTGGTATACTCTTTAAGTGTAACCTAGCCTCACTCTATAATGTGGTCTAGAACTTGCAAAATATGTTGTAGACAGTTGGAAAATAGCAATTAAATGAATCTATGATAAAACCGAGCTAACGAAAAATAACGAATAAGGGTTAGGTATCACATATAATGGGGAATTGAAGTTTGATTTGACATATGGAAGCTGCGTGCCACTGGGTGGCTTGGAGGGCCAGGGGCACTTTATAGTTACATAGCATCATTTTATCAGTAGCTCTGATTGTGAAATGAATTATTTATGATTTATTATACAATTCATGTGTTGAGCCAAAGAGTTCGAACTATACAAGTCAGCAGTAAAATGAATGAAATGGCAGATGTGTTTCCGGTGTATAGGGAGAATCTCACCATTTAAGAAATAACCACAGAAACGATATAACCTGTTATATTCTTCTTCACTTTTAGTTTAGTATTGGTGGAAATTTCCCTTTTTAAAGTGAAATAATGAATTATCTGAAACAATAATATTTGGAAGGCCATGACATCGCACTTGCTTCCTGTACTGCTGGCACAACAAGTGAGAGGAGAAAGTGGGGATGAAGAGAAAGGTAAAAGGGGACAAGTTGGGGAGGTCATCTAGTAATGGGTATGGGGATTCTTTGCTTGTCTCTGGTGAAGCAGGACGGCCACGGGGGAGTAGGATGTTCTCTGGTTCCATCTGCAGTAAAAACAAGGGCATCATGTCACATTACGATGGGGAAGGGGCGTATCGTCAGGGAAAAAGGATGCCTAGTCAGGTTGCAGAACCAGGCGATTTGCTGGGTGGGACCCCTAGAGTGCCTGGCGGACTAGGCATATTATGTATCTTATATCAGGTATGAATTAATGTATATTGATAATTAAGTGGCTAACCCAAACCCTGGCTAAGCATGTAAGTATTGTAGGTTACAAGTAATGGGTGTTTTATTACTCCACGTGAATGATGTCTGATAATAATTATTTGTAAATTTTATTTTTGCAATAGTTTGGACTGCTACATTACCTATAAAACTGCCATCCCTATCAAGTATGAAGCAATTAATGCTTGTGGAACCAGTATATTCAGAGCGGCGTATGTTGCAAACAAATTGGAGCGTGGATATGGTTGTGGAAGGTCTATACTTGACTCCAGCTTAGGCTGTTATAGCCCTTGCTGCTACCTTCGATTTTGGTCATTGTTTCCTTCCTAAGGTTATCTACACGTGGTGCTGGGTCTACATGGTCTGCAACAAGTAAAAATAGTCCTTGATATAACTTTCCATTTTGGTCATTGCTTCCTTCCTTAGAATATCTACAACCATTGTTGGATTTACATGGAGTGGTGATGCTACAAGTGGACTTCTTCATGGTGCATAATCTCTCGAACACACAATCAAATCTAGAGATTTTAGGAGCATTACTTATGGTGTCTTCTATTATAAACAATGCGAGACCCATGGATTTGTGACACTACAAGTGAACTTCATGTTGCATAATCTCTCGAACTCGCAATCAAATCAAGAGACTTCAGGAGCATGACTTATGGTGTTCTATAATAAACAATGCGGGACCCATGCAATTGAGGAGAGGGCTTGGCTGTTTATCTTGTCTACATCTACTTGGGGAGTCTAGGCATCCACCGGCATACGTACTTGCACACATACAAATAGCAGTAGTACATGTAAGTATATATGCATGTGTGTGTGTACAGGTATAGTTATAAGGTATAAGGTATAGGTATAGGCATGGAACAAGACTTCGACTTCGAGGCCACTTCGACAGGTGTGGACATGGAAGTTTGTGAAATGTCGAGGAAATGTCGAGGATTTTTACAACCAAACTTCGACGCAACTTCGACAAAAATTAAGCAAAAAGATACTGAATTTGTGATGAAAATTGATAGATTTCATCAAATCTAGCTTAAAAACACTATGTTTACATTTAACTATAACTTATAAGTCTATAACTCTATACATACCAGTTTGTGATGCAAGTGCAAGTTGCGCAACTAGGGATTTCTTCAAGATATATAGGTTTATGACAAATAGACAACTTAAAAGATTACGAATTACAACTTACAAGTTACAAGTACTATCATAACGCAAGTAGAAAGCAACTAAGCAATTTAACAAAAATACCAATAATACAAACTGAAGTACCCACTTGAGTCGAGTCTGATGAGTGCCAACTAAGACTAATACCATGCTGAATGTCTTGCATGCTCTTCATATTGACCAATATGCCTAGAGCCAGCTATCTGGTTCTCCACTCTTAAAGCATATTGCATCCATGTTATATTTTCTTTGTCGTTTAGCTCATAGTCAGCTACAAATGTCGCAAAATCGGAATCAGAAAGGTCCGCAAGACATCCAAATCGAGCATAAGAAGAAAAATCAACAACTGTATATGATTTTGATCTAGGAAGAGACTCAGAATCATGTGACAAAGGTGTAGATGATCTTTCGTGTTCAGAATGTGTGCGGGAGGGCTCATGACTAGAGAGAATAAAAGGATCATAGGTCTGCCCTTGAGATCTTTCATTATCATTAGTTGGATTCACCATAGAGCTATTAAATGGATAATGTGCTGTGCTTTGAATACTGGTCCCATGGGATCCACTAGAAGTATAATGACCACTCCCACAATAACCAAAGACACTACCAATATCAGTGTTCTGCTCTGGAATTTGATAATGAGTAGGTGCAACGCTATATCCACCACTGCCCATTCCGAATAAATCATCCATGATACTAGATCCTTCTACATTGCCAGTACTAGGACCACTAATATGCCAAGATCCCATAGATTCAGTTAAGTTATCAACGAGTGGTTGTTTTGGCACTTGAACTTGTCCTTGTTGTCCATAACCATATTGTCCATAAGGATCATAAGAATCATAACCATAACTTTGATCATAGCCATAAGGAACATAACTCTGTGGTGGGGGCAAGCATGGCAATTGTTGTTGTTGCTCAGGCTGTGGTTGTGGCTGGCTAGAGTTATCCTTTCCTTTTCTTTGGTATTGTTTTGTAGATGCAGGCCTAGGAGGAAGATTTGCTTCTTTTCCAGTCCTTTTAAACCTTGATAAATCAACAGGAGGAGGAGGACTTGGAGGTGGCGGAGTTCGTCCTCTGATGTGTGATCCATCTGATGGAGCAGTAGTAGAAGAATCACCAGATGTAGACTTATCAATGTATCCTCCACCAGATGGTATGGTTGACCCTGAGGATGCTTCACTTTCATCTACAGGTAGAGGGCCAAAGAAATCACCAGGATCATCCGGATCTTTCTCAAGTCGGTTGATTGCAGCGTTTGCTTGAATTCCCTCTTCTTGATTATATTGTTCTACATTAATACCCATCTGACTTGCAATTGTAGGATCAGGGTCACCACCTGATCTACCTACATCTAAAACAGGAGTATCAGTTTCCTCATTCAACCAAGCCTGCATGGGATCATCATCATCGTCTCTGTCATGATAAATGTAAGCCCAATCCAATGGATCTTCAGTCATGAAGTCTTTAGTTGGCTTGCTGAATCTTTCATGAAGATATTTTTCTTTCAACCTTATGTTGTAATGCACATATACCAAAGTGTGCAATCGTTTTGCCCCTAGCTTGTTCCTTCTTTTTGTATGAATTAAGTTGAAGGTGCTCCAATTTCTCTCGCACCCCCCTGCAGCAGCCGTTTGGGACAACACTTTAATAGCTATACTTCTTAACTCTTCACAATCAATTCCATATTCGACCCACCATTCAGCTGCATATGAAAGAATATATAAAGTTAATAACCATATATGATAATTCATAGGTCTGTAATAAGAATATAAGTACTAAGTATGTAACTTCGAATACCAGGTGCCATCTTATCCCTTGCATATACAACACCTTTCATCCCAAAGACGCCTTGTGCTTCCCTAAATCTCTTCATCTGTTCAAGTATATATACACAAAAATTTATAGGTCAAGATATGCTATATGATCAAGTTATTCTTATTAATACTTCATAGTAAATTATTAAGTTATAACTTACTTGCGCCACAGCTAGCAATGCCTTGTTGTTGTCATTGCCGCTGTACTTGTCAATCACTGTATGTACCGCCATTTGTAGGTCAACTTTCAGCCCTAGATTAAGACCGTATTGGAACCTAGGATTGAGGTAATAAGCTGGGTACGGAAAATAATTGAAGTGAGTGATAAGCCAAAATAGTCAAATTTATAATGTAATTTGTAACTTGAAAGTTAATTCAAAATCTTTACCAGCTTTGTGAAGGGGATGACTAAGCATTTTCTTCCATCTCTTATCAATTGATTCGAGGAATTGTTTACATGCTTTTGGTCCCGCTGCCTCCTCTACACGTTCTCTCATCATGCACATAGCCTCGTAGACATAAGGCAAGGTGGCTTTTTTGTCGCCATCCACCATTCGGAGAACATGCACAAGTGGGCTCATTATCTTCAAACACCTTGATAGCCTTCTCCAAAAATTGTCATCATTAAGAATTTTCCTTACTGTTGTTGCCTGCTCAGATTTACTATCTGGATGACGAGCCCATTGTTCAGATATAAACATCCTAAGAAGTCCTTGTTTCTTATCCTTTATACTTTGCATTGCAATGAAATTACTAGCAAAACGAGTAATTCCAGAACGTACCAAATCTCCATCACAGTACTCCTTGCTTCTCATCATTGCTAGAAGAAAAGAGCGGTTATATATGAAGTTGGTGACCCTCCTCGCACTAACCATTACTTCATTGAATAAAGTAGTTTTCCCAAAGTCTTTAAGAATCAGATCAACAGAATGTGCTGCACAAGGAGTCCAATAAAGAGAATATTTTTTAGAATCTTCAAGAAGTTTACCAGCTTTCTTGAAATTGCCACCATTGTCCGTCACAATCTGAACCACAAGCTCTTTTCCTATATCTGCAATTATACTCTCCATTAACTTGGCAAGATATTTGTGGTCCTTGATATGTGCAGATGCATCAACATACTTTAGAAAGTATGTCACTCCCTCATTAAATGCTAGAAAATTTATAATTTGCCGCTTTGTGCCACTTGTCCAACCATCACACATCAGAGTAACACCGAAGATAGGCCAAGTCTTTTTTCTCTGCTCATCTATCCACTCGTCTATTTCCTTCTTCTCAACAGGTAAGTACTTGTTCATCAACTCATGTGGAGTTGGGGCCTCAGTTCCCTTTGCATGTTGTGCACATACATCAATCATGTGTTGCATATATGGGCCAGACGCCACATTGGGAGCAATACCATGTGCAAAAATAAATTTTCCAATAGCTTGACCTACAATCTCTTTGGCATTTTTCCAAATGCCAGTTATTGTTTTCTGTTTTGCATCCTTCCTGCGGAAAGTAGGCTCAGAAGACGTGAATTTCATGCTACGGGATCTGAAATTCTCCATTGTAGGGCTCAAGATTTGACTTCTTGTGGCTTGAGGTACACTAGATCCACCCCCTGCTTCATAAGTAGGACCAAACCCTTTGCGAGTTTCCATGAATTGTCTAATGTCATCTCTCTTATGCCTTTCCATCACAGATTCTTTCATGATTGCCCTCCATGCTTTTCTTTTGGTCGGTGTGTCAATATCACTAGGGTACACAATGTCATCATCATCATCATCATCATTGTCACTATCATCTACACGGATGACACTAAGACCAAACAATACTTCTTTGAATCTGTTATCTCTAATTGTTTCATCAGCTCTCTTCATATCCTTTTGATTTGCCAAACCTTTAAAGTATTTCTTCACTTCATCGGGACATCTCCCACATACTTTCACATTCTTGTCCCCTCCTGTCAGATGCTTTTTAAACCTAGAAATACCTCCACTACCAATCACCTTGTTGCAATAGTTGCATTTTGTCTTCTGCTTACTTCCATCAACCATTTGGCAATGCGCCCATCTTGGATCAGTTTTGCCCCCAATATTAGATCTACCACCACCACGTTCCTCCCTCTCACTCCCATCATGGCTCATCCTACCACCCTCAGATTCAGAACCAGGTAATGAAGTAGACATCTTGAATCACACTTTCATAGCCTGAAATTAAAAGACATATACAAGGGTTAATATTTAATACTTTACAAAACACATGTAAATAGTAAACGTTCTTCAAATGCAACAAAAAATATACTTATCTTTAATTTCAGACCTATATAAGTGTATCAGTTGTTAATTTAATGACCCATATACTTAATATGAAGTTATGAACATAGTACGTGTATGTGATATCAAGATTAGAATTTTATGTTCAAAAGATTTCACATTTACTAAACAAATCAGACCTCAAATTAAGCTAATATATGCTGCAATTATTATACTAATTTTTCTAATACATATTAGAATTGTTTATAAGTTTTTAATATTTATTCATAAAATTTCAGCTTATTAATTAATATTTAATACAAAAATCTGTAACAAACAGTAGATTATAATCAACTTTAAGTATGTTTTTCCTTTTAGTAGTGTATAACTATATAATATAAGAGTGTAATTATATAAATTTAAGTTATATTATATGTAAAATCCAAAAAAAAATGAGAATATTAAAAAAAAACGAGTTTAGGAGGGGTAGGAGAGAAAAATGTGGTAGATCTACAAAAATTTAGTAAATATATGTTTAGATCTAGTAGAGAGGGAGTAGATTTACCAATTTTAGTTGTTAAATACTAACAATAGTGAGTAGATTTCAAAAAATACGATTTTGGAAGAAAACTAGAAGAAAATACGAATTTAGGATAAATTTGTGGTAGATCTAGTAGAGAAGGGGTAGATCTAGTAGAGAAAGGGTAGATCTACTATTATTAACTAAGATTAAGCAAAAAAAAAATCAAAATTACCTTGCTCCAAGCTCCAGCTCCTTTCTTCTTCTTCTTCAGCCACAGTCGTCAAAATCGCGGAATGTGTTGACGCAATATGTCGCTGTGTCGCCGGTTCGGCGACTTATTGGATGTTTTACACTGGGCTGGGCCTGTTTCAGCGACATTTGGGCCCATGTCGTCGAACCGGACCGAAATGTCGACGATATTGTAGCAAAAAGAAGTTTACATGCATTCGACGTCGCCCACTGTCGACATCGACAATTTCGGCGACATTTCGCCTAATGTCGTCGACATTTAAATCCATGGGTATAGGTATGCATGTATGTATGTATACACACATATTCGAGAGTTCAAAAACACACCATTTAAGTGAATGTATATTGCTTTTGTTTAAGTAGCTCATGCTATATCATTTTACATAATGTTTTCCTGTCATGTTTTGTGCCATCAGTTCCAGCAGTTTTCTAAGATATCTTTCTTGTATATGCTTAGTCTTCATTTGAGTGTGTTGAATGGCTGTCTAATTCTCAGCAACTTGAACCAAGAAAGGTCATAGCCTCAGCCCTCATGAACTCATTTGGCTCTGGCTTCTGTAATATCCCTTAACGGTAAGCCTATTTGGTGTTAATAACAGATGACTTGTCCAAAATGACAAGCACCTACGGGTTTGAAGTTTTGGTAACAGGCGCATCATTGTATTAAGGAGTTCTTTCTTGTTTGATGTTAATTTGTCTAGATGATGCCTTGTTTTTACTATGGTTTCTGGAATCACTGTGATCTACGATTTCTATTATCAAAAGTCTGACACTCATGTTTAGCTTGTTCTGAGGAACTTTCATAGGGTTGATGCCACAGAGAAGTAAAAAAGATTTCCTGTTATAACATGCAGATTAAATAAACAGGAACTGCAATCGTTAGCTTGCTCAACCGAGACACTAATTAAAGAAGCAACTGAATCTGCCAAAAGAGAATTCAGCATTTCTGCGAGCACTGTCGCTCTGGAAGGGAATAGTGACCAAAGCAGCAGCCAACCTCCTGCAGTGCAGGCTGAAAGAGCAAAAATTGTCATTTCTTTACAGGACAAAGAAGGAATTAAACAATTTCGGTTATATAAGGTAACACGAATCTCTCTCTATGTGAAAGAAACATATATATAACTTTTGTACACTATTATTGTAAGGACCTATCCTGAACCTTAATTGACCATCAAGATAGATCCTTCGTCAAAACCCAACTTAAATCTAATATCTATCAAAAACTAAGCTAATTTTTTTTTCTGAATAAGATGATCCGCATAAAAAACCAATTACAACATCTATCACACTTCATATAAATTTTATAAAGAATGCATTTCATTATAATGGAGCTATTCCAAAAGAGAACATGATACGAGCACAAACTGAAATTCCTTTATTAACTTTGTCAAAGTAAGATTATAACATGAGATATATTGATGCCACTAAAACATCATTAAGGTGCTAGCTCAACTTACAGCTCATATTTGTAAGAAAACATCGCATAAAACAACCTAACATGTAGTTCATCAACTACCCACCCATCACTCAGGAATGTGAGAGTACAAAGATACTCTAGGCTTAACTATATTCTTTCTTGTTACATCTTGATCAATACTTTCTTTTCACCGCTCCAACATACCTAAAAAGTTGTGGATAACCACGGGTGAGAACCCCGATCCCAACGATATGATATAACAAAGCTAACATTCTATCGCTTACAAGCATATTATAATCAACTTATTTAGAGGTAGGTTAATGAATAGTTAAGTATTATTACACAAAATATATGCATCAAATACTAATTCTCATAACTAGATATGAGTATTGAGAAATTATAAAATCTCTTCACATGGATGTATAATCAGTAAGTACAAAGGACAATACCATGTATGAACCTGAGCCATACAAGTACCTATACAAAGTAGGAAACATATACAATATTTGCAATAAGTAAATGAATACAATTGCACATCCATGTGATTCGTCAATTGAACCTAAACCAAGGTTGTCAGATGCCTCTAGTTCTCGGTTCACTGGTTCAACCAGTGGTCTGACCGGTTCAACCGGTGATGTCAACATGACGTGACTGATAGTTTAAAAATATATAAATGTCTTTGATACACTCATGGAAAATATCCCTGCAAAAGTTATGAAACATGAATAATAGCATAACTTCTCACAATAACTTGATTAACATATCAAATAGCAAATATTGTTCTTTTCTTGGACATACATATATCAACATTTATGTAGTATTCAAAATTAAATAATGAAAAATGACAGTAACAATACATTTATTTGCTAAGTGAGAGAACCGACCTGATGGGCAAAAATCGGACCGGTTCGCCGGTTCACCGATTCAACTGGTCGGTTCACCGGTTTGATGCTGGCAGACATCATTTCCGGCTTTGGGAGGGAACCAAACCGGTAGAGTGACCGGTTCCCGATTCAACTGGTTCAACCGGTCGGTTCGGTTCAGTTATGATAACCATGACTTAAATAGATATAGTACATGGCTGGTTTACATATTTTATTATTGCGCTGGGTAGTTTGAGACATAGCACTCAAACTACTAGCTGACCACTGTGAAGTCGCAATCAGCCCCGTATAAGATCTAGGATGACCGGAATCCTAAGATCTCTTTCCCTCGGTTAGTTCGAATCCGCCGTAGTGGCATATCAACCAAACTACAAAACAACCTAGTCCGCCCTGGGTACACAGGCCGTGACACTAGAAACCAGGGTATACAACCCTCAAATCCAAGTTACGACCGTAGTCGCCCTCAATTACATTTACATTCGAGACATGACGTCGACCACTCTCCAAAAATCTTGCGAGTAGGATGACAAGGATTTACCCTCCCTGCACCAGCATATACTCAACAGTATACGACTCTGAGTTCTTTTTAGGATGCTCGTTTCACTATCTAACAAGTCGTGAAACCAGAATAGTTCTACGGACTTAGGGCACTACATGATTAAGGTTACATTGATTATTGAAGTAAATTAGGTATTTTGATTCCATCAATCAAGACGTATACAAAGTGTCTACAAGTATTTGAGAAATAAATCGAGTATTACAATTCCAGAAGATATTAAATGTATAAAACATATATCAAGACACTAACTCAAAGTACACATATCCATCTTTGACTACAATAAGACCACACGTCAATGTTGTGCACTACAAGGTCCATAATAGCATTCTCGGCCATAACAAGGCTCAACATATCATCTTTAGCTACATAAGGCCCAACATATTTACTCATGGAACAACATCCCTAGTCAAGGAAAAAGAAAGGATACTTCTCCTACTTTTTCATCTCAACATGCAAACAGTAATACAAAGATATGCGACTATCTCACACAGACATTCTCAAAATTTTCATATAAGGCCAGACATGATCATAGCATATGATTAGTAATCACTATTCAAGTGTAAGAGTATCATGAGGGACTCTCATATTGCATTGTTTTTATGAATATTAATTAAAGTCAACCAATCCCATTTCATGCATATTTTAGAGTCTAATTGGCTATAATAAGGTGTACACCATTATTTGGAGGTAAGGTTATCAGATTCATTAGTCACATAACTCATCCATTTTTAACAATACCACAATTTTATTCCTCATCTTATGTTTTAATCATATTCAAACATGAGTGATATTTAACCATGGGGTCCAGCCATCATCCCAATGATTAAACACATGTCATTTCTCCCTAGAGATCAGCCTCAAGACACCTAGTGTAACGTAAATACATTTAACCCATATCCAAGATATACTTTTAATGTCATTTTCTATATCTCGTGTAGTCAACCCGTAGCATTCTAAAAAGCGGAGGTATATAACACATAGCCATCATGTAAGGTAGAGAATAACCTTAAGATATTTATCATAAAATACTTCCATCAATTGTTAAGACTCACATTCAATTTAGAAACCTCTAAGTTACACCTTGGCCATTTTGTTAATTTCTGTTATGACACACACACACACACACACACACACACACACACACACACACACACACACATATATATATCCTTCACATTATTATGATTATAATTCCTGATTACAAAATTAATTTCACATTAATCTAGGAATAAGTGAGGAAAAACATATTGAAAAAGTATAATATGGTTCAGCATATAATTCCAAGTACTCACTAGGGCATACAGTTCCAAAACTAGACATAAAAGGGGAATTTCACCATATAAGTCCACATTAGGTTCAATACCATGTAAGAACATCAAAACCATTTAAAATTATGGATTACAATTCACATTATAGTTATACAACACCATATCAAATTTCAGATTCAAATTCAAAAGTATGAAGGAGTTCCATTAGTAACACCATTGTACATAATATGTGCCACCTCTATGCATTGATGACTTACTTTGGGATTATAGACCTAAGTCAGGGGAACTTCCAGCAACATAACGGTTATATTAAAGCCTTTGAAAAGTGTTATTCAACTCCTAGTCACTAAGAATTGCATTCATACATATACTCCTTTCATATGATGCTAATACACCACAAGGATGATATATTTAGTAACAATTTCACTTGTATTTTGAAATCCAACAAGTACATGATTATTGGGTCATATAAATTACATGGCTGCAACAGAAGCCGTGAAGGAGGCTTTATGGCTCAAGGGCTTGATGAATCAGTTGGGCTCGGTTCAAGAATAAGTTATTGTTCATTGTGATAGTCAAAGTGTTATACATCTTAGCAAATATCAAATGTTCCATGAGAGAACGAAGCACATTGATGTTGGGTATCACTTCATTAGAGAAATCACAGCTGAAGGCAAGATTCAAATAAGGAAGGTTGGTCTGTTTGAGAATTCAACCGACATGATGACAAAGACTCTTTCGTTTGCTAAAGTTTGAGTTTGATCAAAATTAGTTGGTCTTCTTTCTACATGAGCTTTACCAGTGTAGAGCATGTGGGAATATGGTGTTCTTGATCAGTTTTTGATAACGGAGAAGATTGCAAGTGCTTTTCTACTTCCATCTTTTTTGAGTTAAGGACAATGTGGAGTTTGTTCAGAAAGTGTCTTACACTTTTTAGAAAAGCTTCCTTGATGAATCAGACATCTACATCGAGCCTAGGCATCTTCGGGATGCATTTTGGGCACCTACATGTGCATTTATAGTCATCCTTTAGACCATACATAGTCTGCCTGGACTGTATTTGCATTTACGGTCCAGCTGGACCATATACAGTCCAACACTGGACCATAAATGTTGTTTAAATGAATATACAGTCCGTCTCTTACTGATCATATACAATTTAGTCAGACCGTAAACGGTCGGAAAACAATAGTATGGGACTTCGGTAAGTCCTGTTTTTATAAATAGACCCCCTCAACTTGTCCCAAGCATGAAGAGCAGACGTAATTTAATTTGAAAAGGTGAAGCCACAGATAGACTTAGGGCTTTCCTTAGGATTTCACGCCTCCAAGACATCCTCTCCAACCAACCGTTTTCTTCCACGATTGATTTTCGATTGTAAAGGGGGATTGGATTCTTCTTCTTTCTTTTATAATCATCATCTCTGTAATATCTCCATCAATAATATCTTCTCCGTTAGTGGATGTAGGCTCCCACATTGGGAATTTGCTGAACCACTATAAATCTCGTCCTTGTAGTTGCTTCCTTGTCCCGCTTTTGATTTTCATCGTACATATTTGGTTTGGATTGCTCTATCTCATGCTTCCGCATCGTCGCAACAAGCTCGTTGGGCGTTTTTGTTTGGGGTCTCCCATCACCCATAACCCCAACAATCTTTATGTTCCATACCGAGCCATCTTTCTTCATAACGTATGCCTACCTCTATGACTCCCTCATCTACAAGGTTCTACTTTTGAGATAGCTAGGCTTGATCTGTATGTCGCTCTTCGCTCAGCTTAGGTATCCTGAAATTGTATGTCTAAAGCTATGACGACCCTTCATTTCTGCTCAACATGATGGGACCATTCTTGGCACTATTACGGAGAATATCTCATCCTAGTTGGAAGCAAGCCATGGATGACAAACTGATAACTCTTCCTTCTTGTGGCACATGGAGTCTTACCGATTTAGTTGTTGACCATGGTGATGTTGGTTGTGGAATGGTGTGTAGTGTCAAATGCCATCCCGATGGCATAATTGAAAGGCTGAAAGCTCGGTTGGTGGATAAAGGATGTATTCAAGAGTGCGGTGAGGAATATTTTTAAACCATTTCAACAATGGGTCACCTTAACTCAGTTCACATCCTTCTATCTGTTGTTGTCAACAAAGGCTGGCCTCTCCATCAATTGGACGTGAAAGATGATTTTCTCTTGGTGCAATGGAGAAGCTCTGGGTACACTGCTCAAGGGGGGTGCTAGGAAGGCCTGCAAGCTTCAAAAAGCTTTTAATGGATTAATAAGAGTCAACAAGTGTGACGCCCCACGCCACACAAGAGCGAGATTACTCAAAACAAAACGTGGAACTAACACTAATCAACCAGGTTACCAAATAACACAGAAAATTTGAATTGATTTCGCATGAGCACAAAAGCTAAAACTTATTACATCTGAGTCCACAAACTTAACATGCCATAAAGTTGTATACATCACTATTCAATGGCTATCACGCCACAAACCTGTTACATATGATAACCTGTCCATACATATACAAACCATATCTGTACAACCATGACATACTGCCAAAACCCGTGTCGATATACAAAGCCACCAACCCCCCAAAGGGCCTAAGAGTACAAGGACGACACATATGCCTCTACTACAAAACACTAGCAACTTGTCCAACCTTTAACAACTACTGTTCCTCTTGTTGTTCAGCCTCAACCGCACGATCTCTACCACGTCGTGCACAACCACCTAAAAGATGTGAAAGCTCATGGGGTGAGACCAAATGTCCCAACGAGAGATATAACTCTCCGCCGCAACTATTATAAGCACAAATAAACTTAAAGCAGCAAGCACATATTATCTGGTTGAGCAGATTCAACTAAATGATATGACTTAAGCCATTAACATTGTCTAACAATTAATGCATTTACAACTGGGCAATAGAACATCTTATAACTTTAGAAGGAATATGAAGAACATGTATAACTGTTGATTTCTCTTACTGCATTATAATTCAAGAAATCAATACAAGAAATAAGGCATAGGGTCATCCAATGTGAGTCGCGTTTAACCCTAAGCAAATATACTACACGACTGTGTTACGTCTTTTATTATGCGGTCGCCCCTACGTAATGCTTGAAAGCACTAGCATGTTCCCCAACAAGTGCTCCTGTGATATCAAACTGGACTGGCAATTTGTCCCCTTTAGCCCTGAGCTCCTACAGCCTACACATCAGCGTGGGACCTCTACTTTTCTTAGCATCACCACTACCATCCTCATGGTGCTCATGCTCATGCTCTTCCAACTGAACACTGCTAAGTTGAAATCAATGCCATACTAGATCAATGGAAGAGCTTGACTCTACGATCTTCTCCTACACTACTCGGTCACTTCGAGTCTGCTCCGCAGTGACATATAGTTAAACTGCAAAAACAACTTATAGTCACAACTATAGTCCTGTAGAGACAACAACTCATAGTCAAAGCTATGGTCCTGTAAAACACCTAGCCCGCCTTGGTACAAGTCACGACACTAGAAAACAGGGTATATATCCCAATCACTGAGGTACAACCACATCTGTCTTCTATCACATCATATGACATGGTCATCACCGAAACTCGACCGCAGTCGTTCTAAAAACACATGGGATCAAGATGTCAAGGACACGCAATCACTCACACCTCGCATACTCAACAATATGCGCTCTGAGTTTCCCTTGGGAATACCCGTTTCACCATCCAGCAAAGTACTGATGCTGAAGATGGATCTATGGCACATGGCAACTACATGATTAGGGCTTCACTTGATTAGTTAAGCCAATTGGGTATCTTTTAGCTTCAAACAAGTTACAACGTACAAACCCTAAACAAATCCTACAAAGATAAGGGTATATTACAACTCCAGAAGATATAAAACGAATGAGGTATAAACTTGTCACATCATCACTCGATATCACTGCCATATAAGGCCATCAACATTATCACATCATTAGGGGATATCAATCCCTCATCACATCACTGGAGGATATCACCTCATACTAGGCATAAAGCCTCTGCCACGTCATAAGACCCAATCACATAACTCCTGCACAATCATAATTATCTCATCATGCCTCATAAAGGCTCACAATCATTACCTTGTCTCCTGTCAAACACATCATAGCATTTTAATAGCTATGACATTCATTCACCTACATGGTTAGGATCACTCAAGTAGGAGAGAGAAACAATGCATCATCACTACATACTATCACATTGCACAAGGTAGACAACTATATCATAGTCCCACATTAGGGTTATGGTTTCAACATCATAACCGATTAGGATTTCCAAGACATCATGTAGCATCAACCCTAGGTGCATTACCTTCCCACATTCTTGGAGCACGTAGGTCAACCATCATTATTACTAGGTGACCATACATAGCATGTCTATGAATCACCATGGGTCGAATAGAGAATTAGGGCACAAAACCATGCGATCGAAGATAATTAATCCATCATGGTCGAAGACCATCCTCAAGACCAGCGACCAAGATCATCACCAAATCCAAATCCAAACGGTCGAAGAGAAATAACCACATCCAACGGTCGAAGAGAAATGCTAGGTAGCAACCTACATCAGCGACCAAGGCACCACCACATTTAAACGGTCAAAGGGAATCAACACCCCCAATGGTCGAAGAGGACCATCAAGGTCAGCGACAAAAGAGAAACATTCCATGCGACCAAATCAAAGGAAAACATCCATGCGACCAAAAACATAAGGAGCCATCTCATCGACCAAAGATCACATCCAAACCTTCAAAAACATGGAACACATCATGAAGGACATCTTAGAGAGAAACCACCATCAAAACATGATCAAAACAGGTGGTTATCGTCTTAAAATCGAAACCTTAAGGAAGGGAAATCATAAAAGAATAAACATATCCGAAACCCTAGAATCAAGCACCTCATATGATCAACATGAAATCGTGAGATGATAGATGGAAACCCAAGATCAAACACATGAAATCAGAACCAAACTCCATCTCATGCAAGATAATTGAACCAATAACCAAGGTAAAAAATCCCAAACCGAGATACATGCAAAACCATCATCATCACCATCAACTAGATTTTGGGTAAGTGAATTAGGGTTTAAGTAAAGGAACAAGTACATGCAAGATCATTATAGAAACACAACCCTTACCAGGATATCATTATCAACAACAAGTAATCACATTTTAGAAAGAGTTGTATGTAGGATTAAAGTGCAATAATAGTAGGGAAAGAGTTATATAACCCGCCTCGGATGATGGTGCAACCACCTCCAAGCCAAGCTCCAAAAGCAAGAGAGAAACCTAGCTTTGATCACCTCCACGACCAAGCTAGTCACCACCTCAAAAGAGAAGAAAAACCCTAGGTAAAAAAAAGGGAAAGGAGAACCAAAACCCCAAGGTCGAAAAAGAACAAGAAGGGAGAGAAAAGGAGAAGAGTTCCTCAACTCAACTTGAGTACTACCTTGGAGAACCAAGGATTCGGCCCAAGAAAGAGGAGTGCCTCCATCCCATCACAAGCATCACCATGGAAGCTCCATGGATTCGGCCAATAGAAGAAGAAAGAGGTAGGGTTTTGCAAGAAAACAAAACGAAGAGGTTGGATCACTTACCAAGAATCAAAGAACCACCAAAGATCACCAAGGAAGAGTAGCTCCAAGCTTGAATCACCAAATGCAAAGGATTTGGGCCACCAAGCACTAAGGATGAGCTTCTTCTCCACCAAGCACACAAGGGTCAAACTCAAGGGAAGAGAGAGGTAGAGAGGGTGCAAAAGGATCACATGCATGAAAGAAGAGGGGTACATATATCCAAGGGTAGAGAGAGACCAAAGAGGTTAGGTGTCATGCACATAAGTGCCACATGTCCACTACAAATCAACCATGCATCCACTAAAACCATGCAACTAAGATAGATCGTGAAAACTAAAGCAAACAACGACCTCACTTGATCCTAGAGGACCATTGGTCGAAGGGAATCATGGCCATAAAGGCTCATAGTCAAAGAGAAAACCAGCGATCACATGAAGCCCTAGGTCGTTACCGACCCAAAATAGAGCTCCATCCCTCTACGACTGAAGGGATTTCAAGGCTCCACCAAAACACTATTTGACCGCAGAGAAAACATCAAGGAATATCAAGGAAGGTCGCTGAAAACCAAGAACATCGAACCGTCAACACAAGGTCAACACCAACCTCGGGCATCCAAGCAAACCCTAGAGAAAACACTCAACATGCCACTACTTCTCTCTCCTCCTCAAACCAAGGCTCAACAAGGCGCCCCAAAGAACCACCTTCTCTCTCATGATGCCAAGGCACAAGGGCAAGACCTACATTTGACAAATTGCAAGGTAATTTGCAACTTGGTCCAAAACAAGCAAATATAGCTCAAATAGCATCCAAACAGGACCAGACTGAAACCACAAGCATATCACATGATTTTAAAGCATCTCAAGAGATTAGCTTAACATCTAAGCATCTTATTAAGCAAAACAAGCACATCAAGCACTAAGCTAGGTCAAGGGTCTTACAACAAGCCTGGTGGCAAATATCATCTTATATTCTCCTTGACGGTTTGCACACGGTCCCATTGTGATATCTTGTGTTGACCAAGCACATTCTATAAGATGCCATCATTCTTATAGTCGATACAAATTACAATATCATTTTTGTAAGTGACGAATCCTGCATTCATAATACCAAATCTGCATCCGAAGCATTTTGCTACCAAGGATTTGGCAAAACTCCACTTATTTCTGGGATAGAAATTGCATTAACTAAAAATGGACTGTCTCTATCTCAGAGAACATACCACTTAGACTTCCTCAATGTTTCGAGTATGATTATATGTTGTCTGGTTGTATCTCCAATGGAGAAAACATGATCTATGAAGCTCTACTTTAGAAGATTTGGAAGAGAAAACTCAGCACAAGAGGATTGCGACAAGCATAGTTATCAAGGCTCCTACCTAGGCCCCTTAGGCTCTAGGTTGGCCGCCTTAAACTGGGCGCCTAGGCTTTTTGATAACTGAAGTGGATCTCTTAGGCCTTTTAGGCCTAAATTAAGACACATAAATACCAAATTAGCATGGATTAGGTATGAATTCGGTTAAATTAGATTAATTTTAGTTATTTTTAGGGAAGAAAAAGGTCTGATTTAGGCCAAATCAGATCTAATTTGGGTAGATTACGCCTGATTTGGAGGAAAATAGGTCTGAGTTGGGAAAACATGTCTTATTTGAGGGATTAGGTCTAATTTTGCCAAATTAGAGCCCATTTAGGTCAATGTAGGACAAACTAGGGGAAGTTATGTCTGATTAGGTCATGTCATGCCAAAATAGGTCTGACTTAAGTCAAATTAGGACAAATTAAGTTAAATTAGGTTCAATTTAGATCAAATTATGGTCGAATAGATCTGGCTTAGGTTAGGACATGTGTGATGTAGGTGAAGTTATGATTGATTAAGCTTGGGGATAATCATTACAAATGTAGATACTGATGTATAATGTATATATTTGAATATAGCTAATGTATACGCAAAATTATATATATATATATATATATATATATATATATATATATAGAGAGAGAGAGAGAGAGAGAGAGAGAGAGAGAGAGTCAGGCTGGAATACACTCGAGTGTACAGATCGCACGCTACACTCAAGCTGTGTTTGCACATCAAGACTATTTTTTTACAAAATGTAAATCATTGATCTTCATTGTCATACTATAATTAGGCTACATGCGAATTTTGAGCTCATTTGGGTGAGTGTAAGTCACTCATCCGAGGGCGACAAAACCGACGCACGAAACTAATTTGAAATGCATAATTTTTGTGGTTTTCATAACATGACCTATAAATGTCCTAATGGGCTCAAATTTTGTATAGGAGCTATTCACAAGATGTTTAAGAAGATCAACGGATTAGATTTTTGAAAAAGATATTGCATCATGGAAAACTACTTGAGTGTATTCTGCTCCGAATACACTCGAGTGTATTCTAGCCTGACTCTCTCTCTCTCTCTATATATATATATAGAGAGAGAGAGTCAGGCTAGAATACACTTGAGTGTACAGATTGCACGAATACACTCAAGTGTGTTTGCATATCAAGACTATTTATTTACAAAATGTAAACCATTGATCTTCACTGTCATACTATAACTAGGCTACATACAAATTTTGAGCCCATTTGGATGAGTGTAAGTCACTCATCCAAGGACAACAAAATCGACGTGCGAAACTAATTTGAAATGTATAATTTTTGTGGTCTTTATAACATAACCTGCAAATGTCCAAATGTGCTTAGATTTTGTATATGACCTATTCACAAGATGTTTAAGAAGATCAACGGATTATATTTTAGAAAAACTATTACATCATGAAAAACTACTTGAGTGTATTCTGCTCTGAATACACTCGAGTGTATTCTAGCCTGACTCTCTCTCTCTCTCTCTCTATATATATATATATATATATATATATATGCAAAATATAAACAAATATGAAGAACACCTAGGTTCCCGCCTAGGCACTTAGGCCCCCTAGGCTTCCCTTGGGTGGGAAGGACAACCTAGCCGCCTAGACAAGTATGGCGTCAAGACATGTCATTCAGAAGCAACATGCAACATCTTGAGATATTTGAAGAGGCTCATGATAAAGGACTGTATTATCATAAGAATTATCACCTCAATTATTTGGGAGTATATAGAGATAATGTGTTGTCTTAAGCGTCATGTGCTTAGCATGTGCTTTACTTATGTTGTTTCTTATGTTGTTTAGTCCCATATGGGCTGCTTCTTAACCAGTCTCTGTCTCTAGTTGTTATATAAGAGACTACAATGTACACTGTTTAAATCATCCAATAAACAACACTTCTCCACTTTACATGGTATCAAGAGCAGGCCCTATTTTGTTTCTCCCACCCTAGTTCCCACCCATGACCTAATCCTCTCAACCCCCCCCCCCCCAGCCGCCGCTCTCGCCCCCCCCATCCCCCCCCCCGCCGCCGCCGCCAACCACCCTCTCCTCTTCCCCCGCCGGCGCCACCCCTCCCCTCTCCAGCCGCCGCCCCCACCCCCCCCACCCTCCCCAACCCCCACCCTCCACCACAGCAGCCGCCGCCCCCCCTGCCGCCGCTGCTTGCAGCAGCAGGTTGCCGTCCACCACCACCACCAACGGCCTCCTCCACCATCCCCTAACCCCTCCGTATCTTCCTCTCCATCCTATCTACCTAATCCTATCTTCTTCCGCCATTTTCTCCACCTACACTCATCTCTCCACTCCTACGTAAGGCCTGAACACTTTCTAATTCTTTTACGTCTACGACCGGGCTTCCGTCAGTTTTCGCTCGGGTATCTGCTGGCCATCTAAGTTGAGAGTCCTCTTTGTTCTTGGGGATTTCTGCCTGCGCCTCATGGGAGAACGTTGAGTTTTTCTCATGTTGGCGTAGGTTTCTATGATTTTTCTGCCCGTTTTCGGGTTCTTCTGATCTGCTGCGTCAGATCCCTTCTGCCCGGTTCGGGTTCCTCTGCTCTGCCCATTAAGGGTCTGTACTGCTTCTAAAGCGTCATCGTACTCTGCTATGGCTTACTCTGAACCCCCCAGATCTCTGTGTGTCACTACGGTGAAACTCGACGGCGGGTCCAATTACCACCTATGGTCGGCGTCGTTTGTCCTTTATGTCAAGGCGCAGGGTCGATATCACCATCTGACGGCCGACCCTCCTGATGCTCCTACGGCGGATTCCGATGATAAAACTAAACAAAGCTACATCCAGTGGTCCAAAGATGATTCAGGCGTCATGTCTTGGCTCCTCAACAGCTCTGAGCCCCGGATCAGTCAATCTCTTCTCTGTCACCATGATGCCAAGGCGATGTGGGATCATTTGGCACATGTGTACTCTCATCAGGAGAATCCAAAGCGGGTCTTCGAAATCTTCAAACAACTTGCCAAAAAGGAGTTCTCCACTGACACATCTATTGATGATTTTTATAATCAATGTTCTGCTTTGTGGAATGAATATGAGTTGTATCATCCTCTTACTGCTGATATCAAGATTGCCCAGAAACAACGAAATGAGCTTCAACTTGTGCACTTTCTCGCTGCCCTTCCTGCCTCCTTCTCGGGGGTTGTTGATCAAATTCTATCAAGTGATCCGTTGCCCACTGTTCGTGATGTCCTCAAAAGAGTTCAGAGACTGCCTTCTCTGACTCCCACACCTGCTCCTGAGCATCCTGCGCTTGTTGCGCGCTCTTCTGATTCTACTCGTGGCCGTGGCCGTGGTCGCGGTCGTGGTGGTCGACTTCCTCCTGCTGGTGGCCGCGGCTCTTCTACTCCGGGTCGAGGTCTGTCTCAAGGGCCACGTCACTGCAACTGGTGTGGCCGCGACAATCACACTGAGGACCGCTGCTGGATAAAGCACGGTAAACCTGCTTGGGCGAACCAAACTGCTGATGATGCTGCTGTGACTGATTCTTCTACCGATTCGACACCTGCGCCACCTAATACTGATTGGCTTCGCTCAGAGTTCGAGAAGATGTTTCAAGAACGTCTTGCACAGCTACCCTCTGCATCCAACTCGTCTGCCATGCTCACCTCTTCGTCTTCTGGTAACAAACAGTGGTGCATCGACTCCGGTGCTTCCACTCATATGACTGGTGCTCTTCATTTATTTTCAAAACTTAGTTCAACATCTCCGATATCTTCTGTTACTGTTGCAAATGGCTCGAAAACTGCTGTTCACGGCACTGGCACAGTTCCTTTGTCACAAAAGATGCATCTCAATTCTGTTTTATACATTCCAAAATTTCCTGTTAATTTGCTTTCAGTCAGCAAAATGATTAAACAACTACACTGCT
The DNA here is from genome assembly GCA_963693085.1 of Alisma plantago-aquatica. NCBI lineage: Eukaryota > Viridiplantae > Streptophyta > Magnoliopsida > Alismatales > Alismataceae > Alisma > Alisma plantago-aquatica. The sequence continues at coordinate 465,860,834 of OY856415.1, forward strand.
CTGTCAAATTTGATCCCTCTGGTTGTATTGTGAAGGATATCCGCACGAAGACGAAGATTGGTTCGGGCCGTGAAGGACCAGACGGGCTGTACTACCTGGATGGGCCACCAATTTCAAAGGCGATGATCTCTACCTCTGTGTCAGGTCTATAGTTGCATGTTCGGCTTGGACATCCATCTGCTGCGAAACTGAAACTCCTTTTTCCACATATATCTGAAAATAAATTTTCCTGTGAAACATGTGTTATGGGCAAACATTCTCGGTCTGTTTTTCCTGCTAAAAAAGTTATTTCTTCTAAAGCACCTTTTGAATTAGTACATGCGGATATTTGGGGACCTTGTTCTGTGCCTAGTATTTCTGGTGTGAAGTATTTTTTGACTTTTATTGATGATCATTCTCGTACCACTTGGCTGTTTCTTCTCAAAGGTCGAAATACTGTGCTTGATTGCATTCGTACTTTCTTTGCTGAAATTAAAACACAATTTGGTCAACCTATTAAAATTCTTCGCACTGACAATGCTCTTGAATTTATGCAACAAGCTGTTACTTCTTTTTGTGTGTCCCAAGGGATTCTCCACCAGACCACTTGCCCTTATACACCACAACAAAATGGTGTAGCAGAACGGAAGAACCGCCACCTTCTTGAGGTTGCTCGCACCCTCCTCTTTCATTATAAAGTTCCTCACTGTTTTTGGCCTGATGCTGTGTCCACGACTTGCTATCTTATCAATCGCATGCCGTCCTCTGTTTTGAAAAATAAGGTTCCGTACGCCCTTTTATTTCCTGATAAACCTTTGTTCTCTGTGCCACCTCGTATATTTGGGTGTACTTGTTTTGTGAAAAATCTTCGCCCTGGTATCACTAAGTTGGATGCTCGATCTGTGAAGTGTGTGTTTTTGGGGTACTCTCGCACTCAGAAAGGCTACCGTTGTTTTGATCCTATTACAAAACATTGGTATGTTAGTGCAGATGTGATATTTTTTGAACACATGCCCTATTACTCTGCCCCGGGGAAACAAGTGACTCCTGATATTTTGGTTCCCACTCCTCTACCTTTGGTAGATGATCCACCTCCTGTTGCGGTACCTTCTGAACGCCCTCTACAGGTCTACAAGCGCCGCTCGAAGCCTGCCACTGCCCCGGCCGAACCAATTCCTTCGTCTGCGGATGATCCACCATCAACTGAGGTACCTTCTGACCTGGATATTCCTATCAGTTTACGGAAGGGTGTTCGCTCTTGCACTCAGCATCCTATTAGTCGCTTCTGCTCATCTGCCAATCTCAGTAATGACTTTGCCTGTTTCACATCTGCTATATCTGCTGTGACTATTCCTAAAAATGCCAAGGAGGCGCTCTGTCATCCCGCCTGGAAACATGCTATGGAACAGGAAATGCAAGCTCTGACTGACCAACATACCTGGGATCTGGTTGATCAACCGTCTTCTTGCCATCCAGTAGGATGTCGCTGGATCTTCACTATTAAATATCAGCCTGATGGTACCATTGAGCGTCTGAAAGCTCGACTCGTGGCAAAAGGATATACCCAGACTTACGGTGTCGATTATTTTGAAACCTTTTCTCCAGTAGCTCGTCTCAATTCTGTTCGTATTCTGATTTCTGTTGCTATCAATAAAGACTGGCCTCTCTTTCAGCTGGATGTGAAAAATGCCTTTTTATATGGCGATCTACAGGAAGATGTCTACATGGAGCAACCTCCCGGATTTGTTGCTCAGGGGGAGTCTGCTTCAAAAATCTGTAAACTTCGCAAGGCAATTTATGGCTTAAAGCAAAGTCCACGAGCTTGGTTTGATAAACTAAGTAAAATCTTACTCTCTTTTGGCTTTCGCCGATCACAGGCTGATCACTCGGTTTTCATCCGAAAAACCACATCAGGGCTTGTTATTCTCATTGTGTATGTAGATGACATTATCTTATCTGGCAGTGATAGTGCAGGGATTCAAGCAACCAAAAACTATCTAGCACAACATTTTATCACGAAGGATCTTGGTAAATTACGATATTTTCTGGGCATTGAGGTTGCTAGATCTTCTGCAGGATTGTGCTTATCACAACGGAAATATGTTCTGGATTTGCTGAATGAAACAGGCATGTTAGGCTGTAAGCCAGCTACCACACCTCTGGATCCCAATATGGATTGGGATAGTGACTCTTCTCCCCCATATGCTGATCGACACCAGTTCAGGAGATTAGTAGGCAAGCTTATCTACCTGACTGTCACTAGAGCTGATTTAGCTGCTGCTGTTGGGTTTGTTAGTCGGTATCTTGACAAACCCCGACAATGTCACTGGGAAGCTATCTGTCATATTCTTCGATATCTCAAAAGTGCTCCTGGGTAAGGACTATTATACAAGAAGCATGGGCATTGTAATCTATCTGGCTTTTCTGACTCTGATTATGCAGGCAGTAGATCTGATAGAAAATCCACTTCTGGTTATTGTACGTTTGTAGGGGGCAATCTGGTTACATGGCGCAGTAAGAAGCAAACAGTTGTTGCACGATCCAATGCTGAAGCAGAGTACAGAGCGATGGCTCATACTACATGTGAGCTTCTGTGGGTCCGAAGCCTTCTGAAAGAATTTGACATCTCTCCGACTAGCCCCATTCCTATGTTCTGTGACAATAAGGCATCGATTTTTATTGCGAGCAACTCTACTTTCCATGAAAGAACGAAACATATAGAAGTCGACTGCCACTTTGTACGGGAAAAAGTTATGTCCGGACAGATTCCCACTCCATATATCAGCACGGAGAATCAACTTGCAGATATCTTCACCAAAGTGCTACCCAAGACTCGCTTCCAGACATTGACTGACAAGCTGGGCCTCTTTGACATCTACGCTCCAGCTTGAGGGGGAGTATAGAGATATGTGTTGTCTTAAGCGTCATGTGCTTAGCATGTGCTTTACTTATGTTGTTTCTTATGTTGTTTAGTCCCATATGGGCTGCTTCTTAACCAGTCTCTGTCTCTAGTTGTTATATAAGAGACTACAATGTACACTGTTTAAATCATCCAATAAACAACACTTCTCACTTTACAGAGTATACACAATCACATTATGACATGAGATCTACTTCAGGCTACTTCACATTCGTAGGTGGAAATTTATTACATGGCACAACAAAAAGTAAACTGATATAGCAAGTTATGGTTAAAATCTCTTCTAGCTAAATTTGGGCATGAGATGAACTCCCCGATCCCAATATACCGTGACAATCGAGCTGCCAATTCCATTGATTAGGACGTTGTTTACTCAGGGAAGATATCAACGCCTCTAATAAATATTATGGAAGAACGTAATAGAGTTTCTGAATTGTGTGACAAGCTAGATATGGTTGATATCTATGCTCTAGCTTGAGGTGTAGTGTTTAGAGATACTTCTTATCTTGTACTTGAGTATACTGTATCTCTACATTCTGATCGTGTGCCTCTGGAACATTGTGTATCTTACTCATGAAAACCTTCTCGTCTGTAATCTTTGTTTAGTCCAATACCCAGTAATTAGGAGTAGTAGTGGTTATCACTTCCTCCTATGTAAGCATGTATCTATACCGATTTTGTATTCAAGTAATTTACTATCCTTCCTCTTATCTACGGATGCTATTCCATACTCCTTTCTTTATCTCCATGAAACCATTTTGCTTTACCACTTAGGGTTTTTGGTTGTTAGTGCTTTCTGCACAATCATCAATTTAAGCTTGACAAATAATATATTGGCTATCTGTTGCTACTTCCTTAGCTACCATGGCACCCAAAAAGGGCCATCGCTGACCTCACCTTCTTTGAGGATAGTTTCTTGTCTAGGCGTGGGCTGAATATTCCTTCCACAAATTCTCTTCAACCACCAACTTTTGAGTGTTCATCTAAAATCCAAGTTAATCTTATAGAGATATGCTTATGTTTCACTTTAGTAGCTGAAGGGTGGCCGAGGCGGTAGTTCCACTGAATCCCAGTCACAGAAGTCGAGAGCATTGCAGTTGCAGACGTCGGTCCATCTAGATAGCAGAGTCCATATGGTCCCTCATGGCCCGAACCAATCCTCGTCTTCGTGCGGAGATTTTGAAAGACACACCCCGAACAGTCAAATGTAATTGAGCACTGAAGGCTCTTCACAGTCTTGCCAACAGATAGTAGATTAATAGGAAATTTTGGAACATATAAGACATATTTCAAATGCATATTTTTAGATAACTGAACCAGTCCCAGTGCCATGGACAACTGTCTGAGAGCCACAACGATTGTAATCGGGGGCAGATGAGTTGATTTTGTTAAGGCAGAAAATAACTTAAGAGTTACCGGCTAGGAAGCACGAACACTTCTCGGAGGCTGCCGTGTTCGTGTCCAACGTGTCCACTTTGAATTTTTTTTTATTGAAGTGTTGGACACGGCTTGGACACTCCATGGACACCTCCAGGACACACCACTCTGACCCACTTAAGCCTAGGCGTATGAAAAAACCCAAGCCTTCTCTAAATCTTTGCCTCCTGTCCTCCACTACTCGCCCTACTACCATTAGTTAATTAAGTTTTAGGTGCTACATGCAAGTCGTTGACACCCTTCTTATCATCTCCACCAGCTGTTGCAACATCCGGGGACTGCCACATCAACCATGAGGAAAACAATTGAATTCACCTCCTCTTGATAGTACATGTTGTTAATCATTACTTCCATTGGAACTATTGTCCCCAAAATTCTATTGCTCTTAATTTTTACAATTCATGTTACAACAATATCATATAATCAAGCATCGTAATGTTTGTTTTGAACTAATCCATAATGTGACTTGAAAATATAATGTTATATGTTGATTGCTTGTTGGATTTCATGGTGATTGCCCATGCGGATAATCTATCTAGATCATTTTGTGTTAATACACACAACATATTACACATTATATGTCATAATATGTTATACAAATATATATATACATATACTTGCCGTGTTCAGTGTTGTGTCAGTGTCCTATATTTTTGGAAATTGATGTGTCCCGTGTCTGTGTCTAAATCCGTGTCCGTGTCCATGCTTCCTAGGTTACCGACCATATGGACCAAAGCACCAGAATAAATACACCACTTGTTTCTACGAGTAGATGGCGCAACAAGCATAGCAGAGGAATCGTTCGCCGAAGTAGACGACATTTTGGACATACGCTCTTGGAAGAGTTTCTCAAACTCGGATCGAATCCAGACAGAAGAGGGTAGGGCGGGGGTGTTATCAGTAGCAAACTCGTCACCCATATCTTAAGTAACTTGGTTAGCCCAAATCGGCTTTCCATGTTTGATCCAACATTTGTCTTCGTTATGATTATCTCGGCCGCACAAATTGGAGAAGCGCGAGACAGCAGACTGACCGCGTCCTTGTGCAGAAGAGGAAGTACGACCCGAGGTAGGAGGATGATGGCCACCGCGGCCACGACCACAACTTGAGTACTATCAACAGATCTGACAACAAGAGCAGGATGCTTAACAGTATGAACAGAAGTAACGGCTGGCAAACGTTGAATACATTTAAGCACATCCCTCAGAGTGGGATGAGGATCACTTGAGAGAATCTGGTCAACAACTCCAGAGAAAGAGGCAGGAAGTCTGGCAAAGAACTGGACAAGTTGAAGCTCATTGCGCTGTTGTTGAGCTTCCTTGGTATCGGCGAACAAGGGATGGTATATCTCGTACTCATTCCAGAGAGCAGAGCACTGATTGTAGTAGTCTTCAACATACGCATCAGGTGAGAATTCCTTCTTGGCCAGGTTCTTGAAAATCTCGAACATCTTCTTAGGGTTTTGTTGATGGGAGTAGACATGGGAGAGTTGATCCCACATAGCCTTCACATCATGGAGGCAGAGAAGGGACTGACTGATCCGCGGCTCAGTGCTATTAACCATCCAAGACATAACCCCCGAGTCAGCTTTTCTCCATTATGCATAAGTTTGCTTGGTCTTGTCATTGGCCGAGGCATCAGGAACATGTGGAGGATCAGTGGTGATACGAGAATAGTGACCTTGCACTTTCACATATTGAATAAAAGATGCTGACCATAGATGATAATTTGACCTATCAAGTTTCACTGTGGTGACACACAGGGAACATGGAGGCTCAGTGGATGCCATAAGGGACAGAGCAGTAGGCAGAGCAGAACGTAGCAGCAGATGTCAGAAGGCAGCCGATGCCTTACGGCAGAAGGGAGCCAAAATAGAAGGCAACCAAAATCAGTAAATCAAATAAGACCCGCATTGGGGCAGAGTAGAACAACATTGGATCTGACACATCATATCCCAGAAACCCCACAACAAGGGGCAGTTAGATTGTAAAAAGACTACGCCATCATAGTGAAAGATCTACTCCACCATGAGGCGCAGGCAATAGAGAGATTGAACCTGTTTAGACCCTCAACTTGCTATTGTGAAGGGCTGTCTTGAGATGGTGAGAGACAAGGAGGAAAAGGAGAAGAGGAGAGGCTAACCGGTGGAGAAAATAATGGAGGGAGTGGGGATTGGGGCGGTGTGGAAGAGGGAAGGGAGAGTAGGGGGTGGCGGTGGGTGGTGGTAGAGGGAGGGAGGTGGTGGCGGCGGCTTGGGGTTAGGGTGAGGTGATGGCGGCGGGTAGGCTAGGGTTAGGTGAAGGAGATGGTGGGAAAGGTGGCTGGCGGCGGCGTGAATGGAGAGGGGGGCGGTGGGAGAGAGAGGGTGGGGAGGGTGGCGGCTGTTCAGGGTTGGGGTGTGGGTGGGAGGGGGGGATTAGGGTTAGGGGATGGGCTGGCGGCGTGAAGGAGTGAGGGGGGCGGCGGCGGCGGGTAGGTTAGGTGAAGGGAAGCATTAGGGATGGGTGGGATCACGGGGGATCTTGTGGCTTTGATACCATATTGCTCATCTCTATAAATCTCATATACCGCTGCCTTCTCAACTTGAAGTTTTTCCTGCTATGCTATCTGCTCCTTTTGCCGATCCTCTTGCAAGCTCTGGTAACATTGTGATTTCTGATTTTGTTTTGCCTATCGCTATGCGGAAGTAACCATGTACCTTTATCGGACATTGTATCTCTCACTTAATACCTGTATATCACTTAGTTTTGAAATGACTCAGTTTAATGTTGCTTTAGTTTGTTATGTATAGAAAAATATTGCTGAGGCTTTATCTCACTCTGGCCGGAAGAGAGCTATGAATGATCAAAACAAATGCCTTGCTTTCCTGTGGTATCTTGTCATTGGTAGACGTGCCTGTTGGCTATAAGGCCGTTGGTTGTCAATGGGTCTTCTATGTTAAACATCTTCCAAGTGGTACTGTAGAACAGCTCAAAGTTTGCCTTTTCATCAAAGGATAAACTCAAGATCTGATGTAGAATTGTAGACTATGTCAAAACAGTTTCCTGTCACCAAACCAAATTATGTTTGTACTGTGCTGTACTTTTGCTGTCAACAAAGGCTAGCCTGACATCAACTTGATGTCAAAATGCCTTTTTGATGGTGATTTATTAGAGACCTTATATGAAACAGCTTCCTGCATAGGCTGCTTAGGAGTGTGGCTGACAGGTGCAAAAACTTCACAAAGTTGTATATGGGCTAAAACAAAGTTCACATGGTTGGTTTCACAAACTCTCGCAGATTGTATGTGCCTTTGGTTTTCCAAGTATCACTGTGATCACCTTGTCTTCATAAATTACACCATGGCGACCTTGATTGTCTATGTCGATTATATATTGTATCAGGTAGTGGTAGATAGCATTACAAAATCAAAGCCACACTCGTTGGAGTATTTTTTCACAATGGATCTAGGAGTTGCTACTTTCTTGGGATAGAAGTAACCCAATATCTGTGTCTCAAAGGAAGCACACGCTAGACTTGTTAAAAGAATCTCATGTTGACTGCAAAACTACTATTTCCCCCACACATTTCAATCACGTCATCTCTGGAACACTACTTTTGCAAATCGTGAAAGATAATTCTCTACATGAATGGTTGATTTGGAAACTTGTATATCTCACTATCACCGGGCCAGGTATTTCTTATGTTGTATGGTTCCTTAGATAGCTCATGAATTCCCCTAAAAATGTCATTGGGGGGCAATATGTCAATATTGGAGGCACTTAAAAAATCTTCTGACCTTTCTATAAGCAAGATGGACAATTAGACTCTTGTCAGAAATTCAGATGTATATGCAGGCTCTCGCTCTATCCACTTGTTAGTGTACTACGTAGGTGGTAATCTTGTTACTTACATAGCAAGAAACATATTTTGGTCACTAGATCTAATGGAAGCTGAGAATTGAGCAATGGCACACCCCTTATGTGAACTTGTGGGTTAAAACCCTCCTCTCTCAATTTGGACGGCACAATGATACCGCTATCCTACTTACTACGAGTCTGTGACAACCATGCAACCACTTTCATCATCAGCTATCATTTCCTCCATGAGTACACGAGGTCTACAAAAGCGGACTGCCATTTTCGATGCTACTACTCTTCTAAAAACACATGACCAAACAGATGACATCTTCACCATATCTCTCAAAGGCAAAAGAGTTATAGAACTTTGCAACAAGCTTGAGCAATAAATATCTATGCTCCAACGTGAGTGTTGAGGGATATCTTTTTCTGCCTCCTTTTCTTTCTTCTACATGCATTACTTATGTTTGCGACTACCTTGCTTTTAGTCTCACACGGTCAAACCATGCATCTCGGTTTTCCAGGCTTCCCACACTCCTAAGAATAAACATATCAGATTAGTTATACAAAAACCCAGTCTCTTCAGTCTGAATGTAAGAGGATATATATATATATATATATATATATATATATATATATATATATATATATATATATATATGCACTAAGGAACCATTCTTGTAAAGGGAGCACATAATTGGCGAGTTGCTTTGTTGGGTGTAAAGTTGTGCTAAATTGAGAAATATCTCAACTGCAACATAACATAAAAAGGATGTACAACCTATTCGTAATTGAATAATATTTCATCTGTAGCCCCTGGATTAGTTTTCCTAATCTGCGTCGTCCTGAGACGCATTTCTGTTATTGTATATATATGCTCACTGTTTGCTGCTAGGATAAGAGGGTAGGTTCGGGAAAACCTGCGACCTAGGAAGGATGGACACGGACACGGGACACGTCAATTTCCAAAAATATAGGACACGGACACGGCACTGAACACGGCAAGTATATGTATATATATTTGTATAACATATTATGACATATAATGTGTAATATGCTATGTGTATTAACACAAAATGATCTAGATAGATTATCCGCATGGGCAATCACCATGAAATCCAACAAGCAATCAACATATAACATTATGTTTTCAAGTCACAATATGGATTAGTTCACAACAAACATTACGATGCTTGATTATATGATATTGTTGTAATATGAATTGTAAAAATTAAGAGCAGTAGAATTTTGGGGACAATAGTTCCAATGGAAGTAATGATTAACATGTACTATCAAGAGGAGGTGAATCCAATTGTTTTCCTCATGGTTGATGTGGCAGTCCCCAGATTTTGCAACAACTGGTGGAGATGATAAGAAGGGTGTCAACGACTTGCATGTAGCACCTAAAGCTTAATTAACTAATGATAGTAGGGCGAGTAGTGGAGGACATGATGCAAAGATTTAGAGAAGGTTTGGGTTTTTTCATACGCCTAGGCTTAAGTGGGTCGGAGTGGTGTGTCCTGGAGGTGTCCATGGAGTATCCAAGCCGTGTCCAACACTTCAATAAAAAAAAATTCAAAGTGGACACGTCGGAGGCGTGTCCGCCACGCGTCCAAAGTGTGTCCATGTTGGACACGCGTTGGACACGGACATGACAGCCTCCGAGAAGTGTCCGTGCTTCCTAGCCTGCGACTGTGGGTTAATGTTATTTACTGATGTGCAGTTTGAATGTTATTTTGTTATTTCGTAATGATGTATATGATTGCATTTTTTATCAAGGGAATTCATTAAATATTATTGTTCACATTTATATGATAATGCTTTTTTTTTTAAATTTAATCCATTGGTCTAGGACCATGCATCTATTTCTTTCTATTATTCTAAATTTCTAATTATAGTGTACGTCTTCAACTTCTAGGACGAGAAACTTGAAAAAGTGTTCAAATTGTATGCTGAGAAAGTTAAGGCAGCAATGGAGAGCTTGGTTTTCATTTTTGATGGTGACAAGGTCAGCTCGTCAGCAACACCCAATAGTCTTGGAATGGAAGATGATGATATGATTGAAGTGCATGTCAAGACACTTTGACAATGCTGTGGTATCATCTCTTGAATTTGATGGAGGATCACTTTCAAATCTGTTTCTCCCCTCTTTTATTTTTGGAAAGTTTCTACTTTGTTTGTCTTGCTATTTTGTATAGAAATGCGCGCATGCGTGAGATGTAGGATCATTGTGAATCTGGTTAGTCTCTCAAAACAATGCGTCTGTATTTTATGTATCTTGCGGTGCCCATCAACAGTCCTGGAAATCTTTGCTGATTCCATACTGCCATGTTTTATTCTTAACTTCCTTCCTGCTTTCTGGCAAAATGTTTGTTGTGCTCCTTAGTTAATCCTATTTATGCACAGTTATGGACTAAACCCCTGAAGTTGTCAGGTCAATGACGAAATTGCTAGACAAATTCTTACGTTTAGCAATGCTCCCCTCTAATGCTGCAAACATACAGTGTCATTAAAGTATGATAATATAATGTACTAATCAACTTTTTATGATCCGATTGTGTTCCTGTGTAGGTTTTCTAGTTAATATCGTGTGACGCATACCAATAGTGCCCCTTTTGTGTTGGTCATATGTGACGTCTTTGTAGGTTCTTTTTTCTCACGGCTTTTATACATCTGTACGTGCTCCTGTGCGATCATTCAACCGTGTGCACATCCTCGTGAAAACATAAACACCGGTATGTGTTTTTTTTCTTTTGGGTGGGGATGGGGGTCATACGCATAATATAGGTAGGAGCCGTTTGGATAGAATTGTTTAAAATAATGGTAGTTATATATAATTAATATCTTAGATTAGGAGCCACCAAATTTTATAAGCTGTTATCAATTTGTTCTTGTTATGAATGAATTGATAAAGCATGTCCAAGATAATTTTCATTGGTGCATGTTATATGTTGATGCTATTGTGTTGATTGACGGAAAAAAAATGTTGAACTTTAGAGAATGCATTACAATTTAATGGATTTATGATCAGCATAAGCAAAATTGTTATATGTATTGCAATTTTATCCTATCTAGAATTGTGAATGGTGGAATCAAGTTGGATGGAATGGATGTACCAATGTGTTAGAAGTTTCGTTACTTGAGTTCTATTATTGAAAGGGAGGGCAAGGTTCAAGATGATGTTTGTCACATGATCATAGTAGGACGGTTGGAGTGGAGTGCAATTGGAGCAATATGTGATCAAAAAATCCCTCTCAGATGAAAAAGTAAATTTTACAATATAATTATATGGCCAACCATGCTATATGGGAGTGAATGTTGCACAGTGAAAAATCAAGCTCTCAACAAGATGAATGTGGCTGAAATACATATGTTGAGATGTATGTGTGGGAAGACATGTAAAGATCATTCGAGGAATGACTATATCAAAAATAAAGTGGGAGTAGTGAGTTTTGAGAACAAGTTGTCTGAAAGTCGTCTAAGATTGTATGGATATGTCACCTATTCGAAGTATGATTATTGAGTCAAGCACAACTAAAAGAAGCAGAGACTGATCTAAATTAACTTGAGAAGAGCTTATAAAGAGAGATTTTGAATCTTTACATTTTAATTAGAATACGACCCATAACAGAACTGATTGAAAATATAGAATTTATATAGTAGACTCCAACATGGTTGAGATTGAAGATTAGATGATGATGAGGAACCACCAAATACTTCAGCATGCTACTCTACTGGGTACCGCAGCAGCAGATCGGTGAGCTTTAAAGCTTGCCTGTTTTGGCGGAAGTGGGAATAGGTGCTTTCTGTTCAGATGTGATCCGTTCCCGTATCTTGAGCAGCTGTTGCTGGTGTGTGGCTTTCAGGTCTCAGCGCAGCGTTGATGTTTTGAACCAATAATTTTCTGTACAACACCATTAAGTTTGGATGTTGGGAGTTGAACGGCCCATTATGCTTTTTTGTTGATCTTAAATGTTATGTGAATGATTTAAATGCCAAATTTTAATTAATTGGATGCATATGGGTTTTGTATTTAAAGCCCATAAGAATGATGATGATGCACTTAGACATCATTTAGACACTATGCCCCCCCCCAACCCAACCCAACAACAACAATTGGAAATCCCTGTAGTTTTGTACTTTGATAGAATGGCCGCGGTGACGTGGAGGAGGTGTGCCGGCCATCTTCCAGCTGTTAGGTACGCAGAGAAGCATATAAACAAAGCTCACGGAGAGACTGGAGCCGTCAGTTCCGAGTCCACAAAAATCAGCGTAACGTTTGAGTCTTGTGTATCTGTAGGAACAGATGTTATATCTGGTAGATCAACTACTGTAAATCGCTAACATAATATTCAATATACGTATAAAGTACTGGGATTCTGAATAACACGGGCCTAAGGCCCCTATATGTTAGACGAGTCATAAGGCTCTTCGGATTATCCGCCTGTTTGCTGAACAAGGCCTAAGGAGTTGAATATTTGGACTTTTTCTTTCTGAGGACGTCTCTCATCAACCGTCACTCACACCGAAGCTTTCATGCACTTTAATGCAGGCTTGAGGTTAAAATATCGGTTGTGGAGACTGGCGGTATACGGTAGGTAGACCAACAGTCATATACTCCAGAGATTTGCTACAATACCGGCAATTTGGAATGTTATTCTAAATGCACAGTGTTGCTCCCCAATTCCACATATATCGGAGGTGACTGTTGTTTGGGATAAATTCACGTCATTGGATTGGGGCATACGGCCAAGTCCACTTGAGAACCGAGCAACTTTCACATGAACGTGAGTGGGCATAGAACTGCGCTCAAGTATAGCTACAAATTGTCTCCATCTATGAGCCATCTAGGGCCCACAAACAACTGCCGGAATCGACTGGCTCTTCCATCATGTATTGTTTGGTTTAAAGGATACCAGAAAGGATAGGAATTTGATCCCGTCAACACAGCCCAACCCATGTTTGTTTGAACAAAATAGATATCAGGATTTCAGTACTGCCGTGACAAAAGTTCCAGCGCGTGTTGAGTCCCGCCAACCCCCCAAGGTACTACGGTTACATTGCCCATTAGCCGATTCACGACCCCCCTGCCCCAAGAATCCGGGCACGTGGCTTTCCTTCCTGGTTTCTTGACTTCTTCCAATTCCATCCTCTCATGGTCTCCTGACCGGAGGCTGGCCTAGACTTCATCATCTACTTCTAGTCCCCTTTCGTCTTCTATTGACTTCAGTGGCTTGGTTGCTTTCTCACCATTTCTAATTTTTACCCTTCGCTTCATGCCGCAAAAGCGAGCTGAATAGAAATAAGCTTTTCTAGCGGCTAAGGTACAAGGCGAGTGATAGGCTCGGACATTCTATCAATAGCTACAAGACGAGTAGGAAGCCTTCTTCTACCTATGATGGAAATATCCTCCCACTCAAGGTGGTCTCCATTCCCAAAAAGGAGAATTCTCTCGAACAATGGCAGTGTTAGAATACTCGACGCCTTGGTCTTAGTGCATCATTTCTATTAATAGACAGAGTGTTTGGCGCCAATTGTATCTGTTATGCCTTGTTGCAACATGATCAGTATAAACCATAACTTTTGATCATATAAGGTAAGATATGCACTTATTAAACGCATACACAACTGTTAGGAATTCCTTTCAGTAGTTTTATAATTTTCCCATGCTTCATCAAGAGTCTTAGATGTATAATAGATAGTGTGGTAACATTATAACATAAAGCAATAAATCAAAAGTAGACTAATGGGTCAATGGCCTTACAAATGAGAAGAAGAATCTAGTGGTCAAGGTCTTTATGGACATTACAAGTAATAAGAGATACAGTGGGAGAGCCTATCAAGTACCACTCCCCTTAAGCACTGATCATGTCCACAAGGTTAACCCAGGTCAAAAACTTGGAGCGAAGTTTAGAATAAGACATCCACATGGCTTCTTTTGCTGTAATGTCCACCCAAGAAGCCAGGGTTTCAGCTATAGCATGATTGCCATACTCAATCATTCGTTTCGCCAATATCTTAACCAGGAACTTAGTCGCTTTTTGGGCTAGAGGCCAAAACTTGGGTAGACTATTGCTAGCCACTGGAGGTGTGAAACCATGGTGTTTCTTGAGATGAGAGACATGAAAAATCAGATTTATCATAGAAGTATTAGGGAGCTACAACTTTAGGCATATACTTTAGGCATATGGGCCTATATGCTCCACTACTGCGAAAGGGCCACAAATGTGGCTGTCAATTTTTGATGAGCAAGGAAGACCACAAAGCTTTGATGATAAGGCTACAACTTCAAATATTGAATTCAATGGATTGTCGATGTTTGTTTTCCTACTGCCATACACGATTTTGAGTACGAGAGGGAAAGTGTTTCAACTGGGACAAGGCTGTGTCTCGGGCATTGAGGAGTTCATCCACAACCCATAACTGAGCAATGCCCTTAAGATACTGAGTAAGTGATGGAGGAGATCTACCAAAAACCATTACAAAAGGTTTGGTGTTAGTTGTAGAATGACATGAAGTGTTATATCAATATTTATCCCAAAGTAGAACCTACGACAATTCTTTGGGTGTCGTGGAACAATAACAACAAAAATATGTTTTCAAGCATATGTTAACAACTTCATTCTGGCCATCAGATTGGGGTTGGTAGGTTTTGCTAAAACAAATTGTGCCCATTTGAGTAAGAACTTCCTTCCAAAAAATTGATTGGAACTTTTGATCTTTATCACTGGACAATAGAATCAGGGAGGCCATGGAGTTTGAAAATATTGAGGATGAAGGTTGTAGCAATAGTTTGTGCAGTGTATGGATGGGTAACATGAATGAACTGAGCATATTTACTGAGGTGTCCAGTCACTACCAAAATGGTAGAAAAATGACGCCCTAGAGGCAGTCCCTCAATGAAATCCATTGAAATGTCTTGTCAAATTTGGTTGGATATAGGCAATAGCTGGAGAAGACCTCCAGGTGTGGAAGTCAGATATTTGTGTTGTTGGCAAGTGAGACATTCACGAACTAAGGTGCGTCACTGAGCTAAGACCCTGGAAATAGAATACCCTTTTGACGACCTAAAAGGTCTTTTTGAACCCCAAATGCCCCCTTCTAGTGCTTGATGAACATCATGAAGAATATATTGCTTAAGAGAAGAATCAGTACTAAGCAAATCTTGTCCTTATTGAAAAGAAGTAGGTGGATTGTTTTATATTTTTCTGAATTGAGAAGCCCCAGTTTGAAACAATTCATAAGGATGCCAAATCCTCAAGAGAGACATATTTCTTCTACAACATAGTTGTCCATTCAAGTTGAATAGGAAAATTGTGAAATGTTTCCAAACAAGATGGTGCTCTGAATCGGGCACCCACAACCTTATTATTGCATCATGATTTATACCCCACTGAGATATTGTACCTTGTCATATTGGAAATCCAATTCTACTAAATTGGTGTGTGGATGCGTTTCTCCAAAATATGTTTAACACTATAGTGATTAGTGTGTATGAGGAAAGGTGACCCAAAAGCTATTGATGCCATTTTGATATAACAATCACTAATGGAAGCATTATCTTCTCATAAGTAGACAAAATTTACTTGACTAGGTGATAAAAATGGCTGAAATAAGCAATTGGGTGACCCTATTGCATAAGAACCCCTCCCAAGCCCGTGCCCAAAGCATCACACTATGCATTGAATGGTTGTTGAAAATCTGATAGATGGAGGAGAGGTGGCTAACTCAGGGTTTTCTTCAAGTCTGCAAAATCATTGTCTAGCTGTAGCATCCCACCGGAAAACATCCTTGTGCAAAAGAAGTTATACAGGACATGCTCATACAGCATAGCTTGAGATGAACTTGTAGGATAATAATTGGAAAGCCCCTTGAAGCGCCTTAAATCCTTGAAGGTGCATGGTCTAGGGCAAGCTTGAATCACCTAGATTTTAGTCTCTGCTTGTACGCCCTTTCCAGGGATGATATGTTTCAGGCCTCTGAAATACCAAAAGCATATTTCCTCATCTTCACATGAAGATTAGCAGCTTCGAGAGGGTCATTCATAAGAGCTTGAAACGTATATGACACATCATAGAGGTAAAATGGCATGAACGGTTCATCATGCTCTTCATGAGTTTGGAATGTTGTCTTCCTAGTATGTTCAACTGCTACACAAATTTGGCAATATCCTACCCTAAGATCCAACTTACTAAAGATGGTTGCGCCATGCAACTCATCTAACAGTTCATCAATCACTAGGATCATAAACTTATCCTTCTCAGTTTGTTTGTTTAAAGCCTTATAATTAGTACACAAACACCGAGTGCCATTAGATTTATTCACAAGTAGAGCTAGAGATGAGAAGGGACTAATATTGTGTTGTATATATCCATATCATAGAATCTTTATAGCCTTCTTCTATCTCAATTGTTTTGGAAATGAGGGTAATGGTGAGGTGGTGGATATTGTGTTGTTTCATTATGGAGAATAATGCAGTGGCCATGAAGGCATTGGGTGGGAGAGTGGACGGTTCAACAAAAATTTAGATAGATTAAATGACCAATTTATAGTGTAATAGGTGTGTTGGGTGTAGGTAGTTCAGATGAAATGAGGAATAGCTGTCTCACCTTGTTAATGGAAGATAGCATATTATTAGATTGAGAGAACTCAGGTGCAACTAGTTTAATACCCTACAATTTGAATGGAGGAGATGATATAGGAAAAACAAACAATATGGTTGCAAAAGTCCTGAGTAGAAGGACAATTGTTCTTCAACCATTCCACCTTGCACCACATCATACATGCAAATTTGAATGACATATGCTTGGATTTCCTCCCTCATTCCCCGAAGAACTAGTGGAATTGTAAGGCACATATCCTCCTCTAGCGATGGCCACCCAACCACTAGTTGCAACAATATGCTTGTAGAGGGATACATCCATCAACTAAGGGTCGATGAAGTTGTGATTACTTCCTGAATTGAGGAGGACCAAAACACAACATGGCTCTAAGAATGCCCAAAGATGAATGGTATCATATGAGCCCAGTCTGTCCATTATGAAGGCTAAAATGTTTGACATATCATCAATGCTAGATGTAGCCTTCTTGGTTTCTATTGTATCTCCCTATTTGTCATTTTCCTCATCCTCATTACCACTAATGAGAAATAAGGTCGATTGCTTTGTTTATATCATTATACATATATTTTAGGGCAATAGTAGCACTGGTTCTTTGTAGGCCATTCGCTCATTTTGGAGTAGAGTTTTTGGATGGTTGCTCGTGGTTTGCTCGTCGATGGGGGGTAGCACAAGAATCTTCAACTTGACCTCTATTCTAGTGTTGCAATAAGGTTGATACTATGTTCGTCACCAAAATTCTTTGTTGCTCCTCAGTGATCTAGGATTGTCGTTCCAGATTGGAGCTCTGTGATGACTTTGAGATGTCACATAGTAGAATCTCTCTCATGATCTCCTCTTTCAAGCCCGATAAGAAGTTCTCCAATAGACGTGATTCACAAAAACCTATTGTGAGTGTTGCAAGATTCTTAAACTCGTGTTGGTAATCCTTAACTGATCCCATATGTTAGAGTTTGTTGAGATGACTTGGAGGGAGGTGAATGTTTATTACCTCAAAATGCTCAATAATGTCGTCTCAAGGGATTGAAGCGTTGATTGCCCAAAAATGCTCAATGATGTCATCTTGGTAGATTTCTTACTATCGGAGGTAAGCATCACTCAAAACTATGCTCTCATACAAAGTGTACCAATCTAGAGCCTCGTCATCCATATGCATTGAGAGTAGTTGGAATTTCTTTCTATCAGAGGTAATGTTAGCATGAAAAAAGTAGGTACTCATATTTTTAGCCATCTCTTTGGTGCTTCTTTGACAGTGTAGTCAGGAAAGTGTAGCTTGAAACTATTATGTTTCAGGATTTTCTGTCAATTTCCTCGTCCTAGTAATGATATCCAGCGACCACTTCTTTTCCGTTTTGGTTCTTTGACTTGTTGATGCTAAGTTTTGATAGATCTCAAAGGATCGCATGTCGATGATGTGAAAGGTTTTTGATACCTTTCTCATGGAGGTAGACAGTGTGTCTGATGTGACTCATCTCTCTCGTGTTATTCATGATGCTTGATCAAGTGGTGTCACAAGGAAAAGTGGTAAAAGGTCGCAACAGAGTCCTACAAATTTTTTGGGTGGCTAAATAATTTTAGGGCAAGTTCCAAGATCTAATGCCACTTTGATAGGATCAAACTTGATATGGGTAGCTACAGATGAGTAGGTAACCTTCCTCTACCTATGGTGGAATATCCTCCTGCTCAAGACGGGTCCCAATGCTCAGAAAGGATAATTCTTACCAACAATGGAAGTGCTAGAATATCGACTTCTTGGACTTAGTGCTTTGTTTCTATTAATAGAAAAAGAAAACTAAGTGCCATATGTATTTGTTACGCCAATCTATGATATGAGGTTATTACTCCCAATATAGAATGTTATAACATAAAATAATAAAGTAAAAGTACACTAATGGGCCAACGACCTTACAATTTGAAGGAGAGTCTAGTGACCAAGGGCCAGACATTACAAGTAATAAGGGATATAAAAGGAAAGCCTATCATTGAAGAAGGTACACAAAAATTTTAGTAAATAATTGCCATGGAATCAGAACTGCCTCCAGATTTGTTTATCAATAAAAATAGGATCCATGGTTTTGGTATCAGAACTCAAGGTCATCACGAGTCTGAAACCAGTTCTGAATGCCGTTCAAGTTCTTTATTTAAGTACTCTAACTTGGACAACTTAGTTGTGAAACTAGTGCTCTCTACCAAAACACAAGAGTAGGGTAGGAACAAATTCCAAATTGGGGAAAACATTTGTCTATCCGACATACATCCAAACATAGGTTGTCACTTAGCTTCTCTATTCTATTATGTATACTTGCCAATCACAT
The DNA here is from genome assembly GCA_963693085.1 of Alisma plantago-aquatica. Classification (NCBI taxonomy): domain Eukaryota; kingdom Viridiplantae; phylum Streptophyta; class Magnoliopsida; order Alismatales; family Alismataceae; genus Alisma; species Alisma plantago-aquatica. The sequence goes on from OY856415.1 coordinate 465,879,942, forward strand.
ATATTATTATATTCAACTCATTTCCTATCCAACAAACTAAATACGACTTATAGGCATGCCAATTTGTTACTATATCCGCTTAGCCAAGTTCCAATGGTACTTTTATTGAGCGTTAGGAGCTCAACTAAATGGCCTACATAATGGATATTAGTGGATTGTACAACCTTATACGGGAGGTCATTCCCAAGCTCGACATTGGAGAGGCACTTAACAGACACATTGACATGATATACATATATAGTGATGTTGTTATAGAGGGTAAATCCTTTGGAAACCAATGTCTATGAGCAGTGGATTCCATCTATTAATCATATATGGGGATGGAGTTTCCCGTTAGGGGTGAGACAAACACATTCCCTTTTGTGTGACGAAGAAACTGCAATTTCTAGGGTGGTGCCAATACTTAGACATGAGAAACAATCAAGTGTGAGCTGATTAACAACCATGGCGCACCATCAGACAAGCCAGTCTTGGTGTACATGTGAGCATATGTTGAGTCCAGGAGACCATTATGTGCAAATGCCTCCGATACCCATACATGGCCTTTGTGAAGGTTATCATAGGGCTATATAGTTAGTTACATGAAATGGAAACTCTACCTATTGTTTGATATGTGAAAATACCACAAATGCCCACACATGTCCTATATGAAGGTTATTATAGGGTTGTATAGTCAACACATAAAAAGGGAATCGTAATAACACACTTTCCTAATATTTATCCCAACCATACCAGAGAAATGTTTTCCAAGGCGTATGTTCTGAGCATATCACACACTTGTTTATTGTCGCATAGCCCTAACAAACAACTAAGCTCCCTAAATGAACACCTAATCCCCATATTCATTTCCCTTAACATTTCTAGAATTCCATTTGACAATATAACATTAGTATTTCCCCAGGGAATATAAAAAATAGAAAATTCAAATTGTAGTTTAATGAAATGTTGTGTGAAATACATGTCATTTATGTTGGAAATCAGGCATAGAAAGCATTGTTGACATTTGAAATCTTATTATCGAGCCTTCCAATAGGCTTAATATAAAATACATAATTCATTTTAAAGTAAAACAAAATGTATCTTAACCATTGACATATCCAAAAAATTTATGTGATTCCCATGTCATAGTCGACCATGAATTTGATCTAAATAGCCATGACAGAATGAATTAGAGCATATGACAAACATGAACCATCAGTTTTTCAATTCCTCTCTCAACAAATCCTTATGCAACTTTCATGTACAAAAGGGTTGTACTCATACACCGCATGCACACCAAATTTTGATGATGTGAGTTACCAATTCTCCCATTGATCGTTCTTGCCATTGACTAACTTCTCTAAAGAAAATCCAAACTTGAAGATGAAGACATTAAGGGAAGTTAATGTAAATCACCTCGTATATGTACGACATCTACAACAAACCCCGACAAGTAGTTTAAACTCCACACCATAACATCTCACATTACAATGGAAGAAAATTATGATGATATGATATAATGATAAATCCACACCTCAAAAACAAGTTTTATCTCTTTCACATGCCCTTTACACAAATGAGGTATGTATTTGAGGTTGTGGACTAAACTCATATGCACGTAGGTGTTGTGCCCATTTATCATACACATATCCATGTTGTAGGAACATTTACTATATGCACATGACTGTCTAGCATTAGAAAATTTGTTTCTCATCCTTAAGAAGGCACCCAACCACATACATGAATATAGAGATGGGATTTATTGAAAACACATGACCCTAAATCCGTGGGTTCAAGTTGTGTCTAGAAAACCTAACGTCCTCTTTAAACCTAGAAGACACACAAGGTTGTGAACTTCCCTAGAAGGGTGAGTTGACCAACCTTGACTTGAGGTAACTTTAGACGTCCTTAAAGAATCAAATAGGTGGGATATGATTGTGGTACCCTGATGCCACACAGACAACATAACTCAAAACAAAGTGCACGATCAACTACTAATAAACAACATAAATAAAAAAGTAGGTAAATTAAAACCAGTCTCATATGATAATCACTGAGCGGAAATATATTACATCAAGGTTCACAACATGTAACATATTACACACCATACTGAGTATTTACATCTATACAATAACAAACTTCCACACACCTGTTACAAAAGATCTATTCACATGTACAAGCCATGTTACATCCTTGAAATTCGTAGATTTCATCCTAAATGAATTAAGGAACATATAACAATGAAGTGTTTTGAGGGGTCTTGGTTGATAATTCCAAACCCTAGAATTAGGTTAAATGATCAATTTAAGGAATAATGTGCTTTTGAACATATGTGTTCATACGAGGCTAATATAAGATGCAATGACGGTCTGAACATTAGATTGGTAATCATGGAAAGAAAACCTAAACCCTAGTTTAGGACCGAGTAGGATTCAATCTATTTAATGTGATTGGCGACACTTTAGAATTTACAAAATGCAGATTATATGATGATTCCTTGATTTGATTGCTTGATTGGACAATATGCTTGAAGTATAATTAAATAATCTGCACGGCAAAGGTATGTGTCTACGCCTAAGAATACTCATTGTAGTTTCACGTGGTTTCCCAGAGATTTGTTCGCATGGTTTGAAAATATATGTCTATTTGTTTATTTCATTCTATGCAAACTTTAAAGTGACTATGGTTATCACATTATATATGAACATGACTAGCCCGAATCTAGGCCTCCTCTGGATCTATGGAAAGGTCACCCATCTAGATAGGGGGAGACATGATGAGGCCACCCGCCTGGATAGGGGGAGACATGATGAAGTCACCCGCCTGGATAGGGGGGACATGGTAAAGTCATCCACCTGAATAGGGGAAGACTGTGAATACTGTAGTATGAGGCTCTGAGGGGTTGTGACAGAGGGTGGAGAAACCTAGATTGGGTAGTCATGGTGAACATGTTCAATTTGGTTTTTTAAACATTAATTGTTAAATTATGTTGTTATCATTACTTGTGAACTTTTGTTTCCCCCACATACTGGTTTGACTTGTCATACTGGTCATGTTTTGTTTCACAACATTTTAGGTATATGATGATATACATGATAAGGGACATGAAGATGAAGATGAAACCATGTGAAGACATTAATCTAAGTAATAAGGATTTAGATAGACACTTGTTCTCTATGTATAGTTTTGGTAATGGAATTTCATGTAAACATTTTGTAAACGATATTTGTGAATTTATGAAATTGTTTTCTATTACCTATTATTTACTAAATTTGGATCCTTGGGAATATAGGTAATGGCTCTAAACTTGAAGGTCTTTTCTTAATTGTGGGACCGGAAAGTGAGTCCTTACATTTGGTATCAGAGTACAGATTCATCAACTAATACTTAATAGTTTATAATTTCAAATCATCCTTAGAAATATATGAGAAAAATTAGTAAAGCATAATGTACTTTTAGGTTTCTCATCTCACATTTTCGTCTACTTCTCATATCTTTGCTTAATAAGCTTTGAAAAGAAATTGTTAATTAGAAGAAGTAAATGTGAAAAGATACAACCTTTTGTGTAGGTTCCTGTAGAGAGGGTAAACACTACATAGATACAAGCTAGAAAGATACAAGTATGGGTAAGCCCTTTCATAGAGGAAGGACTTGGTTTGAGATAACCCATTAGGGTATGAAAACTTTAGTAAGTTGAGAGATATGGAAACTCTAAGAGGTAGAGTATAGTCCCTAGCCCTAACCCTAAAACCTTAATCTTAATAATGAGAATGGCGTGGTGGTATGGGACACCCCCATATGAAACTTGAAAACATGAATGTAATTAAACTCATGGAACCTTTGGAAGGCACAAGAGATGATTCATGGACCTTAGTGACACTTAAAAGTCGAATTGGTTAATTAGGTTTTACATATGGGTCCGTGGGACATGAATTGGGATATTATGGATATTTGTGATCATAATAGGTAGTGATGGATAGTCAGAATTTAAGATAATGAGAGGATTTCTAGGATAATACAAGATAATATGTGGCTTAGATAATTAATTAAAGGATTAGCCACATTTTTCTTAGAAGACAAATAAAGGAACAATAGTTTCCAAAAAGGAATAGGAAACATGGGTCAAAGAAAAAGAGAAGGAATTGAAATAAAATAGTTTTAGAATCTAAATATGTTTCGTTTTCCCAAAGCAGTGTAAAGATGGATTTAAGTGGTGATTGATGTATAAAAAGCCTAAATTTGGTCTATTAACTTGTTAATGAAATTAATACTCTCAAATCATGTTATAGTCTGATAATAATGACAATGATGAATAATTGATGTTTCTAGATTAACAATCATGCACATGTATATTTAGGGCTTTGAAAACAATACGAGTATCTTGCTATGATTGTAATGCTAATAATATGATCTAGGTATCAATGATAACCTAATATGCTTGATAGGGTTGTTGGATCCTAGATGGGTGATTAGATGCTCTAGAGGGGGGGTGAATAGAGCTGAAAGCACTTAAACAAAACTCATTAAACCTTCAAGATATATGATAAGATAAGGTTGCTAAATAGGTAATTTGAGTGCAACTAAAACATACATAGCAAGGGAGAGAGAGATTGAACATGCACCAAATAGACAATCTATTTAGAGTGGTTCCATACTTCAAACTAGAAGTGTGTCAGTCCACTTGCCTAGAGAGGTCAACCTCTAGGACTTCCAAACTATTGCACTCTTATATTCATTCATAAGACATACAATGCATGACCAAACAAAAGACTTACCTATCCAATACAAAGAGTCTTCAACCTTACCAAGGACTTACCCACTTTACAAGAGTCTTCGGCCTTCTCCAAGGACTTACCCACTTTTGCACAAGTCTTCAGCCTTGCAGGGATCACCCACTCTTCTTGGATCTTCAGCTTTTGACTTCACCTTCACTCGGAGAAGCTTCCACCAAGGTCTTACCCACTTGAGCTTGAGTCTTCTGCCTTCTCCAAGGGCTTACCCACTCTAGCTCCAAGTCTTCAGCCTTGATCTTCACCAAGGGACGCCTTCCCTTGTTCTTCTTCACCTCTCTTGGACAAGAGAGAGAACCTTCATCTTCATTGATTGAAATGAGAGAAAAGGAGGTGGTGGAAGTGAGAGCCTCACAAGATATACATATAGGACTAGCTCTCTTACAAATTTCCTACTCACTCTAATGGATGTAGCAAGTGATTAAGCTTAGAGAGAGAGGAGGCTGTAGGAAGCACACAACTATAGAATAGGAACCTCACATAGAGTTTGCAATGAATGCTCAACCTTGGAATGAAGCCCAAGGGGTCCTATTTATAGCTGGGGATGCCTCTTAGCCTTTGGGAACACTTGTGAACGAAAACTAGCCATTTTGTGGCTTGCAACGGATCTATTTTCACTTGTTGCAACTCCACAACGGCTAGAAGCACTTTTCTGCACTTTTCCGTACAGTGCAATCGGTCGAGTTTCTATAAGGGTAACTCGACCGATAGAGTAAAAGACAAAGCCGATATTCAGACCATCGGTCGAGTTTGTCCTGAGGAAACTCGACTGACCAATGAAAATCGATTTGGTCAGTTACTCCATCGGTCGAGTTCTGTGTAAACACAACTCGACCGATGCAATCTTCAGAAAATTGATCAAGGATGATTGGTCGAGTTTTCAGGCTGGGAAACTCGACCGACAAAGTGCATGTAATCAATTTTCATAGTTGCATCTAAAGTGCTCTAATATTCGATCTAAGTGCTCCTGATATTTTTCTAATCTTAATTACAAGTCATACAATCATTACAAGTGATTTACAATAAGATTCTAATGGATATACATCATATTACAAAAATGTGCACTTGTATGACTTTGACTTGTCGTTTCTCCAATTTGATATGCGCAAGTTAGGGCATTTGGAGTGTGTCTATACCTAATCTGAAATCACTCAAGTACAGACATTAGACACCAATATGTGGAATGGTTAGTCATCATCAAAACACGGGTTTAGTCAATTTAGACGTGAGTCAACATTGACCTAATTGACCTTGAGTCAACAATCTCCCCCTTTTTGAAGATGACAAACCATTCCATAAATGTATTGAAAGCTTTTAAGTAAAATCATACCTTCGGAGAAACCTAGGTGTTTCAATGGAATTGAGCTCATATGCTCCCCCTCAATTGATGCTATTTCTCCTGCATGGTTAGCTTTCACAACATTTATAGAATACTATGTCTTCTACTCATATATGTTCTACACATATATGTCTTCTCCCCTTTACCTTCTCCCTTTACATGAACATACTTTTCCCTTTACCTTCTCCCTTTTCATGAACATACTTCTCTTCTTCATGTAAGACATGCCTTCTTCCTCTTTTTAAAAGAAGACATACCTTTCTCCCCCTTTATCATTTCAAAAAGTGGGGTTATGAAGAAAATAAGAAACATCACTTGTTAAAGAGAAAGGAGATAACACAAAGTTATATAAGGAGAGTAGAAGAGCACAGATAGGGGCTTGTCCAAGCATAGAAAGAAAAGCAAGTTAAAGCATATACTTAAACAACCCCAAAGATGCAAGATAAGGTGCTGCAGAAAAACAATAAAACATAATTTTGACCCTCAAGATGACGAAATTTGACCAAAAACCATCAAAGCTCATCGCACAGCCATGAGTCTTGCTCAGAAGGTAGTTTCTGCATGAAAAACACTAGTCTTGCACCAAAAACTAAAACTGGAGCAAAATCTGCATAAAATCCAAAAATACTCCAATTTCTACATATAATGTAGATCTATGTACCCTGCATCACAATGTTATGCAAGCAGCTCAAGATAGTAGATATGCAATTCAAAGAACAAACTTGAGCATGTATGAGACAAGATACAAGCATAGCATATAGATGAGCAAAGATGTCAATTATAAACAGGGTTAGAACTACATGTATATGAACTACTAGTAGATGTTATCACAAGTTAGGACTACTAGTAGGATCTAGATCATAGCAAGAGAAACCAGAAGATACACAAGATAAAGCAAGCTATGAGTAGATGTAGAGATGTATCCAAACAAAGAGATATGCAATTTTAGAAGCATGAAAGGATATAACTCACTAGATATGCATCCTTACCATAAGATGATTACCCCTAAGAACCTCAAGGTTATATCAAAACAAGATATACACCTAGATAGATGTAGCAAGTTAGAGCACAACGGAAGCAATTTTTAGACACAACCAAGAGATCCATAGAGATCATCATCAAAACCTGCAAAACAACTCAAAGTAAGTAATTGCAAGATATAGATGTACCAATTTAGAGCAATTTGGGAGATAGAGTTGTAAGCAAGATAGGTAATTTAGAACATGGCAATATGCATATATAAAGGTACCAAAAGGAGTGCCAAAGAATAAGGCTATTGGTTGAGAAAATCTAGTTGAGAGGGAAATTCTCATTCAATAAGCCAACTGTGTATTCTGTGCACAGTATTATTGGTCGAGTTTTGTGCATTGACAACTCGACCGATGACAGTTGTTGGCAACACTCTTGGTGCATATCGGTCGAGTTTCAAACAGGGCAAACTCGACCGATAGACCAGCTGTCATAAAGCACATATATTTCATGAAAACATATTTAAGGGCATGCTAAATATACAAACCATATCCAAACATGTCTAAGAAAGTTAGTAATGCACTATAGAGGCATTAGAAACAATTTTTGAGCAAGAGTGTGAAGAGAATCACAAAATGCCACTTTTGACTCAAAAACCATATGTATAGTGCACACCATCTTGACAAAACAAGTTAGGATCGATTATAAGCAAGAAAAACATTACCTTTGTTCTTACCATTCCTTTTTCCACTTGTTGTCACCCTCTACACATCTCACCTTTCTTCTTTCATGTGGATTGAGAAGTCAATTTGCAATTCAATAGCTCAAATAAATCCATTTGCAAGTACCTACAAGAAGAAAGATGAAATGGTCCCCAATCATGTTTTTGGGTCCGGAGGGGTTAGTTTAGAAACCCAAGTCCTATTGCTCTTGGGTTCTTTCCTAAAAGGACAACAAGTAGAATAATGACCAATTTCATTGCAATAGTTGCATGTGCCCATAGTCTTGGAACTAGAGGATTCTCCATGGAATATTGGAGGTCCTTTATCTTTGTTGTTACCTTGACTACTATCATACCCCAAACCATGTCTACCAATTTTTTTAGTAGTATGGTGTAGGATGTCATTAAGACTCTTTTTACCAACTAAGAACTTTGCAAAGAGGATCGCAAACTGTCATTATCATGCTTAAGAGAAGCAATAGTAGAAGACAAATTATTGATATTATCTCTAGCATGCAAAAGATCATTTTCTAAGCAAAGAGCTTTAGTTAAATAAGAATACCTATCAATATGAAGAGCAGCAACATTATTCTCTCTATTTGTAGAACTAGAACAAGATTCATGCCCATTGATTTTAGCAAGCAGGGAGGCATTTTCTATTTCTAATTCATGCAAAACAAAATCGTTGTCCTTATTTTCAGATTTAAGAACATCAATATCATGCATGAGAGAATCAACAATTAAGGTATGCTCTTCATTAGAACTAGTCATAAGAGGTTGAGCTTCTAGAAATCTAATCGTATCAAGCAAACTAGCATTTTCAAGTTTAAGAGAGTCTACTTGGCTAAGACAATCATTTTTATCATCAAGCAAGCAAGAATTAGCATGTTCAAGATCATCGAATTCTACATGCAAATTATCAACAATTTTAGCAAGCTTTTTCTTTTTCCTTTTAGAAGACTTAAGAGAGGCACAAATATCATGAATAATAGCAATCAAAGATTATTTATCTAAAGAGTTTAGATTTACCTCACTTGAGTCTTCACTTTTTGATGCTATAAGAGCAAAATGGCATTCTCCTTCATCACTAGAGCTTGAGCTTGATCCTTCACTTGAATCTTCACTTGAGCTTGAGTTGGAGGAGCCACTTGAGCTTGATTGCTATTTCTTCTTGTGAAGATAGGTCTTTTTTCCTTGTGGGCAATCTTCCTTGTAGTGACCCTTCTTTCCACATGTGAAGCACCGGATGTAGGAGGACTTGCCTTTGTAGGGTTTACCCTTGGAGTACATGGCATCTTCTTTAGCTTAAGAGGATGGAGAGACTTGTTCCATGATAGCTTCAATTTGAGCCTTCATTTCAGCCTTCTTCATTCTCTTTAGCTCTTTCTTCTCTTGTCTTTCTACTTCCTCCCTCTTGTCAAGTATAGCTTCATGTGCTTGTAGATTTCCAATGAGCTCTTCAATAGGAATATCCCTAAGAGACCTTGCTTCTTCAATGGAAGTCACCTTGGGTTCCCACCGCTTGGGAAGAGTTCTAAGGATCTTTGAGTTGATCTCTTCACTAGACATAGGATGTCCTAGAATAGCAAGACCATTCAAAATGGTTTTGAGCCTTGAGTACATGTTGGCTATGCTCTCCTCCTTTTCCATCTTGAAGTTCTCAAGCAACCCTTTGAGCATGTAGACTTTGCTTTCCTTCACTTGATCTGTCCCTTCATAAGTGATGCAAAGCTTTCTCCATACCTCGTAGGCTGTTTCACATGAAGAAATCCGGTTGAACTCGGTGGGGGTCATGGAGGCATAGAGGATGTGCATGGCTCTAGCATTCATGGTTGCTTTCTTCAAGGTATCTTCATCCCATTCTTCAATCCTTATCTTTGGTAGCATGTATGGGCTGTTCACCATTTGCCACATCTCAATACTTGATCCTTAGATGTAGAATTGGAGCCTTCTTCTCCAATAGAGGAAATTGCCCCCATTAAAGATTGGAAGGCTGGTAGAGAATCTCCCTCCTAGGTAGTCACCCATCTTCTCCTACTTGTTGAAGTATGCTTGGAGAAGACCCGCTCTGATACCAATTGTTGGATCCTAGATGGTTATTAGATGCTCTAGAGGGGGGGTGAATAGAGCTGAAAGCACTTAAACAAAACTCATTAAACCTTCAAGATATATGACAAGATAAGGTTGCTATTTAGGTAATTTGAGTGCAACTAAAACATACATAGAAAGGGAGAGAGATTGAACATGCACCAAATAGACAAGCTATTTAGAGTGGTTCCACACTTCAAACTAGAAGTGTGTCAGTCCACTAGCCTAGAGAGGTCAACCTCTAGGACTTCCAAACTATTGCACTCTTATATTCATTCATAAGACATACAATGCATGACCAAACAAAAGACTTACCTATCCAATACAAAGAGTCTTCAACCTTACCAAGGACTTACCCACTTTGCAAGAGTCTTCGGCCTTCTCCAAGGACTTACCCACTTTTGCATAAGTCTTCAGCCTTGCAGGGATCACCCACTCTTCTTGGATCTTTAGCTTTTGACTTCACCTTCACTCGAAGAATCTTCCACCAAGGTCTTACCCACTTGAGCTTGAGTCTTCTGCCTTCTCCAAGGGCTTACCCACTCTAGCTCCAAGTCTTCAGCCTTGATCTTCACCAAGGGACACCTTCCCTTGTTCTTCTTCACCTCTCTTGGACAAGAGAGAGAACTTTTATCTTCATTGATTGAAATGAGAGAAAAGGAGGTGGTGGAAGTGAGAGCCTCACAAGATATACATATAGGACTAGCTCTCTTACAGATTTCCTACTCACTCTAATGGATGTAGCAAGTGATTAAGCTTAGAGAGAGAGGAGGCTGTAGGAAGCACTCAACTATAGAATAGGAACCTCACATAGAGTTTGCAATGAATTCTCAACCTTGGAATGAAGCCCAAGGGGTCCTATTTATAGCTGGGGATGCCTCTTAGCCTTTGGGAACACTTGTGAACGAAAACTAGCCATTTTGTGGCTTGCAACGGATCTATTTTCACTTGTTGCAACTCCACAACGGCTAGAAGCACTTTTCTACACTTTTCCGTACAGTGCAATCGGTCGAGTTTCTATAAGGGTAACTCGACCGATAGAGTAAAAGACAAAGCCGATATTCAGACCATCGGTCGAGTTTGTCCTGAGGAAACTCGACCGACCAATGAAAATCGATTTGGTCAGTTACTCCATCGGTCGAGTTCTGTGTAAACACAACTCGACCGATGCAATCTTCAGAAAATTGATCAAGGATGATCGGTCAAGTTTTTAGGCTGGGAAACTCGACCGACAAAGTGCCTGTAATCAATTTTCAAAGTTGCATCTAAAGTGCTCTAATATTCGATCTAAGTGCTCCTGATATTTTTCTAAGCTTAATTACAATTCATACAATCATTACAAGTGATTTACAACAAGATTCTAAAGGATATACATCATATTACAAAAACGTGCACTTCTATGACTTTGACTTGTCGTTTCTCCAATTTGATATGCGCAAGTTAGGGTATTTGGAGTGTGTCTATACCTAATCTGAAATCACTCAAGTAGAGATATTAGACACCAATATGTGGAATGGTTAGTCATCATCAAAACACGGGTTTAGTCAATTTAGACGTGAGTCAACATTGACCTAATTGACCTTGAGTCAACAAGGGTTTCACCTAATATGCATAACTAGGCTTTGCAATCTTAGAGATCTATATATGATGGAATTAGGGTTTATGACCCTTATCACTAGTCCAAACATGAGGAATCCCTAAACCCTAGTTTAGGAGCGGATCTAGATATGATTAATACAACGTGAATACACGGTGACACATATTTAGTATGCGTATTTCAGATTATGTCGATTGCATGATTTGTTGCTTGGATGCTTGGATGCACTCTTAAAGTACATGAGATTTCTACATAGTTTCTACAATGGCATAAGGTACGTGGTTATGCTTATGAATACATATATCGAATTCCGAGTTTGCTTTTCTGCAATGGCATAAGGTACGTGGTTATGCTTCTGAATACATATATCAAATTTTGAGTTTGCCGAGGTTTCTCGATGAGATTGAACGAATGATAAACTGCTTGCTTGTTTATTTACTTCTTGCAAATTATAAAGTTCCTATGAGTATCATGTAAAGTATATAATAATATTCTGAACCCTGGGTTATACTAATCTTAATGGTAATGCACATGAGCCGAGGAGGGACAATGATTATACCTGAGGTGGTATACCAAATATGGGTTAGAATATGAAAGCAAGTTTATTTTCTTATGTTCAAATAAAAGATGTTTGTTTATATGTGTATGTGATTATTGGATGAACCCACATACCAGTATAGAAATATACTGACCGCATATTTGTTTGTTAGAATTTTAGGTACCAGGTATACTTGATTCATGGACATGGGTTTACAGAATAAAGATGTTGAAGACACTAAAGTTATTCATGAACGTTTAGTCATAGTGGTCAATCTTCACACATGTATAAGTTGGTTCTTCATAAAATTTATGTAACTCCTTAGAGGAGCTTTTTATGCAAACATGTAAATATTTGTTCATTAATGGAAATTAAAAACAAGTAAGATTAGAGTCATATTGAGTATGATTCAACTTAAAATGTGAAATTGAAAGATAATGTGTGGATAGACCATATTTGCTCTTGGAATGGAATAAACTTTGTGTTTGGTCTGTAGTCAAATGCTTATTTCATCTCATTATGAGGGAGAGAGATTGGGTAGACCCATGTTATGCTTAAAAATAGGGATAAGAGGATGAATATATTACATTGAATGTGTAATGACATGAACTAGGGTTAGAGGTGTCACCTCACCCTCATGTGAAAATAATGAATAATAGGTTGGTAACTTAGGTGAAAAGAGAAATCACCAAGTGAAATTGAGATCAAAAAATAAGAATGAAATCAACAAGTGATGATAAGATGTGTATACTATAGATGTGGATATACTTGAATTTCAGTTCAGGTGCCAATCTTAGTAATAAAGTAAAAATTTGATATACTAAGGAAAAGTTGTTAAAGATAGCTAAGTGGGGTGCTAATTATAAGAGTGGAAAATAATATGAGTTATCATTCACCTAGGCTTAGTAGGCCTGAATTTTGAGGACAAAATTCCTTTTAAGGAGGGGTGAATGTTACATCCTTGAAATTCATATATTTCAGCCTAAATGAATTAGGGAACATATAACAATGAAGTGTTTTGAGGGGTCTTGGTTGATAATTCCAAACCCTAGAATTAGGTTAAATGATCAATTTAAGGAAAAATGTGCTTTTTAACATATGTGTTCATACAAGGCTAATGTAAGATGCAATGACGGTCAAAACCTTAGATTGGTAATCATGGAAAGAAAACCTAAACCCTAGATTAGGACCGAGTAGGATTTAATCTATTTAATGTGATTGGTGACACTTTAGAATTTATGAAATGCAGATTATATGATGATTTCTTAATTTGCTTGCTTGATTGGACAATAATGCTTGAAGTATAATTGAATAATCTGCATGGCAAAGGTATGTGGCTACGCCTAAGAATACTCATTGTAGTTTGATGTGGTTTTCCAAAGATTTTTTTTGCATGGTTTGAAAATTATGTCTTCTTGTTTATTTCATTCTATGCAAACTTTAAAGTGACTATGGTTATCACATTACATATGAACATGACTAGCTCGAATCTAGGCCTCCTCTAGATCTATTGAAAGGTCATCCGTCTGGATAGGGGGAGACATGATGAAATCACCCTCCTAGATAGGGGGAGACATGATGAAGTCACCCACCTGGATAGGGGGGAGACATGATAAAGTCATCCACATGAATAGGGGAAGACTGAGAATACTACAATATGAGGCCATGAGGGGTTATGACAGAGAATGGATAAACCTAGATTGGGTAGTCATGGTGAAAATGTTAAATTTGGTTTGTTAAACATTAATTGTTGAATTATGTTGTTATCATTACTTGTGAACTTTTGTTTCCCCCACATACCGGTATGGCTGGTCATACTAACCATGTTTTGTTTCATGATGTTTTAGGTATATGATGATATACATGATAAGGGACATAAAGATAAAGATGAAGCCATGTGAAAACATTAATCTAAGTAAGGAGGGTTCAGATTGACACTTCTTCTCTATGTATAGTTTTGGTAATGGAATTTCATGTAAGCATTTTGTAAATGATATTTGTGAATTAATGAAATTGTTTTCTATTACTTATTATTTACTAAATTTGGATCCTTGGGAATATAAGTAATGGCTCTCAACTTGAAGGTCTTTCCTTAATTGGGGGACGTGGAAAGTGAGGTTGTACCACTTATATACAATAAAGGCATAATGAAAAAACACACATCGAGATGCAACATCTACAAGAAAACACATCCCTCCCATACCTGAGAGTACATGGATGACACTAGGACTCTACTACACAATACTAGCAGCCATCTAACCTTTTGCATCTATTGATCTCCATGTTGCTCTTCCTCAATAGCATGATCTTGCCCATGCTACTGATGACCACCTAAAAATATGTGGCGACCATGAGAGTGAAGACCCATGTCTCAACAAGAGATATAATTCTCAACCAAGGATTATTTAAACATGGCATGATATAACATTATTAAGCAAGACAAATAGATTCAGCTAAATGAATAACTTAAACTGATTACACTAGTTAGGCATATTTAACATCTCTAGAAAATAATAAAATCATCATATGCTTTTAGAAGGAATATGAAAAACATGTATAATAGTTGATTTATCTCACCACAATATGTAACAACTAAGTCGTGATACACACAAGGTAAGGGTAAACATTCCAATATGAATCATGTTCAACCCTAAGCAATTATACCACACGAATTTATTATGTCTTTTAGTTAAGCCTTGAGGAGATGAGGTATACCACTCATACTCCAATTGTCCACTAGGAAGTCAAAAATAGTCCCATACAATATCTAGGAGAGTCGGACTCCTATGATCTCATCCACCCCCAGCCAATATGAGTCCTCCGTAGTGACATATAAAGTCCAATTGCAAATCAGTGTAGTCTTCCTTGGTATATAAATCACGACAGTAGTGAACATGGTATACAAACCTAATTTTTGAGGTACAATCTCAACTATCCTCCATCACATCATGTACATTGAGACACAACCGCAATTATTCTTCTGTTAGGGCATGACCACATCCATCCTCAAAATGTTGCGATCAATCTGACAAGGACACTCAGTCACTCACACCTTGCATCAACAATATGCGCTCTGAGTTTCCTTTAGATCACTCGTTTCACCATTCAACAAGTTCTGATGATGGAATGGATCTATGGATAGGGTGAATACATGATTAGGGTTCCACTTGATTAGTTAAAGATAATTGAGTATCTTTTAACTACATCAGTCAAGTTACAACCAAACCCTAAAAATATTCTACAAAAGATAAGGTAGATTGCAACTTCAAAAGATATAAAACATGTAAAACATAAACTTGTCATATCACCACATAATATTGTTCACTATCATACACACGAGTCCACTATCATCATTACATCATCATGGGATATTAATCCCTCATCACATTACTAGAGGTATCACCTCAATTAGGGCACAAATGCATTGCCCAAGTCTCAAGACCATTACAATTGTTCCCTAAAAGAACATCATTACCTTTCTATGCCTCATCAAGGCTCATCATCATTACTACACAAGTGTTACATTTGATGCCACAATAATTCATGCAATTAAGAACTATGGTGTTCATTCAACAACAAATCAGGGTTACAACAATTTAGGAAAGAGAAAGTACTCCATTATTATGGTAAATACTCCAGCAATAGACAACATCAATCTGTACTTTCCATTAGGGTTAGGGCTCATCATAGATAACCAAATTAGGGTTTCAAAATAGCAAGTAACATTAAGTCCTAATTATCACCAACTCCAACATTATTTGAAGCATATAGGTCAACTATCATCAACATAAAGTCAACCACATTGGACAAACACAAGTTAGAAATTCTTCATCGACCATCGAGGGTTAAACACAAGTGTGACCGTTGAAAGCTAGGTCCTATCATCCTTGGTGACCGCATAGACTAAGAACCATCATCGACCGCTGAACACATGATAAGTGATCAAAGAAAACCAAGGTTTGACCCCTTCATGAATAGCTAAAAATGGCTACCTTCAACGACAGTTGAACCAGGGTTAACCACCCTCATCGACCACATAAGACTACGTACAAGGTTCATAGACCACATGAGAGCAAGTTTAGCAACCAAGAAAGCATGATTAAAACTCATCTACCAAAGAGAAGGCTCTCAACCTTAGTGAACATCACACTAGCAAACTCAGCAACCTCAAGGAGGTGAAAACTCATCGGCCACTTATGATAGAAGTTTCTTGGAAACCATATGAAGAGAGACAACTCATCATCCACAAGATCGTCAAGTTAATTATCACCATGGAACTAAAACATAAAGGTGTAACACACATGAAGGAAAACAATACCAAAGCCCTGATTTCAACCATCATCAAGCAAGGAGTAAAACCATACTCATGAGAGATAAAACCACTTGTTTAACACCCATACATGTTTCCAAAACCTCCATCAAAAGTCAAGAACTCGTGCACATACTCAACAAAGAAGACTCATCAGCATAAGAGTCACCATGAAACATAAACCCTAGATCATAGGTAATATCACCATTCAACTTAGATCCATTTTTTAGGAGTAGATTACTTGCATGCAAGGTAAATACAAGAAATAACCAATGAGAAAGTTATATAACTCGCCTTAATTGTGAAGAACAACTCCAAAAGCAAGATACTCCAAGGAAAGAGAGGAAAACCCAAACTTGAATCATCACCTCATGGTCAAGCTAGCATCACCTCAAAGAAAGAAGAACAACCCTAGGTTAAAGGAGCACAAGGAAGAGGGTAAAACCCTAAGCCACAAATATAAGGAAGAGAGTGATCTTCAACTCAAATTAGGCACTACCATAGAGAACCATGGATTTAAAAAAGAAGAGATAAGTTACTCAAGAAACACCACCATGGAAACCCATGGATTTGGAAAGAGAAGGAAGAGAGGTAAGGTTGCAAGAAAAAAAGATCAAGAAAGATAAACCACTTACCAAGATCAAGGAACACCAAAGGACCACCAAAGAAGAGTTGCTCAATCCCTAACTCCACTTGCAAGGGTTCAAACACCACTCCCAGTTCAAGCACCACCTTCTCCACTAAGAAAACAAGGGGAAAACACCAAGTAGGAAGAGAGAAGGGAGAGGGTGCAAAAGGATGAATTGCACACAAAGAGAGGGGTATACATGTTGGGTTTTACATGGTCGGAGTAGGCAGCAGAAACAAAATATTATTGTCCATAAAACCCATAACCAGCAGATCACATCAATATCTATATAATAGGAAGGATGCTTTTAGCAAGATATATCTGGTCCTGAGGCTTGCTCAGCGATAATACCCCACAGCTAATGCAGTATTCAACCACCTATCTTCGACGACGTCTGTGTAGCTCCTGGTCGTGACCTGGACTACAGTAGACAGTCATCCTCTAGAGAAACAAAGTCTCCCGCCTCCATAGATAGTCCACACAGACTACCAGGAACTCTAGTCATCCTAAAGAACGAACTAGAAGGAGTTGTCCCTTTCTGTCGGCGCACTAGTCATCGACACACTCTCCACAACTAGTTGCTTTTCTATAGTTGTCTTTCCCTCTTTGTTCCTCCCTGGGCGGGTAGAACTTGCTTGGGCTCTCTCGGTTACCACAACTAGAGAGGACAACAACTTTGCAGAGCAACTGATGTTCTGAGTTGTGTCTCTAGAGAAGCCCCCTATACCCCTCTATTTATAGTAGAGGGTAGGGTCATGTTTCCCAGTATGTATGGGAGTAGAAGGGTCCAGAATTTCCATTAATAATTTTCACTGTGACAGGTGAATTGGTCATTTCATAAATGAAACGGTTGTTTGGCAAGGTGAGCCGATCGGTTCACTAGTGAACTGGTCGGTTCACTTAGTGAATCAGTCATTTCACCTCCCAGGCTTGTCCACAATTGACTTTCCTTATTCGTTTCTAATTATCACAAATATTAATTTTTGTCCAATCAAATTGAACAAGTGAAATGAAAATATTTTTCTCCCAAATCAGGAAAATCCAACACTGCTCGTTTGGATAGCTGAACCGATCAATTCTCCAGAGTGAACCAGTCATCTCACTGGCCATGTGCCAATTGGTTTACCTAGTGAACCGGTCAGTTGGTGGTCCATGTTGTGCAAAACATAGTCAATTCAATTCTCAATCAATCTGACACTCAAATCAGTTGGTTCAACACTTGAACTTGATGATTCTGAGTCAAGTCTGTTAATTGAATGTTTGATTGAGTACCTAAACAATTTAGTAGTCAATCCAAACATCATTCATGGATAAACTCCTCTTCCAGATTAATCCTTTGTGAGTGACCCTATAGGTCACGTTGGCAGTGAATGTCCATAACTAGCTTATGACATCACAAGCAAAGAGTGGTACCTAGTCGTACATCATTGCTACCCAAGTGAAAAGGAAAGTTGGAGAACAACTTTCAATCCTACAGTATGTGATTGGTGTTTCAGTGAATGTATAATTCCTTTGTCTCTAATATCCTGAATGAACCCAAGGCATGGAGTTGTCATCCTTTCAATGTTCATTCATGTTTCTTGAACTAGAGCAGACTGTCTGAGATATGTGTAACATCAATATCATATATTGATTCACATGTACATGCACATGCCTTTCTCAGTCTTGCCTATCAAGTAGCCTGGACATCATAATCCCTTAGGAGGGACAAATCCCATATCTATCACTCACAGTCTATCTCATGTGTCAAAGCCACCCAATCATCACTATTATAACAACCCATGTTTCAAGACTGTGTTTGATGATGTCAAAGTGTACCCAATCACATTTGACCAGTGTTGTGATTTTAGGTCTAAGAATCACGATCACCACCATCACTATGAGAGATGACTTTGACTATCATATCATGGTTCCATGTGTCACTCTCATGGTGGGTCTGTCCGATACACTGTTATCTAACATGTATCTATGTGTTTGGTTTGATGTCATATATCATGACTAATGAGACACTATCATCAACCAACACACACTCTAGTCTTGATGTGTCAATGTTGTCTATCAACCTTCCACAATGACAACTGACTAGGGACATAAACAAGAATGTACGTACTCTTATCATCTGTATGGTCTCATTGTTCAGGTCCTCAACCTGATGACATATGTCATTGAGTATTGTCATTCTTTAGACATTCATTCTACTCCATCATTTATCTCATAATCAATTGATCTAGAATAAATGAGAAGCTTGCCTTTGATATTTATCACATCAATCATGACATATGCCAAACCAATCATCATATGATTGCCTCTATGGGCATACATACCAACAGACTCCCACTTGTAATTAGAGCCAATCACCTTCGAATCATATTCTTAGTGATCTCTAAATATGTCCCATGTGTTTCTGTTATGCTAGTGCTAATCCAGTGAGTTAGCAACACTTTGCTTTAGTTGGTATATTACATGTTTCACATCTCCTCGTTGTACAAAATTTCATATGAGACGGAGTTGCCACAACATGCTATCTGATATTCCTTGCCTAACAATTAGCTCCATTGTTTGATTAGTATTTCTACTCTGTCATCAATGGTTGGAATATCTATAAGTTCATCTGTATGAACTTCTAGATCCATATATCATCCTCTGCTATTCATAACATAAGGATACTCGAAAATCCTTTTTAGAATTAAATTGCTTTTAATTTTACTCGGAACATTTCCAATTTAACAACTCATATTTATATTTTGTATTTTGTGATCATTTTCTGTCATTTCAGAAGCTTGCATCAGTACAACTCATTTACACTCAACTCTTCCTTACATTACCATAGAATTAATCCTTTAATACTTCAGAAGTACTTAAATAAGTTCTTTATGGTATTCCAATGACTCTCACTAGAAGTAGATAGACATCCACTCGTCATGTCCAATACATACAAGATAATTGGATGAGCATATCATATTGTCATGTCCAATACATACAAGATGATGAATGCATTTATATTTTCTTGTAATGTTTGGTACATATAAGATAATGGGATGATTACATACATGATAGATCCAATTGTGAATGCATAAGGCATATATCTATGTCTTCCTATTCTTCATAAGAATATGGGACACTTGGCATCTTGAGAGACTAACTCTATGTAATATGGACACGTTTTCTCCCATTGAATCTGTGCATACTGAACCCTTCAGTATAGACTACCAATATATGCTCTCTCTTTATCAGGTCAAGAGGCTTTTGAGAACTATTTCTATAGATCTTTATTCCTATCACATAGGACATTTCTCTTCCCTTTAAAGAAGTTATTTCCACACCAGTTTTGTTTTAGAACATTTCATTCCTCATCATCATGTGGAATGTGAACACACTCCCACTAAATCTTTGTAATCACAGATCCTTTTGATATATCAGTCAAACCTTTTGACTATATAATCAAAGTAAAGACTCCAGCTCTGAGGTGCTTGTATTTAATCAATCATATTGATTAAACTCTTGTAACTTATAGACTGCATTTGCATTAACGGAATTATAAAACCCTTTAGGTTGTGTCACATACACAGCCTCATGTTATTCCTTATAGGAATGCGGTTTTCATATCCATATGCCAAATTTCATAGTCTTCAAGTTCCAATAGAAAGCATGATCCTTTCTTTAAATGCCATCCATGTCAGTCTTAACACTTAAGACCCAATTGCACTTATGGGTTTTATCCCTATAGGTGCTTCCATTAAGGTCATACCTTATTTGGTTCACATGGAAGTCATTTTGGATCTTATGGATTCAAGCCATAACTCAAAATCTGGTTCCTCAACATCATCTAGATAGATTATTGGCTCATCATCATATGACCAATTAATCACCTTTGAGTTTGTAGGATATCATTATCCATCAAGCTCAAGGTGTTTTCTACTAGATATATGAGGTGCATCTGTTACATAAGGAATTTGAGATTCCACAACACTTGTGATTCTTAATCTCCTTTTGTATGTTTATTTAGTGTAAAGCATGCTCTTTAGAAGAATTCTAGAAGATTAGTTATTTGTTTGATGATCATGCTCTTACTATTTAGAGTATGATTCCTTCTTTGATTTAGACATCATTATGCCTTAATCATGAGTTCTCTATGATACACTATCATAATTACTCACAAGGCCCTCAAACATTTGGTTTAAGTATCTCGTTCATTGATCATATCAAGAATTAATACTTTTTACCCAGTTTGTTATTCATTTATGATACTCTTGAACATTTCAAGATATCTATATCTGAAGTATTAGCATTTACCCCAATAGGTATGTATATACATCAATATGTATTATACCTAACAGAATAGTCATTCTCCCACTACATCTAGTGAAGCTTGACTTGTCATCATGCACAATAAACAAGACATTCATATCTCTTAATGGTTCATTAACTAAGAGAGTCTAGCTTTATCCATCACATGGAACCTAGAGATGGATTTCTCATTCATTTGTTTAGATGATAATAATTAATTGTTTGAGTCATCAATAACTTTTAGGCATTATTATTTTTATCTCATGCATATCAAGTACCACAAGATAAATAAGGTATTGCCATAAAAGATCATATCTTTAAAATTGAAACATGAACTTTATTGATAGACATTCTTGTCATTACAAGATGCAAAAATAAAATGTTTATATTTTTTAACAAAATTAAATAGCAGTGCATAACTCTATTACATGCCCTTTGGGATGAAATAAACTAAAAGGTACTACTATCTATGGTAGCAACACTTGATCCAATGTTGATAAGTGTTCCTTCTTGGTCCTTTCATAAAGGCCATTACTTCTTTTCATATCCTACACATCATATATGTCAGATCTATATCTTGGTATCATATACCTAAGATAAAGAAGCATTTAAAGTTTATTTCATAATACCTGAGGTGGAGACTTCCATTCCCTCCTTCTTCTTTAGTTCATCTATGTAGAGAGGGCAATTTCTCTTCCAATGTCTTGGCTCATGACAATGGTGTCATTTGCCTCTGTTGTTCACTCCTCCCTTAGCTTTGAGAGTTGAAGATGACTTGGGTTGCTGGCTAGCATTAGAACCTTTTTTTTACTTTTTCTTTGCCTTTACCTTTAGACTTTCCCTTCTTTCTGTTGATCATCATCATATATTTGGGTTTGTATTTCTTCATCTGTGCCTCGGCTATCCTCAACATGCCCAAAAACTCTGTCAGTGGCCTGTCAAAGTTGTTCATGTTGTAGTTCATTACAAACTGACTGTAGGATTCTAGAAATGATTGTAGTATCACATTAGTAGACAACACTTGGCTCAGAGGGAATCCCTGTTGAGTTAGGTTCTCCACATACCCAATCATCTTGAGTGTGTGAGGGCCTAGTGGATCTCCTTCTATCATGACGTACTTGAACAATGCCTTGGAGACATCATATCTCTCTTGTCGTTCCTGGTCTTGATACATGTTCTTGAGATGTTGAACCATCTTAATGACATCCATGTTCTCATATTGTCTCTCCAACTCATAGTTCATTGAGAAAAACATCAAGCACTTCACATCAATGGCATCCTCAGTATGCTTCTTGTAAGCATCCCTTTTAGCCTTTGGTGCGGTGGGAGCGGGTTCATATGGCTCTGGTGTATCTAGGACATAGAGCTTTTTCTCTTGAGTGAGAACAATTCTCAACGTCCTAAACCAGTCGTGGAAGTTGTTCCCATTTAGCCTGTCCTTCTCAAGGACCGATCGCAACGAAAAGTGATTGTTGTTGGTAGCCATTTATTCTACAAAAGGGAAATTTGCAATTTTAGTCCAAAACTCTTTTGATTTGATTTGATTTGAAAATTGACGATATTAATTAGGTCTTTAATTATTATCGTTCCCACTATTTTGATCAAATTGATAGACCTCACCATCAATTTGGAAGATTGCATCGTACAACCTTCTAGTGAGCAAGTCCTGACTTCCTCTAAGTTATGGAGCAGCTAGGACTGTCACCCACAACTAGAATCTTTCATGTAGGCAACTTTTTCCAATTGCATCATATGCAACTCATGATAGATGTCATGCACAACTCCCTGCCATGTTCATCTTTATGCCTAGAGGTGCTTGATCCGATCAAGGTCACCTTGTTATGTCCGACCCAAATGCCAACACAATGAATATGCACCCTGCTAGGGTGGACCCACATATTCACCATCGCACTTCTACGAGATAGATGGTGCACCATGCTAGGGAGTTCCCATACTTAGTCGATCAAGTTTTTCATGTGTTTTGCTTTTAGAAGGCATCTTAAACTTAATATTTTATTGAGGGGTTTTAATATGCTTATATATGTATATAAGTATCCAATCACCACATATTTAGTACGTATCATATACATGCTGTATCTCATAAATGAAAACATCTAATAGCAACAAAGCAATGATTATGGTCATCCTATTATAGTTCCTTGGATCCACAAGGAACCATGATCATCTAAGGTCTACATCACATGCAACTTGTTGTTGATTAAAATATGTGCTTAGGCCGTTCTGGGTTGATCAACTCATCCTATGACTGATCGGCTCGCCTCCTGGATGGTCGGTTGGTTGTCACCAACCAATCATCTAGCTCCTCTAGACGGTCGGTTCACCAGGTCATCAGGCTCCTCGTCAGACCACCAACTGCTCCTCATTCGGTCATCTCGATCCATCAAGCGGTCATCTTCAATCTTCATCATAATTAGAAATAAAGCTAATCCTGTTTTACATAATCTTGTGAAACCTCAAGTTACATTCAAGGGGAAAAAAGGTAGAAGAGAATCTCAAGTTATCTTGAGTTATATTCAGAATAGAAGAAAAGGGCTCGGTGCATAGACCGAGATGTAAAACAACCATAACCAACCACACGCATGCACATAGGGTCTATAGGCCATAACCATGCTACACATCCACCATCAAAACCATTTTAGGGCGACACATATCGATTGCATGTATATACCATATCATATATGTATATATTAGTTTGGGAGCATGAGGTATTAAATTGGATATTCACATTAGTCATTTAAATATGTGCATCATATGCAATAAATAAAAGGTGGTAAAACCAAAATCCAATCATACCGATTATCCCAAAACATAGAGTATTGATGTGTCTCTGATACCACTGTTGGGTTTTACATGGTCAAAGTAGGCAGTGGAAACAAAAATTTATTGACCATAAAACCCATAACCAGCATATCGCATCAATATTTATATAATAGGAAGGATGGTTTTAACAAGATATACCTGGTCATGAGGCTTTCTCAGTGACAATACCTCACAACTAGTGTGGTATTCAACCACCTATCTTTAACGACGTCTGTGCAACTACTGGTCTTGACCCGGATTGTGGTAGACAGTCATCCTCCTGAGCGGCAGAAGTCTCCCACCTCTATAGATAGTCCACACACTACTACAGAAATAGCATTCAGTGACACTTTTCTGGGCGTCGGTTATTAGGAAAAACTGACGCCTTCTATGTTAGGCGTCGGTTGTTTACGACAACCGACGTCTATATTGGAAGACCAGCCAGACACGGGTACCGCTTTGTCTTCAGCGTCGGTTGTTTATAACAATCCGACGCTTAAAGTCGCCCGCGAAAAATAGTGTCCTTTTCAGCGTCGGTTATTTAGGTGGAAACCGACGCCTATGTGTGATGAAAATTTGCGCGAAAAGTGTCACCTTCAGCGTCGGTGATTAAAGGATAACCGACGCTGAAGGTGGTTCCCGCCAAACAATTTCATGAAATTATCGCCCAGTTGGACGTCGGTTTTCTCGGACAACCGACGCTAAAGACATTTAGGCGTCGGTTGTTGTAAAAAACCGACGCTATTTGGGACTTAATAACCCGCGGTGCCCGACTCTTCCCCTTCCTCCTGTTTCATTGCGAGCCCTTTCTGTTTCTCCGTCGATTCCCCACCCTGTCGCCGGCGATTTTCTTCTCCTTGTTCTCCACGACAGCGCCGTCGTGCCGCCTTCTCCGCGCCCCGCCGCCGCCTTCTCCGTGCTGCTGGAGCTCCCTTCTCCGCCGCCCCGCCGCCCCGCCGCCACTGCTGACGAGCCTGGAGCCCCCTTCTCCGCCGCCCCGCCGCCACTGCTGCTGGAGCTCGCCGCCACTGCTGCTGGAGCTCGCCGCCGACACCTGACGAGCCTGGAGCTCGCCGCCTCAGCCTACCTGACGCCATCAGCTTCCACCTGACTCCCGCTGCCTCCCGCGCCAACAGGTATGCGCCAACTGGTTTTCTGGATATACACTAAAGGCCTTGTTTGATATGAAGTGCATTGCTCTGCAATTCAAGTCTTAGAGAATAGGTCCAGATGAATTCCATGTTTTCGGACCCTCTCAGACTACTACATAATATTCAAGTTTTTGGACCTTGCGTACAATGAATGCAGATTGCTTAATCCATTTGAGCACTATGACTTCCAATATGTATTTTTGAACAGTATCTGTCAATGATCACAAACTATCTAAATAAAGGAGCTAAAACATTATTGCACTTGAATTCGAAAACGATTTCCTAATAGCAATATCACAAACGTTTAGGGCAAGTTTCTTTATTTTCACCTTGTCGGTAGAACAGATTAGATTTACGTACGTCAAACCTCGGATGGATCCGTCCAATTTATTTTTGTGGCACCAATAGGAGATTCTTAAGATTATTTTAACATAGACCAATTGGGAACTAAACTATCATACAATCTCTATAGTGGCTCGCAAAGCTAATAATCACTTAATATATATCCATGTTTGAGTGAGTCAAAAACTGATATGTGAAACCAGCTACCCCACTCATCTTTCTTTTTGCCAGTACACAACCGAGTGCAGCCCCCTGCTCGTACCTGGGAGCGAGTCAAAAGTGGACCCCACCAACCCCCCAACCCCCCAGTCAGGCATCTCCTAATGTTGGACAATGTGTTTGTTATAGGTGGTTTACATTTATTATATAAGAAAACGAATCTATGTTTCAAGTGTTGAACCTAATGTTGGACAATGTGTTTGTTATAGGTGGTTTACATTTATTATATAAGAATGACATCACATGTGTTTGTTGGCCTAGAAAGTCAACAATCATTGTTCTTTATATTACTTGTACATTGGTATAAATTAGAATGAACAATCACTAAATTATATACTGTTTGTATGGAGTCCGGCTTCATTGTAGATGTCTATTATTGTGTTTGTTGGCCTAGAAACCCGTCCAAGATTGACTCATTAGGAGTAAATCTTGGATAGTCCCCGGTTTGGGACTGTTCTTGAACACCTAATCTCACTTAGGATGTAAGTGTATAATGTGTATTGAGTTTTCAAGAAAATTTTGGTAGCATTTCCCCGTTTGTTCTCTAAGTACATATGTACTTAGAGAACAGCGGGGAAATGCTGCCGAAATTTTCTTGAAAACCCAATACACATTATACACTTACTAGTGAGATTAGGTGTTCAAGGATGGGATAGGTGGTACACATTTATTATATATAAGAATGACATCACATGTGTTTGTTGGCCTAGAATGTGAACAATCATTGTTTTTTATATTACTTGTACATTGGTATAAATTAGAATGAACAATCACCAAATTATATACTGTTTGTATGGAGTCCGGCTTCATTGTAGATGTCTATTATTGTGTTTGTTGGCCTAGAAACCCGTCCAAGATTGACTCATTAGGAGTAAATCTTGGATAGTCCCCGGTTTGGGACTGTTCTTGAACACCTAATCTCACTTAGGATGTAAGTGTATAATGTGTATTGAGTTTTCAAGAAAATTTTGGTAGCATTTCCCCGTTTGTTCTCTAAGTACATATGTACTTAGAGAACAGCGGGGAAATGCTGCCGAAATTTTCTTGAAAACCCAATACACATTATACACTTACTAGTGAGATTAGGTGTTCAAGGATGGGATAGGTGGTACACATTTATTATATATAAGAATGACATCACATGTGTTTGTTGGCCTAGAATGTGAACAATCATTGTTTTTTATATTACTTGTACATTGGTATAAATTAGAATGAACAATCACCAAATTATATACTGTTTGTATGGAGTCCGGCTTCATTGTAGATGTCTATTATTGTGTTTGTTGGCCTAGAAACCCGTCCAAGATTGACTCATTAGGAGTAAATCTTGGATAGTCCCCGGTTTGGGACTGTTCTTGAACACCTAATCTCACTTAGGATGTAAGTGTATAATGTGTATTGAGTTTTCAAGAAAATTTTGGTAGCATTTCCCCGTTTGTTCTCTAAGTACATATGTACTTAGAGAACAGCGGGGAAATGCTGCCGAAATTTTCTTGAAAACCCAATACCCATTATACACTTACTAGTGAGATTAGGTGTTCAAGGATGGGATAGGTGGTACACATTTATTATATATAAGAATGACATCACATGTGTTTGTTGGCATTTCCCCGTTTCTTCTCTAAGTATATATGTACTTAGAGAACAGCGGGGAAATGTTGCCTAATCTTTTCCTAATATATACTTGTTTCCTAATATATACTTGTTTTCTCTGATCATAGAATGGATAGATCATGGATGTCGATTCGTAATCGTTGTACCCCAGAGTTTATATCTGGTCTTGATCAGTTTATTAGATTTGCCGAGGAACATAGGAAAAAACCTACAGATAGGTTCTACTGTCCATGTAGGCATTGCGGTAACAACTTGAAAGTCAACACTGGTGAGGAAATCAAAAGTCATGTCATGTGCAACGGGATTGTACAAGGCGAGAAGGGTGAACCATTCATCAACTATCTCAAACACCAAATGATATTACAGAAACTATCAAATGCCTCGCCTTTAAACCAAAACCGAATGTTATGTCTTATGAAGGGTTTGACATTAATGGATTCACATATTACACAAAGCGCCAAGATGATAAGAGTGTCGTCCAAAATAGTGGGGTCACTCTTCAAGCGTCGACTATGTACTTTGCAAGTGCAAAGGATAAGAGTCCACGTGAAGCTAAAATGTCATATTACGGTGTCATTGAGGACATTTGGGAGTTTGACTACATAGATTTCAAAATTCCGCTATTTAAATGTAATTGGGTTGATAACACCAAAGGAGTTATAGTGGATGAATTGGGTTTCACTTTGGTGAACTTTGAAAAGATCGGCGAGAAGGGTGAACCATTCATATTGGCATCACAGGCGAAACAAATATTCTATATCGATGATCCTGCAAATGATAAATGGTCGGTTGTTCTTCATGGTAAAAGACAGTTCATTGAAGATCCTATAGATGAAGAAGAGTACTATGATAAGTATGATGACTCCAGTCCATTCTCAGTTGGGTTGCCAACTTCACAAAATATTGAAGCTAATGATGACTTATATGTGCGCGGAGATCACAATGAAGGATTGTTAATTGATAAAAGATCACAATTTTAGAGACATGTATGTTTATACAAATGCTAAATGTTTGCCTTTTTCTAGTTAATACAAATGCTAAATGTTTGCCTTTTTCTAGTTAATACAAATGCTAAATGTTTGCCTTTTTCTAGTTAATACAAATGCTAAATGTTTGCCTTTTTAATGACATTTTCAGATGGCTGACCATGATGAGCATGATGTCCATGATGAGCATGAAGTCCATGATGAGCATGGCGAGGATACTAATGTAAGTTCTAAAAACATATCCTGTATTTCTATAAAATTCATTATCTTCTAGTTATGTCATATATCCTATATTTCTATATTGGGCTAAATTAGTGTGTTTTATTTTTGTCAAATTTTAGGTTGATGCACCTGTACCCACTGAAGCACTGGAGCAACTTGATGCGCAACACCAGACACTTAACAAGAAAAGGGGCATCACTCTGTTGAAGAAGTTATTAGCGCTAAGTGGTAGTGGATCTAAATTGGCGGTGGAGTTTGATAATGGAGGAAATCCAATTGGAGTGAACCGCAATAATTTTGTGAACTATCTTGGGTGTACCACTCGGAGCCATTGTGGTGTTAAGTATGACAATTGGCATAAAGTTCCTCAAGCGAAAAAAGACTCGATATGGAAGGATTTATGCGTGAGTTATTATTATTTGCAATTCTATTTTGTAGATTACAAATTCTATTATTTGCAATTCTATTTTGGATACTAGTTAATAACATTTCTATTTTACAGAATCTGTTTGCATTGGATGAGAAGTTGCATCGTAAAAATGTGATGCAACGCGCTGGAAAGATGCTTAGGAATTATAGGACAAATCTGAATAGAGAATACATAAAAGAGGGTGATAAGAAGAAGAAGTCAGCCCTTGAACAATGGAACTTCTTGGACAAAGAAGATTGGGACAATTTTGTTGCTTCAAGAAAATCTGAAGAATTCAAGGTATTAGGCGTCACTCCTAATTTAATTAATATACATTGTATTCACCTATTCAAGATTAGCATTTAGTGCTACTAACCAAATCATTAATGTGCATACTAACTAGGCCCTCAGTGACGCACAAAAAGCAAGGCGTGCACTGAATGTGCATGACCACACTATGGGTCCAAAAGGCTATGCAAGCGTTCGCCAAAGACTACAGGCGGAGTCTGCGGCTACTCAGGAGTCTGCTCCTACTCAGGAGTCTACCACACCCATTCCTCGCCATGATATCTGGATAGCTGGCAGGCAAAACAAGAAGGGTGAAATAAAGAAGCCTGTAACTGCTGAGGCGGCTGAAAAAATGGTAAAATACAACTCTTACAGAAATCGTTTGAATATTGATTATTTGTGGTGTTAACTTACCAATTTCTGTTTATGGTGATTAGCGGGAGCTGCACGAGCAGAGGAAACAAGGCACGTTCATCCCTCAGGGCACAAGGGATGAATTGACAGTTGCTCTGGGTAACCCAGAGCATCCTGGACGTGTTAGAGGTGCCGGCGCTGGTGTTGGCATCAAAGCATTCTTTGGGCCATCCCAGCGCAAACCCAGAGCGGGACTTTCTCAAGAAGAGGTAACCTATTCTTTTTTTAGAATGTTACTGCAAAAGGAAATTCATTAATAAGAATCTAATGTTTCTTTTATCCATGTATAGGAGAATAAGAGAGTTGAGGATTTAGTTGCTAAGAAGGTCAACGATGTAGTTGCTGAGAAGGTCAAGGAAGAATTGATGCGGTGGCAGGCATCTCAGGCTTCCAATACGCCTATGGCGACCCACTCTTCTCCTGATGCACACACTGCGAGTAATCCTGGAGACCCATCGCCTAGCACGTCTGCTGTAAGTATTGTTTATGACATTGTAGTTAGTCTTTTCAAGTTGTTATGTTTTCAAGATGATATGTATATATGTATAATATTCTTTACGTAAATTTGTAGGCATTGAAGCCATGCCGCTTAAGAATGCAAAACTACGTTGTCGCAGAGGCGCAGGCTTACCCGTCCCTTCCTGGGGCAATGTTTCACGGGACTCCAATGCCACAGGGCTACGTTCGTGTGAGCCCGATACGTGTGTTACCCGATTGGAGAGAAGCTACATTGCCATATGCCCACCCGGATATTGATACACTTGGTGAGGCAGAAGGCGGGGTCATATTGTGGCCCAAAGCAGATGTCATCTACACGACTGAAATTGTAAGATAAATTTACATTGATTTAGACTGTTAATGTGTATATATGATGTCAACTGATCTGAAATTATATGTACAGGTTAAAAAGAAGACACCAGGAGCACCTAGGCCTCCACTTCCAGTTCCCACATTACCCGATTGGGTTCCAACTGACCTAACATACCCGTTAGGTCCTGCTTGTAGGGGAATGGCATGTTGGCTACGGGCACATAATGTACATTGCCCTATAATTATTTCTTTAGATGCAGATTATGCAGGTCAATCATACGATAGCTCTTTATTGATAGAAGATATTATTGAGCTGTTTAAGTATGATTGGCTGAATACATCAATGATAGAGACATGGATAAGGTGAGATCTTGTTTATACATCCATATACCTTGTGTAAGCTCCGGTGATCTGGTTTCTTATATATTAATGCATACGCCTATATGTTTTGCAGCTACCTAGTCGAAGATCATTGCAAACAATTTGCATTTGATCATGTGGGATTTTTGATTCCATCATTGATTAGTTTGGTAGCTAAAGACCCTGATAATGTTCAACAATACTGTATAGATGCTTTTACAATTTTTGGTCAGCAAAAGAAGAAGATAATAATAGCTCCATTCAATGTCAAGTATGTTTACTTTATTTATAATTTGGACTTAAGAAAATTCCATTTTTATTTTGCATTTTGAGTTATTAATTGTTAACTTCTACTTGTAGCGGTAGACATTGGGAGTTACTAGTTATTGCCCCCGAGACATTCACTGTTTATTATCTAGATCCTGCGGGGAGTACATTGAACACTAAAATTGGACACGTAATGAGAATGCCAATATTCTGGTGAGAAATATTTCATTTTTATATCCGTTAACATCTTTTATTACATTACTATTTACTTATGCAATTTATTGTGTTATATTAACATGTAGGGGTTTAGATGCATTCAAAAAGGCTGGAGGAACGGTCCCAACGAAAAAGAACCAGCCAATAAATTGGCAGAACGTAAAAGTAAGTTCCCGACTCGAATATATATATTATTGATGTGAATTGTGCTTAGTTGTATTATTTTGTATGTTTCAATTTATAGTGTGCTACACAAGACAATGGCTGGGCATGCGCATACTATGTGATGCGATTTATGCATATGATTATCAAATATGCCGCATTGGACATCGATACCATACATGAGGTATTATATATAGTCTCATTAGTTAGTATGCAATATATCAATCTTATATTATTTTTATATTATTACTTATATATATACATCATTCTCTTTGCAGGTGTTTAAAACTGACCACACTACAGGTAAACGTTTAAAAAAAATAAATGCTCCATATACGATGGAAGCATTAAATGAAGTAAGAGAAGAATGGGCAATAGCTGTACAAACAGTGGCAACTGTAAGATATAATTGGGATGCTGATAGTGATAATGAATGATACTTTGTAAATGAATGTTTGTAAATGAATGTTTGTGAATGTTAATGCATGTATTTGAATGTTTCTATATGTGTGAATGTGAGAATTGAATTGATGTCTGAATGAATGTACTTGTGTAGAATTTTGCTTGTGACTTTTGCAGGTTTGCGGCCTGTTTGTAGGCTGATATCAATGGATGTCGTAAACCTGCAGTTCAGAAAACTGAACTGCAGGTTCTCGTCCTGCTGACCAGCCACAGCAGGCCTGCAAACTGATATGAAAAAAAAAATATAAATAGGCGTCGGTTATTTATCGAAAACCGTCAGGAAAGACCTACAACGTCGGTTTTTTAATATAAACCGACGCCTTATGTGGCCAAAGCAGTCCTGGAATTGGCATCGGATATTCATATCAAACCGACGCCTATTTAAACTGTAGGCGTCGGTAGTTTAGTAGATAACCGACGCCAAAAGTGTTCGCGCCACAGAAAATGGCGTCATCTAGGGCACTTTATGCGTCGGTTTTGAGATGAATAACCGACGCAGAAAGTGCCCTAGCTGACGCCATTTTCTGTGGCGCGGACCCTGTTTGGCGTCGGATATCTACTAAACGACCGACGCCTATAGGCTAAATAGGCGTCGGTTAAAAAACCGACGCCGAAGTGTTCGACCTTTAGCGGCGCCCACATAGGCGTCGGTTGGAAACCGACGCCAAATGGGGTTAAACGACCGACGCCAAAGGCCGTTTCTGTAGTAGTGACACGGACTACCAGGAACTCTAGTCATCCTGAAGAATGAACTAAAAGGAGTAGTCCCCTTCTATCAGTGCACTAGTCACCAACACACTCTCCCACAACTAGTTGCTTTTCTACAATTGTCTTTCCCTCGCTATTCCTCCTTGGACGAGTAGAACTTGCTTGGGCTCTCTCAGGTACCACAGCCAGAGAGGACAAAAACTTTACATAGCAACTGATGTTCTGAGTTGTGTCTCTGGAGAAGCCCCATGTACCCCTCTATTTATAGTAGAGGGGAGGATCATGTTTCCCAATATGTGCGGGAGTAGAAGGGTCTGGAATTTCCATGAATAATTTGCACTGTGGTAGGAAAACCAATTTTTTCATAAATGAAATAGTCATTTGGCAAGGTGAGCCAATCGGTTCACTAGTGAACCGGTCGGTTCACTAGTGAACCGGTCGGTTCACTTAGTGAACCGGTCATTTCACTTCCCAGACTCGTCCACAATTGAATTTCCTTATTCATTTCTAATTAACATAAATATTAATTCTTGTCCTAATCGAATTGAATAAGTGAAGCGAAAAACCTTTTTCTCACAAATTAGGAAAATCCAACACTGCTTGTTTGGACAGCTAGACTGATCAGTTCACCAAAGTGAACCGGTCATCTCACTGGCCATGAGTCGATCGGTTCACCCAGTGAATCAGTCAGTTGGTGGTCCAGGTTGTGCAGAACACAGTCAATTCAGTTCTCAATCAATCTGACACTCAAATTAGTTGGTTCAACACTTGAACTTAATGATTCTGAGTCAAGTCTATTGATTGAATGTTTGATTCATTACCTAAACACTTTAGTAATAAATCCAAACATTATTCATGGATAAACTCCTCTTCCAGGTTAATCCTTTGTGTGTGACCCTATAGGTCCCATTTCACGTTGGCAGTGAATGTCCATAACTAGCTTATGACATCACAAGCAAAGAGTGGTACCTAGCCGTACATCATTGCTACCCAAGTGAAAAGGAAAGTTGGAGAACAACTTCCAATCTTACAGTCTGTGATTGGTGTTTCAGTGAATGTATAATTCCTTTGTCTCTGATATCCTGAATGAACTCAAGGCATGGAGTTGTCATCCTTTCAATGT
The DNA here is from genome assembly GCA_963693085.1 of Alisma plantago-aquatica. NCBI lineage: Eukaryota > Viridiplantae > Streptophyta > Magnoliopsida > Alismatales > Alismataceae > Alisma > Alisma plantago-aquatica. The sequence continues at coordinate 465,913,760 of OY856415.1, forward strand.
TCATTCATGTTTCTTGAACTAGAGCAGACTGTCTGAGATATGTGTGACATCAATATCATATATTGATTCACATGTGCATGTGCATGCCTTTCTCAGTCTTTCTTATCCAGTGGCCTAGACATCATACTGCCTTAGGAGGGACAAATCCCATATCTATCACTCACAATCTATCTCATGTGTCAAAGACACCCAATCATCACCGTTATAACAACCCATGTTTCAGGACTGCGTCTCAATGACATTTGACTAGTGTAGTGATTTCAAGTCTAAGAATCACAATCACCACTATCACTATGAGAAATGACTTTGACTACCATGTCATGGTTCCATGTGTCACTCTCATGGTGAGTCTGCTCAATACATTGTTCTCTAACATGTATCTATGCACTTAGTTTGATATCATATATCATGACTAATGAGACACTATCATCAACCAACACACACTCTAGTCTTGATGTGTCATTGTTGTCTATCAACCTTCCACAATGACATCTGACTAGGTACATAAACAAGAATGTACATACTCTTAGTATATGTATGATCTCATTGTTCATGTCCTCAACCTAAAGACATACGTCATTGAGTATTGTCATTCTTTAGACATTCATTTGATTGAGATAGAATGAATTGGAAGCTTTCCTTTGATATTTATCAAATCAATCATGACATATGCCAATCCAATCATCATATGATCGGCTATTTGGGCATACATACCAACAGACTCCCACTTGCACTTAGAGCCAATCACCTTCAAATCATATTCTTAGTGATCTCTAAACATGTCCCACATGTTTCTGTTGCGGTAGTGCTAATCCAATGAGTTAGCAACACTTTGCTTTAGTCGGTATATTGCATGTTTCACATCTCCTCACTGTATGACATTTCATATGAGATGGAGTTTCCATAATATGCTATCTGATATTCCTTGCTTAACAATTAGCTCCATTGTTTGACTTAGTATTTCTACTCTGTCATCAATGGTTGGAATATCTATATGTTCATCTGTATGAACTTCTAGATCCATATAGTATCCTCTATTGTTCATAACATAAGGATACTCGACATTCCCTTTTAGAATTAAATGACTTTTAATTTTACTCAGAACATTTCCAATTTAACAACTCAAATTTATATTTTGTATTTTGCGATCATTTTCTGTCATTTCGGAAGCTTGCATCAGTGCAACTCATCTGCACTCAACTCTTCCTTTTATTACCATAGAACTAATCCTTTAATACTTCATAAGTACTTAAATAAGTTCTTTATGGTATTACAATGACTCTCACTGGAAGTAGACAGACATCCATTTGTCATGTCCAATACATACGAAAAAATTGGATGAGCATATCATATTGTCATGTCCAATACATACAAGATGATGAATGCATTTATATTTTCTTGTCATGTCCGATACATACAAGATAATGGGATGATTACATACATGATAGATCCAATTGCGAATGCATAAGGCATCTATCTATGTGTTCCTATTCTTCATAAGAATATGGGATACTTGGCATCTTGAGAGACTAACTCTATGTAATATGGACAAGTTTTCTCCCACTGAATTTGTACATACTGAACCCTTCAGTACAGACTTCCAATGTATGCTCTCTCTTAATCAGATCAAGAGACTTTCAAGAACTATCTCTATAGATCTCTATTCCTATCACATAGGACATTTCTCTTTATTCCCTTTAAAGAAGTTATTTCCACACCATTTTTGTTTTAGAACGTTTCATTCCTCATCATCATGTGGAATATCTAGACTCTCCCACTAAATCTTTGTAATCACAGATCCTTTTGATATATTAGTCAAACATTTTGACTAAATAATCAAAGTAAAGACTCCAGTTCTGAGGTGCTTGTATTTAATCAATCATATTGATTGAACTGTTATAACTTATAGACTGCATTTGCATTAACATGAAACCCTTCAGGTTGTGTCACGTACACAACCTCATGTTATTCCTTCTAGGATTGTGGTTTTAATATCCATATGCCAAATTTCATAGTCTTCAAGTTCCAATAGCAAGCATGATCCTTTCTTTAAATGTCATCCATGTCAATCTTAACACTTAAGACCCAATTGCACTAATGGGTTTTATCCCTATAGGTGCTTCCATTAAGGTCATACCTTATTTGGTTTACATGGAAGTCATTTTGGATCTTATGGCTTCAATCCATAACTCAAAATCGGGTTCGTCAACATCATCTATAGATTATTGGCTCATCATCATATGACCAATTAATCACCTTTGAGTTTGTAGGATATCATTATCCATCAAGCTCAAGGTGTTTTCTACTAGATATATGAGGTGTATCTGTTACATAAGGAATTTGAGATTCCACAACACTTGTGATTCTTAATCTCCTTTTGTACATTTATTTAGTGTAAAGCATGCTCTTTAGAGGAATTCTAGAAGATTAGTTATTTATTTGATGATCATGATCTTACTATTTAGAGTATGATTCCTTCTAGTGATTTAGACACTATTATGCCTTAATCATGAGTTCTCTATGATACACTATCATAATTACTCACAAGGTCCTCAAACATTTGGTTTAAGTATCTCGTTCATTGATCATATCAAGAATTAATACTTTTTACAAAGTGTGTTCTTCATTTGTGATACTCTTGAACATTTCAAGATATCTATATCTGAAATATTAACATTTACTCCAATAGGTATGTATATACATCAATATGTATTATACCTAATAGAATAATCATTCTCCCACTACATCTAGTGAAGCTTGACATGTCATCATGCCCAATAAACAAGACATTCATATCTCTTAATGGTTCATTAACCAAGAGAGTCTAGCTTTATCCATCACATGGAACCTAGAGATGAATTTATCATTCATTTTTTAGATGATAATGCTAATTAATTGTTTGAGTCATCAATAACTTTTAGGTATTATTATTTTTATCTCATGCATATCAAGTACAACAAGATAAATAAGGTATTTCCATAAGAGATCATATCTTTGAAATTGAAACATGAATTTTGTTGATAGACGTTCTTGTCATTACAAGATGCAGAAATAAAATATTTCTATTTATTGGAAAAATAAAATAGCAGTTCATAACTCTATTACATACCCTTTGGGCTGAAATAAACTAAAAGGTACTACTATCTATGGCAGCAACACTTGATCCAATGTTGATGAGTGTTCCTTCTTGGTCCTTTCATAAAGGCCATCACTTCTTTTCAGATCATACACATCATATATGTCAGATCTATATCGTAGTATCATATACCTAAGATAAAGAAGCATTTAAAGTTTATTTCATAATACCTAAGGTGGAGACTTCCATCCCCTCCTTCTTTAGTTCATCTATGTAGAGAGGGCAATTTCTCTTCCAATGTCCTGGCTCATGAAATGGTGACATTTGCCTCCCTTGTTCACCCCTATCTTGGCTTTGAGAGTTAAAGATGACTTGGGCTGTTGGCTAGCATCAGAACCTTTCTTTGCTTTGCCTTTGCCTTTAGAGTTTCCCTTCTTTCTACTGATCATCATCATAGATTTGGGTTTGTCTTTCTTCATCTGTTCCTCAACTGTCCTCAACATGCCCAACAACTCTATAAGTGGCTTGTCAAAGTTGTTCATATTGTAGTTCATCACAAACTGACTGTAGGATTATGGAAATGATTTCAATGTCACATTAGTAGCCAACTCTTGGCTTAGGGAATCCCAGTCGAGTTAGGTTCTCCACATACCCAATCATCTTAAGTGTGTGAGGGCCTAGTGGATCTCCTTCTGTCATGACACACTTGAACAATGCCTTGGAGACATCATATCTCTCTTGTCGTGCATGGTCTTGATACATGTTTTTGAGGTGTTGAACCTTCTCAATGACGTCCATGTTCTCATGTTGTCTCTACAACTCATAGTTTATTGAGCACAACATCAAGCACTTCACATCAATGGCATCCTCAGTATGCTTCTTGTAAGCATCCCTTTCAGCCTTTGGTGCAGTGGGAGCGGGTTCATCTGGCTCTGGTGTATCTAGGACATAGAGCTTTCGCTCTTGAGTGAGAAAAATTCTCAATTATTATCGTTCCCACTATTTTGATCAAATTGATAGACCTCACCATCAATTCGAAAGATTATAGCATACAACCTTCTAGTGAGCAAGATCCTGACTTCCTCTAAGTTAAGGACCAGCTAGGGCTGTCACCTACAACTAGAATCTTTCAGGTAGGCAACTTTTTCCATTTGCATCATATGCAACTCTTGATAGATGTCATTCACAACTCCTTGCTATGTTCATCTTTATGCCTCAAGGTGCTTGATCTGATCAAGGTCACCTTTTTAAGTCCAACCCAAACGCCAACACAATGAATATGCACCCTACTAGGACAGACCCACATATTCAACATCACACTTCCACGAGATAGACGATAAACCACACTAGGGAGTTCTCACACTTAGTCGATCAAGTTTTTCATATGTGTTGCTTTTGGAAGGCATCTTAAACTTAATATGTTGTTGAGGGGTTTTAATATACTTATATATGTATATAAGTATCCAATCACCACATATATAGTACATATCATATACATGCTATATCCCACAAATGAAAACATGAAATAATAATAAAGCAATGATTATGACCATCCTATTATAGTTCCTTGGATCCATAAGGAACTACGGTCATCTAAGGTCTACATCACATGCAACCTGTTGTTGATGAAGATCTGTGCTTAGGCTGTTTTGGGTTGATCAGCTCATCCTATGACTGATCGGCTCACCTCTTGGATGGTCGATTGGTTGTCACCAATTGATCATCTGGATCCTCCAAACTGTCGATTTGTTGGGTCGTTGGACTCCTCGTCAGACCACCAACTGCTCCTCAGCCGGTCATCTCAGTCCATCAAGCGGTCATCTTCAGTCTTTGCCATAACAAGAAATAAAGCTAATCCTATTTTACATAATCTTGTGAAACCTTGAGTTACATTCGAGGGGAGCAAAGGTAGAAGAGAATCTCGAGTTACATTTAGAATAGAAGAAGAGGGCTTGGTGTGCAGACCGAGATGAAAAACAACCACAACCAACCACACACATGCACATAGGGTTTATAGGCCATAACCATGCTACACATCCACCATCAAAACCGTTTTAGGGTGACGCATATCGATTGCATGTATATACCATATCATATATGTATATATTAGTTTGGGATCTTGTGGTATTAATCGTGTTATTCACATTAGTCATTTAAATATTTGCATCATATGTAATAAATAAAAGACGGTAAAACCAAAATTCGATCATATCGATTATCCCAAAACATAGAGTATTAACATGGCTCTGATACCATTATTGGGTTTTACATGATCAGCGTAGGCAGTGGAAATAAAAATTTATTGACCATAAAACCCATAACTAACAGATCACATCAATATCTATATAATAGGAAGGATGGTTTTAGTGAGATATACTTGGTCCTGAGGCTTGCTCAATGACAATACCTCACAGCTAGTGCAGTCTTCAACCACCTATCTTTGACGACATCTGTGCAGCTCCTAGTCTTGACCTAGACTGCAGTAGACAGTCGTCCTCCTAAGTGGCAGAAGTCTCCCACCTCTATAGAAGTCCACACAGACTACCATAAACTCTAGTCATCCTAAAGAACGAATTAGAAGGAGTTGTCCCCTTCTGTCGGTGCACTAGTCACTGACACACTCTCCCACAACCAGTTGCTTTTCTACAGTTGTCTTTCCCTTGTTGTTCCTCCCTAAATGGGTAGAACTTGCTTAGGCTCTCTCGATTACCACAACCAGAGAGGACAACAACTATGCATAGAAACTGATGTTCTAAGTTGTGTCTCTGGAGAAGCCCCCTATACCCCTCTATTTATAGTAGAGGGCAGAGTCAGGTTTCCCAACTGTGCGGGAGTAGAAGGGTCTGGAATTTCTATGAATAATTTGTATTGCGGCAGGTGAACCGGTCATTTCATAAATGAAATAGTCATTTGGCAAGGTGAGCCGATCGGTTCACTTAGTGAACCAGTCATTTCACTTCCCAGACTTGTCTACAATTGACTTTCCTTATTCATTTCTAATTAACACTAATATTAATTCTTGTCCTAATCGCATTGACCAAGTGAAACAAAAAAGCTTTTTCTCACAAATTAGGGAAATCCAACACTGATCGTTTGGACATTTGAACCGATCGGTTCACTAGAGTGAACCGGCCGTCTCACTGGCCATGAGCCGATCGGTTCACCCAGTGAATCGGTCGGTTGGTGGTCCAGGTTGTGCAGAACATAATCAATTCAGTTATCAATCAATCTGACTGTAAGGACCATGACCTCCATTTGGGGATTACCCTATTTGCTTTGCCTAAACCCTATGTTTAGAGGCTTGCCTAATCACATGAGTTGTGATTAGGGTTTGTTTGTGATCTGTTGAGAGGTTGAGGTGCAACTTGCAAATTACCCAAGTTCTAGGGTTGGTGTGCAAGTTTGTCAACTTGAGAGATATCTTTCTCTCTCCTTGCATCCTCTACGGTTGAGAGGATGGGTTGGGCACCTTGCTTGGTTTGCTTTGAGCCTTTTTTGAGCTTGTTGAAGCTTAGGCTTGTTGTTGGGATTTCTTGGGCCTAGTTTGAGCTTGGTGCCGCCTCCTTGCTTGGTGTGTCGGGCACGATGTGTCAGCCAAGAGGTGTGTCAGGCAGGGTGTGTCAGACAAGAGGTGTGTCGGGTAGTGGTGTATCGGCCATGGCACCATGTTGGGCGATACACACCCCCTTCTTGACCTAGCTTCGTTTGTGTCACCCTTAGTGACACTTGGTGCTTTTTGCTAGCAAGGTGGCATAGCTTGGACAAGTGGTGGTTTGGGTGAGCACATGTGGAGTAGCCCTCTAGTGGACGCCCACTTGACCCCCTTGTATATATACGACCCTTCTTTCTTGCTAGCAGCTCCTTTAGTTCCCTTAGTTGCTTCCTTTCCCTTGGTGGCCGAGCTAGGAGAAGAGAAGAGGCAGTGGTGGTTGATACAGTAGGTGTCTTGGATGATACTCTCTCCTTGGTGAAGCTTGGAGGGTGAAATAGCTCTAGTCTTCTTCTTCCTCTAGTGGTGGTCGAAACCCTAGAGTGTCCCTTGCTCCTCTCCTTCTCTCGTGGTGAGTATCCTTCTCTCTTTCCTTGGCACCTTCTCCTTCTTGCTTGTTTTTCGGCCATATGATGGTTATGAGTCATTCTTCTCTTCTTGAGGTGGCTGAAGGTGGTGCCTTGGAGCTTGGAGCTTGGTTCTTGGAGCTTAGAGCTTGAGGAGTGTGCTTGAGGCGGGTTACATAACTCCTAACCCTAACTATACTACCTTCTTACCTTGATGCTTTGTTATATGCTATCTTGATCGGCCATGCTTATCTTGTTAGTAATATCTTTGCTCTAGTATGTGCCCTTGACGTTGTGGGATATGATGACATGGTTATGTTGTGTAGAGGTGTTCTTGGATCTTGTGGGACAAACCATTATATTAGGGTCCTTTGGGAAAAACCCCTCTCTCACTTAGTTGTTGAGAGGTGAGCCTAGGGTTTCCTAATTCAATGGTGCGTATGGTGTGTTCTTGGGACAAAACTCCTTTCTCTTCCTTTAGTTTTGAGAGGTGAGCTTGAGCTCTAGTGGTGTAGGCAAAACCCCTCTCTTCCTTAGTCATTGAGAGGTGAGTCTATACTCTAGTTGCTTGGGCAACACCCCTCTCTTACCATGGACTTGAGAGGTGAGCCAACTCTCTAGACCGTTTAGGGTTTCTTGGTGGTATTTTTGAGGTTGAAGATGATCAACTCGATACCTTTGACAACCTAAGATGTCTTGCTGCCCGATATCATTTTGTGTAAGGTGGTGTCCGATATCCCTTTTCTAGGGCTGAGCTTGGGTGATATGCTTGATGGGTGTCTTGTTGACCCCTTTGACCATTATAATTCTTTACCCCTAGATGTCTTGCTGCCCGATATGATGGGCTGGCCGATATGCCTTGTTGTCGTTATGGGCTTGATGAGGTGATGCACCGTTAGTCGTTGTCTTTTTGAGAGGTAGCCCATTATGTGAGATAACCCGAGAAGGGTTTTAGCTACTGTGTTGGTCCCTTGGGCATTAGGTGGTCTGTGTTGGGTGTCATGGCATGTCGGTGTCTTTCATGACATCCTTTTGGATGGTGTTGCCCAACACCTTGCTGGATGATGCCTTGCCCAATACGGGTGCTTATGTTGTGACAACGTTGTTGATATGGTTGTATCCCTTGGTCGTTTTACCCCTTTTGAGGTGATCCTCTTCGGCGTTATGGTGTGTTGCCCGACACGGTGCTTCATGGGTGACAGGGGTGTGCCATTTGGATGACCTAGATGGTTGTTATGGTGTTGCCCGACAGTTTGTTGCAACATATTTCCCGTCATGGGACATTGCATGCCTTGGGTGTCACAGGTTGTCTGTTGCCCGATACCAAGGTGACAGTGGTTGGCCGATATGGTTGTAGCCCTAGATGGATGCTGGATGATACAGTAGAATGCTTAACCGATATAGTGTTGGGTGTCACACTCTTTGGTGAGAGATGATGTACCTTTGGTGAGGGTTGTCCCTTGCCCGATATGACTTTAGTGAGGGTTGTATCTTATATTCAGTTAGTAACCCTAATGCTTGTTATGCTTTAGTATATGCAGTTGTTACGCTTGATATATAAGAATGCTATGCTTTGATATACTCATCCATGTTGCATGGTTAACTCTCATAACACTAGTACATAACCGAACTTTAGTGTCGGTTATTTAAGGCCTTTAGTGTCGGTTTCTAAGTGACACCTATGTGGGCGACGCTAAAAGACCAATCGTTACGCGTCGGTTCAAAAACCGATGCCAAAACCCTTCGCGCGCCACTGAAAACGCATCAGTAGGGGACTATAGGCGTCGGTTATTAGGTAAGAAACCGACGCCATATACCTTCACGCCACAGAAAGGGCGCCATCTGGGGCACTATCAACGTCGGTTTATTAGTAATAACCGACGTCATATCACCCACTGCCACGACCGTGCTGGCCAACACGGCCGTGGTGTCTGGTACGCTGCCACGGCCGTGCTGGCTAGCACGGCCGTGGTGTCTCGCCCGCTGCCACGGTCGTGGTTTCTGGCCTAATATAGGCATCAATTATTAGATAAGAAACCGACACTGTAAATATGTGGCGTCGGTTGTATACAAATAACCGACACCTATTGTTTTTTTTTCTGCAGTCTGCAGACTTGCTGTGGCTAGTCGCAGGATGAGAAACATGTTCAGTTATGAACTGCAGGTTTTACGACATCCATTAATATCATCCAACAATAGGCCACAAACCTACAAAATTAACAACAAAAATATTCACACATTTAGCAATGCAACCTGTAGTTCCATTTGATTTTCACACATTTAGAAACATTCATGTAGCTAGCAATCTGTAGTTCCATTCATTTTCACATTCACACATGTAGAAACATTCATATAGCTACCAACAGTTTCATTCATTTTCACTCAGACACATGTAGAAACATCCAGACATGTAGAAACATTCACACATATATTATAATTCAGAAATTCATTTACAAAATATCATTCTTTAGTCATTATTCGCTATCAACATCCCAATTATATGTTAAAACCCCCACTATTTGTATGGTTGTTGCCCATTCATCTCTTACTTCATTTAATTCTCCTGTCGTATAGGGAGCACGTACATCTGGTAAGGCGTTTCCTATAGTGTGGTCAGTTTTAAACACCTGCAAAGAGAATGATGTATATATATAATTAATGAGCTATAAATAAGATTGATATATTTCATATTATCTAATGAGACTATATAATACCTCAGCAATACAATCGATGTCCATTGCGGCATATTTTATAATCATGTGCATAAATCGCATGACATAGTATGCACATGCCCATCCGTTGTCTTGTGTAGCACACTATAAATTGAAACATACAAAATATTAAAAAATACAACTAATTAAGCATAAATAATATATACATTGCAGTCAAGAACTTACTTCCATGTTCTTCCAAATTATTTGCTGGTTCTTTTTCTTGGGGACATTTCCTCCCGCCTTTTTGAACTCATCAAAACCCCTACATGTTAATGTAACACAGTACATTGCATAATTAAATAGTAATGTAATAACATATGTTAACGGATATGAAAATGAAATATTTCTCACCGGAATAATGCCATTTTCATTTTGTGTCCATATCTTGAATTCAATTTACTCCCCTTAGGATCTAGATAATAGACAGTGAACGTCTCGGGGACAATAACTAGTAACTCCCAATGCATACCACTAGAGGTAAAAAAGTTAAAGATTAATAGCTCAAAATCCACAATAAAAATGTAATTTTTTTAAGTCCAAATTATAATAAGCAAAGTAAACTTACTCTACATTGAATGGAGCTATTATCACCGTCTTCTTATTTTGAGCAAAATTTGTAAAAGCCTCACAACAATATTATTGAACTGACGTAGGGTCTTTAGCTACTAGACTAATCAAAGATGGAATCAAAAATCCTACATGTTCGAATGCAAAATCTGCACATATCTTGTCTAAGTAGCTGCAAAACATGTATTAATTATGCATGCATTAATAAATAAGAAACCATATCATCAGATCCTACACAAGGTATATGGATGTATAAAGAAGATCTCACCTTATCCATAGCTCTATCACAGATGTATTTAGCCAATCATATCGAAACAACTCCACAATATCTTGTATAAATAGTTTGCTTTCGTATGATTGACATGCAGCATCTGAATCTAAAGAAACAAGTATAGGGCAATTTATATCATGTTTGCCTAACCATATTGCCATACCCCTACAGTTAGGACCTAACGGGACAGGTAGGTCCTGTGGAACCCAACTGGGTAATGTAGGAGGTGGAAGTGGAGGCCTAGATGTTGTGGGTGTCTTCTTTTTAACCTGTATATATATATAATTTCAGATCAACTACATCATATACACACACTAACAATTGAACGTAATGTAAATTTACCATACCATTTCAGTAAAGACGACATCCGCTTTTAGACACAATATCACTCTGCCTTCTGCCTCACCAAGCGTTTCACAATCTGGGTGGGCATATGGCAATGGAAGATCCATCCACTGGGAGAATATATGTATCAGGCTCACACGAATCCAACCAGTTGGTAATGGAGACCCGTTAAACATTTCCCCTAGTAGGTATGGGTAAGCCGACGCCTCTGCAACGACATATTTTTCACTTTTTAGACGTCATGGCTTCAACCCCTATACATTTTTGTGTAAAGAATGTTATATACATATATACATTTCATCTTTTTTTGAAACGACTACAATTTCATATATACATATCATCTTGAAAACATATCATCTTGAATTAAAAAACTAGTTACTATGTCATAAAAATACTTACATCGGATGTGCTAGGTGGTGGGTCTACAGGATTACTCCCAACCTCTGCAGTAGGAGTAGAGCCTACAGTAGGATCTATAGGTACTGTCTGGTAAGTGGAAGTCTGAGATGCCTGCCACCTTTTCATTGCTTCTTCAAGTTTCCTATCAAATAGCTTATATACCTATACATGGATAAAAGAAACGTTAGCTTCTAATTATTGAATTCTCTTTTACGATAACATTATAAAGAAAGAATATGTTACCTCTTCTTGTGAAAGTCCCACTTTTGGGACATGTTTATGCTGGGATGGCCCAAAAAAAGCTTTGATGCCCACACCAGCGCCTGTAGCCCTAACACGTCCAGGATGCTCTGGGTTACCCAGAGCAACTGTCAATTCATCCCTTGTGCCCTCAGGGATGAACTTGCCTTGTTTCCTCAGCTCGTGTAGCTCCTTCTAATCGCCAAAACAAAAATTTGTAATTAAGTAAACACCACAAATAATCAATATTCGAACGATTGCTGTAAGAGTTGTATTTTACCATTTTTGCAGCCGCCTCAGCAGTTGCGGGCTTCATTATTTCTCCCTTCTTATTTTGCCTCCCAGCTATCCAAACATCATGATGAGGCAGAGGTGTGCTACCTATAGTCGAGGACTCCTGAGTAGCAGCAGACTGAGCAGTAGCCTCAGACTGTAGTCTTTGGCGAATGCCTGCATACCCCTTTGGACCCATTGTGTGGTCATGCACATTCAGTGCACGCCTTGATTTTTGTGCCTCACTGAGGGCCTAGTTAGTATGCACATTAATTATTTGGTTAGTAACACTAAATGTATTAATTAATGAGATTGGGACTGACGCCTAATACCTTGAATTCATCAGTTTGTCTTGAAGCAACAAACACGTCCCATTCTTCTTTGTCCAGGAAGTTCCACTGTTCAGTGGCTGTCTTCTTCCTCTTGTCAGCTTCTTTTATGTATTCTCGGGTGAGATTTGTCCTATAGTTTCTTAGGACTCTCCCACAACGTTGCATCACGCATTTACGATGCAGCTTTTCATCCAATTCAAATATACTCTGCAAAATAGAATTGCTATTAACTAGTATCCAAAAAAATAGTAATCTACAAAATAGAATTGCAAATTAATAATAACTCACGCATAAATCCTTCCATATTACATCTTTCTTCTCCTTAGAAACTTTATGCCAATAATCTATCTTACAACCACAATGGCTACGGGTAACATACCCAAGATATGAAACAAACAAATTGCGATTCACACAAGATGCATTTCCTGCATTATCAAAATCCACAACAAATTTGGGTCCATTTCCCTTTTGCGTTATTAACTTCTTCATCATAGGGGGAAAATGGTAAGTTAGAGGGAGAAAGCTCCAACTTCTCTCTAGATTTCTCCATCCGGTTCGTCGCCCCCTAGGTTGGTGCGCCCTCCCCGACGTGCTCGACCTGCCGCTTGCTCCATCTTCTTTGTGACAGAGTTGCCCTTCCTCTGCTTGCTCGAGTCTCTGCTCTTACCTTTCAAATTACACAGTTTCTCACCCTTCTCTCCCATCGAGGTCCCGCTGTCCCCTTCTCCCACGCGACAACGGCAGCATAAACCCATCTTCCCCTCTTTGGGATCCAGCTTCTCCCTCTCCAGGGTCTAAAGAATATCCTTTCCCAGGTAAATTTCCCCCCTGATCTTCTTCTCTTTGCAGGCTGATGGTATCATCTCCTTAATTTGCTCCAGCGTTTATTAAATTTTGAACATGCAACATCTGCTTTAAGAAGCATCAACGTCTCTGACCTTTTCGATTTTTAGCTCCCAGGCTTCGCCGATCAAGTTCCATCTCCCCCGACCGCCTCATTTCTCTTTGTGGTGAAACCCTGTTCCATTCTTCTGACCCCTTCAAAACCAGTGTGCAATAAATTTCGAGATTATCCGCATCTGTTACACCTCACCTCGTGTTTCTCAAACGGACTTAGAAGCATGCAGAAAACATCTCATTGAATACCCCTTTCCATCCTCTCTGTCGGCTACAAACCCTTCCCTAGATTTTCTCGGTACCTGAATCACACCAGCATTACTTTATCCCAGTATTCTGCAATAAAAGCTCCACCAAACGATCGGATTACAATATGAGAACAGGAGGCGTCCTCACCCTCGCCTCATGCATAAAAGCACCGTGCATGCACAAATCAGGCAAGATCTCTGCTTTCCGCCGTGCCTTGCAGAAGCATAAACCCTTGGTGCCCAGAAACATCACAAAAACTCCAACATCCCCAAACAACATGAACTCACACTTTCCCTTCATCGAAATCCATCTCGCCGACCCTTCTTTCTCAACAACCATCCCTCTGCCAAGAGCCTGGATCAGCCACAAATTTGATGTTTCACCAGGCATCTGTATGATTAACATCGGACACCGCTCTTTCCAGGTCAAGATTTCATGGTCTACCCCCTCGGAAACAACCTGGGAAAAAAACTCCCTTCCTCCTCATCTCAGAAGGATGGATCGAAATGTGCAAGGAACTGAATCTTCAACCTGAATGGTCGATGTTCCTTCAACCTTTCGCAGATCGCACCTTCCGTGTGTGGGTTCAGGATTTCTTCCACGAAACTCCCCCAACTCTTGTCTACCTTTACAAAAGACATGGTCAAGATAGTTCATCATCCTCCAACTCAGCGGACCAACTCTTTGTCAGAGCTGAACATCAACCACCTATGGGTGCAAAATCCTGGCCCATCTCCATCTCTTCAGGGTTAGAGGATGAAGACGATGATATCACATCTCCCCCGGTTCAACAACGCAGTTCCATCGCTGAAAGGTATAAGCTTTTTCCTTCTCCATCCATTAAAGGAAAATTTTACAAGCCAAAACTATCGTCCTTATACAAAACCCTCCCTCCCATATATCCCCTGCTAGGGGACATCATCCCTAAGGACAATATTCGCCTAAACCTCTCTTTTCCCGTCCTGGGCCATGCAAAATCTTCCTATCTCATAAACGACACCCTAGAAAAAAACCCCACCGCCCAAATCTGGACTGCGGTCCCCCCAAAAAAACCTTTTCGAGCCCTTTTCTGCTCCCTCTGCCATAAAAACAACCACTCTACTTCCAGATGTTTCTCTCGACGCACTTGCTTCGGCTGTGGTCGCCTAGGGCACATAAAAAGGTTCTGTATGGTGCGTCCCCACCCTAACAGGAAAATATACCAGCCAAAACTCCACCACTCTTACATGCACTCTCGTTCGACTCAAATCCCTCCTTTTCAAAGTAGTTCTGCTGTCTCAAAAAGGCTTTCTCCTGCCTCCTGGCCAAACGCTGCGCCCACCCATCATCATTACCTTTCAAAAAACCCTTTTGCATGTCTCGCAAATCTCCCGCCCGAATGTGCAGAAGCATCCTTCTCTTGTCGCCCAAAATCAAACTCAAGGATACCTCCTATTTCAAAACCTTTTCACTCACCTAGAAACCCTACCAAGCTCCGTACTCAACAAAAAAACCCTACTACAAAGACCCCATCCGCCAAAACCCCCAGTGAAAACCACCCTCCCTCCCTACCAACCATGAAGGTACCGGATCACCTGGAATACGCTATTGCCATGGATCTCCCTACAAACTCCATGCGCTTACTCAAAGTCTTCTCCCTCAGAAGCATCCTAGTTTCAATAGAAAACAATTTGGACAACAACCTAATCAACGTTCTTGACATCACTAGAGCTTTGGCTCTTCTTCTTCCTGGCCATACCATCCTCAAACCCAAAATCTTCTCGCCCACCCAGCTTATTTACACTGTTCCTGAAGGAACGAAGATAAATCATATCTTCAACCAAGTGCTCACCATTCCTTGTGGATCAAGCTTTATTACGGCTAGACTATCTAAATGGTCAGTTGACTCTGGTTCTTTCCCTGCCCCAGTAAGTGGCTCAGACTGGGTAGCCATTTCAAACCTTCCTCCCCATCTGTGGGAGATTCAAATTTTTAGAGGCATTGCTCCTTCTATTGAGGCTACGCTCCAATACATTAGCCCAGATACGCTCCATCCCTCCCAATACATCAAAGCTTATTGCCTCTTCTCTGTCAAAGCTGCCATCTCCCTTCCACCATCCATCAACATTAGGATTGGTGAATCCATCTATCATCTCAAGCTTGCAGCCGAACACCCTACTATAAACAGCACTGCTTTTTCTGATCTTACCTCTCATCCACCATCCTGGTTCAGCCCAAACAAAGGAAAAAAACCCTATCTCGCATTCCAGAGCTCCAACTGTCAGAAACCACGTATGGACTAGGAAAACCTCAAACCATGTAGAAAACTCCTATCACCTCCCAAATAAGAAAAGAACCAGATCTCCAGAGCCCCCTCTCGCAACTATCAATGTCAAACCGAGTAGTAACACTTTCCCATCACCTTCTTATTCAAAGGAAAGTTGGCATACACCAAACAAAAAAATCAAACAGTTGTGTTCCAAGACTCATCTCAGCAAAAAAATGAAAACTCTTTGTAGAGTTCGGTTCAGGAGAGCTCACAGCAGAAGCCAAACTCAAGCTACCTTCAAAAGATCCTGCAGCCACATCAATTCGAGACCAAAGGGTCCAGCATTATAAACAGGACAGAGAAAGGTAACACCTCTCCTCTCTCTTTCAGTTATGTTTCCTCTGCGTCAACTCTTTCTACATCTCTATCATATAAAAAAAAAGCAAATAAAAAATTCGAGACTTTAGAAGATACAGCTTCTTGGTCCAACACAAATAGTTTCACATCCTTTACAAATAAGATAGGCTTCCACTTTGAAAAGGATGTTGACGCACAAAATGTTCTTAACAACCTCGAATCCTTCATGGGTTGGTCAAAGAGAAGGTGCTAACAGGCTCGCTCTATATCTGTGTCTCTCTATTTTTGCTATAGTCATTCTCTTCGTCATGAAAATCTCATCTTGGAACATTTGTGGTGCTGCTAATTTACAAAGAAGAAAAAAAATACGAACTCACATTTATAAAAATAATATAGATCTCATTTCCATCCAAGAAACAAAAACCTTTCTCACCCCTTTCGCCCTCAAAACTATAGGTGGCAACAGAATCACAGACTGGATTCAGCTACCCCCTAAGGGCTTCAAAGGTGGCATCATTGTGGGTTTTAACAACCAGGCTCTAACCTTGCAAAACTCCTCTATTATAAACTTTTCTATAACTATTGACTTTAAAAATATTGCTGATGATTATCTTTGGTCTTTCTCTGGCATCTATGGAGAACCAGGTTACGATAAATCCCTATTCCTAGCGGAGTTAAATTACCTTTTCACAAATTATCATCTGTCTCCCTGGGTCCTTGGTGGCGGTTTTAATCTTATCACCCAAACCTCAGATAGACACCACTCAAATCCTTCCTCTTCTTCGATGTCTGTTGTAGATAAAAAGTTTAGCCAGATGCTAACAAACCATTCTCTTATTGACCTTGTTCCCTCAAATGCCTTATAGACGTGGTCAAGAAACCAGTCTTTTGCTCGACTTGATCATTTCATTTGTTCAAACCTTTGGGAAGACAAGCATCCACTCTCTTTTGTCTTTATC
Organism: Alisma plantago-aquatica; assembly: GCA_963693085.1. NCBI lineage: Eukaryota > Viridiplantae > Streptophyta > Magnoliopsida > Alismatales > Alismataceae > Alisma > Alisma plantago-aquatica. The sequence continues at coordinate 465,930,743 of OY856415.1, forward strand.
TCCCACAGAACCATTTCTGACCACTTTCCCTTAATTCTTGAAACCACTTCTTACTCTTGGGGGTCTCATCCCTTCAAATTCGAAAACAACTGGCTCTCCATGGAAAATTTCTCCAGATCTTGTCTTGAAGCCTGGATGCTTGCTAACCCTCAAACAACAAACATGGGTCTTCACATCTTAAACAACACTAAACACATCAAAACCACATAAAAAATGGAAGGTTCAAAATCCCTCGACCTTATCTGAAATTCAAAAAAATCTCGAAGACCAACTTCTCTTTATTGAAAAAGACCCATCAGCTGATCCTGCTTTGGTCCTTTCAATAAAAGCTGACCTTGATCATATAAATAGCAAAATTGATACAAGATGGAGACAACGGGCTAAGATCACTTGGGCTCAAGAAGGTGACAAAAATACAAAATACTTCCATAAAATATGTAACCAAAAATTTAGAAAAAATGCCATAACTCATCTTATGATAAATGGTAGACTCACTTCTCATAAACAATCCATCATAACACATATAAAAAACCATTTCAAAAAAATCTTCAATAATAACCACAACCCATCTTGTCTAAATAACCTTCAATGGAATACCATTTGTCAAAACAAAATAAAAAACCCTCAAGATCTCATCAAATCTTACACACTTGATGAATTACAAGCTGCTATCTCTGACCTTGGCAAAAATAAATCCCCTGGACCTGATGGCCTAAATGTGGAATTCTATTTGGATAACTGGAACCATTACAAACATGACTTTCTTGCTTTTCTCTCCGCATTCCATGCCAGCTCAAACCCACAAAACATCATCAAATACATCAATAAAAGCTTCATCACTCTGATAAAAAAATAGTCATCCTGAATATATCTCCCACTTCAGACCTATCAGCCTCATAAACACCTCTTACAAAATCATCGCAAAAACATTAGCTAACAGGATCAAACCTCTCATGGATGACATCATCCCACCTTAACCAATCCGCCTTTCTAAAGAACAGAAGCATACAAGATGCCTTTTTAATGGTCAATGAAACGATCCACCTCTGCCACAAAAAAAGATCCCTCTCCTAGCCATCAAACTAGACTTCGAAAAAGCATTTGACTTTGTTAACTGGCAATGCCTGTTGCAGACTCTTAAGGGATTTGATTTTCCTGACAAATGGATCTCTTGGATTCAAGCATGTATTTCTACAAATCATTTCGCCACCATCATCAATGGTGTTCCTTTTAGCTATTTCCATAATTCAAATGGACTTAGACAAGGGGACCCTCTCTCTCCTTACCTCTTCATCATTTTAACTACTATTCTCTCTCGCATGATTCAAATGGGAAATCAAAATGGGCTCTTCTCGGCTCCTGATGTCTGCAAGGAGAACATTATCCAATTTGCAGATGACACCATCATCTTCTCCTCCCTAGAAAAATCCTCTGTACAAAATATTTTTAGGATCATAGGTATCTTCTCCTATATCTCTGGGCTAAAAATAAATATACAAAAATCCTCCATCTTTGGGGTAAACATTCATCAATCTGCTTTGGAGAACCTCAAGGACTTCCTAAATTGCAAAACTGAAGAATTCCCAATCAAATACTTGGGTCTCCCCATCACTCCTTATAACATCACAAATGCTATTTGGAACCCCATAATTTCAAAAATAAACTCTAAACTCTCCAGCTGGGCTAACAATTTCCTATACCTTTCAGGAAGGCTCACCCTGCTTAACAGTGTCATCACACCCATAACAACCCACTTCTTGAGCTGCATCCCTTTACCCTCTAAAACTAAATCCATTCTTGATAAAATCCGAAGAAATTTCCTTTGGAACAATTTCCATAAACTAGAAAAACCTGGGAAACATTACCATCTAGTTAATTGGAAAACGATTACTGCTCCTCATGATCAAGGTGGTTGGGGAATAATAAACATTGAAACGCACTCGCTCTGCCTCATTACCAAAATCATTGACTGTCTTATCCAAAATAAAAATAAAATATGGATAAATCTCATCAAAAACAAATATTACCAAAACTCACCCCCTTGGCACCAAATACATCGGAAAACAGCCTCCCCACTTTGGAAATTCATAAATAAAAATATACAAATGATTTCACAAATCTTAAATACACCTCCACATTCACACAAAATCATCTCCTTCTGGTCCGATCCATGGTATGAAAATAGATCTGTTTTAAATCTCAAACCATCATGGTCTATCCCAATTAATCTCCTCAACCTAAGGATTGATAAAGCCCTTTCTCTTATCACTAGTAACAGATCAAACTCCTTTAAAAGATGTATCCTTTCCCAGGTAAGTCAAAATGAATTCAGACATCTCTCAAGTTCTATGGAAAACAACACCTCAAATAACATCACTTGGAAATGGGGGAAAGAGTATTCGGTCAAACTTGCTTACAATTTTCTCTCTTTTAGAGGTTTCTCCCCTACATCATCAAAGATTTGGAAACAAAAATGGCCACAAAAATACAAAACTTTCTTATGGCTTCTTTTACAAAATAAACTTCTTACAGGTGAAAACATCACTAAAAAGGGTTTCGTTGGTCCTTTCAGATGTGCCCTCTGTGAAAATAACAGTGACTCGGTAAGCCACATCTTCTTTATATGCTCATTCTCTCGAAAAATCTTTTCACATTTCATGCGAAATTGCCTTCCTGATCTCCAGGAAGTCTCTTTCCCCATCCAAATAACACCTTTAAGACATTACAAGCATTTCAAAAGTAGTGATCTTTTCACCACAATCTACTGGAACCTTTGGAAAGAAAGGAACAATAGAACTTTCAACAACAACAAAAATTTGGCTAGAAATGTTATAACTCAAATAGATGCCGATCTTCACATCCTTACTAAACTGCAGGAAAATTAGCAGAAGGGAGGTTGGATGAATCAGAGGAAGGAGAATCAGAAGCCGCTTTTATCTGTGATCTTAAAGCTATGGTGGACGATGAGGCTAGAGTCAGCTTAGTACAGCAACAACTGTGACAAATCTTTATGATTCAAGGGCAGCTCAAATCAGGAAAATCTCTAGGATGCCAAACTTTTTTCGCTAGGGGCTTGTTTAAGGGGTGCCTCCCCTTAGTTAGCTGAACAATGTTTTTCTTACGCTTATTTTCTTTTCAGCTTTTTCTTTCCACTGCAGTTTTTTTTCCAAACATTCTGTAGGTGTTCCACATAAACAGGTTTTTGCTTGCTTGATGTGTTATTTTTAATATATCACATTACCTTTCCTAAAAAAAAAACTTCTTCATCATAGTGATGCCCCTTCTCTTGTCAACTTTTTAGTGCTGCTGATCAAGTGCCTCAAGTGCTTCAGATGGTACATGTGCATCATCAACCTAAAATTTGACAAAATAAACACATTTACAAGATATAACTATTAATGGACATATAGATATAAATATATGATATATTTTTAAAACTTACATTGTGAGGTGGCGCATTGATGTCCTCACCCTCACAGTAATCATCAGCACGGTCATCAGGAGAATGCTCAGCCATCTGAAAATTCACATTCACATTGTAAAGTTCACATTGTAAAGTAATTCAAATTGTAAAGTAATTCACATTGTAAAGTAATTCAAATTGTAAAGTAATTCACATTGTAAAGTTCACATTGTAAAGTAATTCAAATTATAAAGTAATTCAAATTGTAAAGTTCACATTCACATTGTAAAGTTCACATCAGAAGATACTCAGTTTTGAACAACATATTAAATTTTCAGAATTTTTGGAAGACGTTTTGTATCACAACAAAACCTTGATCGGTCGAGTTCTGAGAGAGACAAACTCGACCGACCAGATTTTTATGGAAAAATAAAAAAGACTGAAAAATGTTTATAATTAATTATTCCAAGCACCTTGATGAGTATATAGGACTCTATTATAAATTCTGTATAGATTATAAATCTTTACTAGGTTTATTTGCTTTACTAGATTATAAATTTTGTATAGATTAATCGCCTTTGTCGAGAAGTTCACATTCACATTGTAAAGTTCACATATTCAGAAAAATAAAACATATAAAAAATATAAACTTGCCTCTAATATTGCGATTTTTTATCAATTAACAATCCTTCATTGTGATCTCCGCGCACATACAAGTCATTATTAGCTTCAATATTTGCTGGTGTTGGCAACCCAACTGAGAATGGACTGGAGTCATCATACTTATCATGGTACTGTTCTTCATCTATAGGATCTTCAATGAACTATCTTTTACCATGAAGAACAACTGACCATTTATCATTTGCAGGATCATCGATATAAAATACTTGTTTCGCAATGCCTACATGGACAGTAGAACCTATCTCCAGGTTGTTTCCTATGTTCCTCGACAAATCTAATAAAATGGTCAAGACCAGAAATAAACTCTGGGGTGCAGCGATTGCGAATGGACATCCATGATCTATCCATTCTATGATCAAAGAGAAATAAAATATACATTACAACAAGATTAGGGTCTAGGGTTAACAAATACATGTGATGTCATTCTTATATATAATAAATGTGTATCACCTATCCCATTCTTGAACACCTAATCTCACTAGTAGGTGTATAATGTGTATTGGGTTTTTATGAAAATTTCGGCAGCATTTCCCCGTTGTTCTCTAAGTACATATGTACTTAGAGAACAAACGGGGAAATGCTGCCGAAATTTTCTCAAAAACCCAATACACATTATACACTTACATCCTAAATGAGATCAGGTGTTCAAGAACAGTCCCAAACTGGGGACTATCCAAGATTTACTCCTAATGAGTAAATCTTGGACGGGTTTCTAGGCCAACAAATACATGTGTTGTCATTCTTATACCTAAAATCCTAGTTCTTCAAGTTAGGGTGATTATTGATGTCTTTAAAAGCATGATTGGCAATTTAGAGAAAAGTTCATCATTTACATTCCAAGCATGTCACACATGTGCATTACAGTTCATCATTAAGCAAGAAGGGTGATTAGGATTCTCAATATACTCAACAATGAAACAAGTTACCAATTTCATAGTTAGGATGGTAGAGATACCCTAATTAAGATCCAGATCTAATGGTTCATAATGAGCTTGTGATAAAGTTACATCACTATAAAGTTACATCACTAGATGATTATATAATTTCAAAAGTAGTACACAAATAAATTCAAATGATTAGATAACTAAATAAAAATAGTAGACAAAAAATACAAATAAGTAGATGAATAAATACAAATCTATTGATAAACTAATACAAATCAGTAGATGATGATCAATTAATTGTTGAATCAGTACATAAATAAATACAAACATTAGATGAATACATACAGATCAATTGAAAAATATAATTAAATCAGTTGATAAATAAATTTCATTAAGTAGATGATTAAATCATAACAAAATCAGTACATAAATAAAAACAAATAAGTAAATAACTTAAAAAAAAATGCCCAGCAGCAGCCTAGGCGTGCCTTGGCACCGCCCAAGCAGCCGCCGGAGCAGAGGAATAAGGAAGAAGGCAGGGCGGGCATACCTTGAGGGCAGAGGAGAGCAGCGGCTGGAGCAAGACCTAGCAGCAGCTGGCAGCCAGCGCCGGTGGTGAGGAGAGGAGAGGAGCGGTGACGAGGGCGGCGAGGAGAGGACAGCAGCCACCTGCGGCGAGGAGAGGAGAGGCACCGATGAGGAGCGGTGGCGGAAGGGAGAGCAGCAACAGCGGCGGTGAGGGTGTCGACCAGGAGTGCTGGCGGCGCGGGGGAGCAACGACGGTTGGGGCAACGACGGCAGCGACGACGGGGAGCAGAATCGCCAGACCTAGCAGAGTCACAATGAAATAGAGACAATGGGGAAAAGAGATCTATTTCGCGGGGCTATTAACTGTACCGTAGGCGTCGGTTATTCAAATAAACCGACACATAAAATTAACAGTGTCGGTTCTCCACAAAAACCGACACCTATTCTCAACTATAGTCATCAGTTGTAACTACAAAACAACCGACGTCTAAATACATATGCCGATTAAAAAAATTGTTCTCGATTAATGACCATAGTCGTCGGTATCTTCTGACAACCAACGCTTAAAGGGTGTGAAAAATTCCCCGCGGACAGCGCGGGAAAACTCATAAGCGCCGGTCATTGTAGTTAAACCGACGACCAAAATGTGCCCAATTTCTGTCTCGCGAATAACCTTTAGTCGTCGATTTATAATTTATCAACCGACGCCATATGTTAAATTTTGGAGGTAATTTTTTCCGCTGGAAATTTTGGATTTGGCGGTTAATTTTAGGCATCGGTTTTTTTATTAAGTAACCGACACTGAATAGAAGTGGTACCCATGTCTGGGCACCCTTCATAGATTGGATGTCGGTTTATGTTATCAACCGACACTGTATAGTTTCGGTGTCAATTTATTTATACAACTGACACCTATAAAAGTGACTTTATAAGCCATTTCTGTAGTAGTGTAATAAAGTAAGGAGTTGTAAATGTCCCTTGTACAAGTATCATTACTCCTTTGTGATTTCACTAACCATGCAGGTAACATTTGTAAGATAAGGCCATGATGATGGCATAATAATGATATGATGTGGAATATCAAGGGTTGTGATGAACCCAATGATGTATGATGGGTGTTACCCATGGAATGGCAATGTGTGCCTCGATGATGGGATTGAGTCCCTGTGATATTGATCCTTGAGATGGATCTTGATGATTGGCAAGAGGCCAAGTGGTAACATGTGACGTTGGATCCTTGTAATGGATCAGGATGATGTCGATGGCACTGAAGGCCTTAGTGACATTGTAACACAAGATTATGAGCTCTATGTTTATTCATTCTTGATATAGTTGAATGTTACATAACTTGGTTGAATCTTGCAATCCACTTAAAATATGTTAGTTAATTACATATGAATCTTTCATGTCGTTTGCCCTGGCCATAGATCCATCATCGTCAAGAGTTTGGTGATTAACTAACATATTTTTGCGGGGTTAACATAGAATGCATATTGTTCTCCTAAGGGTTAACATAGAATGCATATTGTTGAATATGCGGGGTGCGCCTACACCCTAAGTAGCAGTGCATGTTTAGAGCACGGTTTCAGGCCCGTGGCTCAGTGTGGTTGGAGCATGGTGAACAAGCCCATAGCTTAGGATGTGTGATAGAGCATGGTGAACAGACCCATGGCTCAGTGATGATGGATCATGGTGAATAGGCTTGTGGCTCGGTTTTCTAGCACCAATACCTATACCAAGGTGGGCTAGGCAGAGGGTAGCCTGACCCTATGTGGCTGAGGCCACTTAAGCAAGAGACTGCGGTCCTGCTTTGGATATCGTGCACTGACCACAAGGAGGTGAGGTCATGGAGTCCGGCTCTTCCATTGATCTTGTATGGCATCAGTTTTGGGCTTCATAGTCGAAGGTTGGATTTGAGCGGTACGGATCACTTCCTTAGGGCATAATAAATTGTAATCCAACCGTATAGTATATTTGTTTAGGGCAAACACAAAACATTGGTTGAGGCCTTGCTTGTTGGTTTCCCTAGTTATATCTTGTAGTTAATTACACGTTCCTCATATCTTATGATGAGTTCTTATATAACTTGTCTTGTCAATCATGTTCCATAAGAAATACCTAGTCATATACCTCCCGGATAATCTTGGTAAGATGTTATAACAAGTTAGCTCTGCTCAGTATGTTGCTCATATACGATCTGCTTATATCAGTTACTTGCTTTATCTGTTCTAGCTCTCCTTTGAGGTTTTTATAGTTTCGATGGGGGTTATGTTTCTCGCTGGGACTGTGTGTCTCACTCCGTTGGTTTAAAACCCATTTTAGGTGATCGAGCTAGATGTGGTGGTGATCGTGGTGTTGCAGCTGAGCAACAAGAAGAATAGTAGAAGGAAAGAGGTGGTTATGTTGCTGTATTTTGGAGGTTTTATAGTAGAGTCCTAGAGTCATCCTTGTACTCTTAGGTCCTTGGAGGCGTTTTGACAAGGTTTCATGATGTATAGTTGATATGGCTTTCTTATCCTATTATTGACCTGGCTAGGTCTGTTATGTATATTAAACATGTAATGAACTCTTGTGCTTATGGATCAGTTGGATCCTATGAACAGTGGACATGCATTAAGTTCATGTATATTTATATAACGTGTTTCTTTTCAGGATGTGGATCTGGTCGTAATAGTTCCTTTCTTATCTGCTTTCCGCAATCAGTTTTAATTAACCAGTGTTTTTGGTAATACGATGTTTATGATGGTTCCATACATTTTTCGCGTGGCATTTCATTGTTTGTGTGACAGCGGGATGTCACATATTAGGTTGGTATCAGAGCTCTAGGTTCACTGAGTCTACATGGATCTAGGACTAGGTTTTGTGTCTGTTCTTGTGATTTTTCTAGATTTTCTCATAATAACCTTCTTCCCCCAGCAGAAGATAAAGCTAAAAGATATCTGGAAGTCACGAAGAACATGTTGCCGATATCAGTGTCGTTGTATCAGTTGATGGAGCTAGTGTGCAGGCACATGTAGATCGGGTGCCTGAGGTCCCCCAAATCGACCCAACCATTCTCGAGAATCCTGTCTACCAGCACCTTATGGGATAGGTAATGGCAACGATGAATCTCATGGTGGAGAGCTTACATGTGCCTCCGCCAAGAGCACTGGTTCCCCATGAAGAACCATCGGGTATTGGGAAGACCTTTGAGTGGCTTCCCCGAGTCAGAGCTTCGGATTATGCTAGAACGAATGATCCACCAGATGTAGATATGTGGCTGATAGGTCTTGAGAATGCCTTCTGGATCCTTGACATCCCCGAAGTAGACAAAGTCAAGCATGTTGTCTACCATCTAAAATGTAGTGTTGGCCACTGGTGGGCCATCGAGGAAGAGAAGCAACCCGATGAGGTGATCTGTTGGGACATCTTCCGGTAGGAGTTCATGAATTGATACTTCCCGAAGACGTATCTGGATGAGAAGATCAGCCAGTTCAAGCATCTGCGCCAAGGTTCTCTAAGCATCACCAAGTATGAAGCCAAGTTTATGGAGCTATTGAGGTTTTGTACTCAACTGGCAGAAGCGGATGATGAGAGGATTAGACGGTTTGAGAAAGGTTTGAGTGTCGAGTTGTCAACACCTACTGCTGCTTTAGAGAACTAAGAGTGGTTTTCCACATTTGTGGAGTCTGTTTGAAGGATTGAACGGTCAGTCAAGGAGAAGAAAGAGACCATATCCAAGAAAAGGCCTGCTCAGTTTCAGAATCAGAAGTTTGATAGCTACAAGAAGCCAAGGTTTTTGCATCTTCTGTGATGCAAGGCTCTAGTGCACCATCTCAATGGTCACCAAGTAAAGGAAGAGGACATGGTTTTTCGTCATCCAGAGCCTACAATACAGCTTCAGTGGCAGTGACAGGACCGTCTAGGCCGCAGCTAAGGGACCCGTCATGCTTTCTCTGTGGATAGGTCAGACATATTAGGTGGAATTGCCCAAGGAGAGACGTCGAAGTGACACAACAACCAAAACATAGTTAACAAGGGTCAGATGGACAATAGTTTAATGGCGCCAGAGGACGAGGACGCGACCAAGCGTCACAAGCTGGATCGTTTACTCAAGGAAGTCAAGGACGTGGGCAACAAGCAACAGATCGATTCTATGTTATGAGTCAGCCAGAGGCAATAGTCAACCCGTGAGTGGTGGCATGTCAGATGGAGTTATTTCATTATGATTTGTCTTCTTCTTGCTTTGTATCTGTTCTGGTTGACCCAGGTGCTACAGACTCTTTTATCGCTTGTAGTATGCTTGATAGATGTCTTTTACCTATTAGTTGTAAGAAAGATAGCTTGTTGTTAAAAACCCCTCTTGATGGCTCCTCGATGCTTCGAGAAGTGTGTCCATCTTGTGTTCTATCTTTTTTGGGACACAACATACAAATGGATCTCCTACCACTTGATATGCATGGATTCGATGTAATCCTTGGTATGGATACCCTAGAGAGGTATAAGGTTGTGCTGGACTATGGTTTCAAGAAAGTAGTGTTTGCTGATGATGGTGAGAAGTGGATCTTCCAGGGAGATAGGAAAATTCTTCCGACGTGTTTGGTATCAGCTATGGTGGCAGAAAAGTTGTTGCGACAAGGTTGTAGAGCATTTTTGGCTCATGTTGTGGATACCAAGGCAGAAGCTCCTAGCCTTGAGGATGTGCCTGTTGTTAGAGAGTTTGAGGATGTGTTTCCCGATGAGTTTCCAAGTGTTCCCCCACCTCGAGAGATTGATTTTGAAATCAATCTAGTACTAGGGACACAACCAGTTCCTCAAACACCGTACAGGATGGCTCCAGCTGAGATGGCAGAACTGAAAAAGCAGTTACAGGAGTTGCTAGATAAAGGTTTCATCAGACTAAGGACATCGTCGTGGGGTGCTCTAGTTCTATTCATTGAGAAGAAGGACAGATCGATGTGTCTGTGCATAGATTATCGGTAGTTGAACAAAGTTATGATAAAAAACAAGTATCCTTTTTCAAGGATAGATGACCTATTTGATCAGTTGTGTGGTGCTATAGTGTTCTCGAAGATCGATTTGCGGTCTGGATATCATCAACTCAGAATCAAGGGGGATGACATACCAAAGTCAGTTTTTAGGACGAGGTATGGTCACTTTGAGTTTGTGATTATGTCGTTCTGACTAACCAATGCACCTGCTGCTTTCATGGACCTGATGAATAGGGTGTTTCGTCCATTTTTAGATCATTTTTTTGTGGTTTTCATAGATGACATCTTGATCTATAGTCGTGACAATCAACAAAATGAACAACATCTTTGACAAGCGTTGACTCTCGTTCGCCAACACCAGTTGTATGCCAAGTTCAGTAAGTGTGAGTTCTGGCTGAAGGAAGTGACTTTCTTGGGACATGTGATATCGGCGGAAGAAGTCAGAGTGGACCCCAAGAAGGTGGAGTCAATTGCAGAGTGGGAGCAACTAAAGACGCCGACTGAAGTTCATAGTTTTCTAGGTTTAGCAGGATACTACCAGAGGTTTATAAAGGACTTCATTGTAATCGCGTTGTCGTTGACGAAGTTGACCGGGAAGGATGTACCTTTTGTTTGGGATGATCGTTGTCAGCAAGCTTTTCAAAACTTGAAGGAGAAGCTAACTAGTGCTTCAATGTTGGTGCTGCTAGAGCCTGGGAAAGGCTATGTTGTTTTCTGTGATGCTTCCAAGAAAGGCTTAGGTTGTTTGTTGATGCAGGAAAATCATGTGGTTTCTTTTTATTCACGAAAACTTAAGAAACATGATGAGAGTTATCTGACACATGATTTGGAGCTGGCAGCGGTGGTCCATGCATTAAAGATTTGGAGACACTATCTTTATGGGGAAGTGTGTCAGATCTTTACAGATCATAAGAACCTGAAGTATATCTTCTCGCAGAGTGAGCTGAACATGCGACAACATCGCTGGATGGAGTTGATCAGTGATTATGATTGCACCATTGAGTATCATCCTGGTAAGGCAAACGTTGTAGCTGATGCGCTTGGCAGGAAGTCTTCTTCTCTTCCTACGAAGAAGGCACAGTTGAGTTCTTTGATATGCCATAGGTGGGATATGTTCATCTCTTTGTGGCACATGAATGTACAGTTGGAAGTATCTTTGTTGGTAGGACTATTGGCATAGATGCAAGTGAAGCCTATGTTGAGGCAGCATATCAAAGAAGCACAGTAGGAAGATGCTACAGTCCAGTTGATCAGATCAGAGTTTGGCAGTGAGAAGCATGATGGCTTCCATGAGTCCAAGGATGGACTAGTTTGTTATCATAATAGGATGATGGTTCCCGATGTTGATGATATGAGGAAGTTAGTGCTCGTGGAATCACACACATCGATGTATGCTATGTATCCAGGTGTCACCAAGATGTATTGTAATATAAAGGACCTGTATTGGTGGCCTGGCTTGAAGAGAGATGTGGCTGAGTTTGTGGCTAGGTGTGCGGTATGCCAGCAGGTTAAGGTTGAGCATCAGAAGCTGACAGGTACGTTGCAACCCATGCCAATACCATAGTGGAAATGGGACCATGTAACCATGGATTTCGTAGTTGGTCTTCCAAGGACAGCTAGAAATCATGATTCCATCTAGGTGATAGTGGACAGGTTGACAAAGTCTGCTCATTTCAATCTGGTAAAGACAATGTACACAACAGAGAAGCTTGCTCAGGTGTATGTGGATGAGATAGTGTGTTTACACGGTGTGCCAGTAGCAATAGCATCTGATAGAGGTCCTCAGTTCCCGAGTCATTTTTGGGAATAATTGCACAGAGCGTTGGGAACACAGTTGAGATTCAATACTACCTTCCACCCGCAGACAGATGGACAGTATAAAAGGACTATTTAGACTTTGGAGGATCTTCTTCGAGCTTGTGTTTTGTAGTTCCTAGGTAGTTGGTGTGTGCATCTCAGTTTGATAGAGTTCACCTACAATAACAGTTACCAACGGAGTATCGACATGGCACCTTATGAGGCTTTATATGGTAGGAAGTGCAGATTTCCTTTATGTTAGTATGAGTCTGGAGAGTATCAGCTTCTGGGTCCTGAGTTAGTACAATAGACGACTAAGAAGATCAAGGTGATACAACAACAGTTGAAGGCGGCACAAGACAGACAGAAGTCGTATGCAAATAATCGTCGATGACCTCTAGAGTTCTAGGTGGGGAGACAATGTGTATCTCAAGGTCTCTCCATGGAAAGGCATGGTGAGGTTTGGCCGAAAAGGCAAGTTGGCTCCCAGGTATATGGGGCCATATATGGTGATAACACTTGTTGGAAAAGTGGCTTACAAGTTAGAGCTACCGCCAGAGTTACACAGGTTGTATCCAGTGTTCCATGTCAGTATGCTAAAGAAAAGTCATCCAGGCACAGAGATAGTAATACAGCCAGTTGAGCTTGAGCTTGATGAAGATGTGACCTATGAGGAAGGTTCGGTGTTGATCCTTTACAGAAGAGTGAAGAAGCTGAAGAGGAAGGACATGGTTCTTGTGAAGGTTCTTTGGCATCATTGTGGCGTTGAGGAAGCCATGTGGGAGCTCGAGGAAGAGATGAGGAGGAAGTATCCCTTGCTTTTCTCTTTGGATCTCGGGGGAAAAATCCTTTTGTAGAGGTTTATCGCTTGTAAAGACCCTGACCTCCGTTTTGGGCTTACCATGTTTGCTTTGCCTAAACCCTATGTTTAGAGGCTTGCCTAATCACTTGAGTTGTGATTAGGGTTTGTTTGTGCTCTGTTGAGAGGTTGAAGTGCAACTTGCAAATTACCCAAGTTCTAGGGTTGGTATGCAAGTTTGTCACCTTGAGAGATATCTTTCTCTCTCCTTGCATCCTCTAGGGTTGAGAGGATGGGTTGGGCACCTTGCTTGGTTTGCTTTGAGCCTTATTTGATCTTTTTGAAGCTTAGGCTTGTTGTTGGGCTTTCTTGGGCCTAGTTTGAGCTTGGTTCCGCCTCCTTGCTTGGTGTGTCAGGTAGTGGTGTATCACCATGGCACCATGTTGGACGATACACACCCTTCTTGACCTAGCTTCGTTTGTGTCACCCTTAGTGACACTTGGTGCTTTTTTCTAGCAAGGTGGCATAGCTTGGACAAGTGGTGGTTTGGGTGAGCACATGTGGAGCAACCCTCTAGTGGACGCCCACTTGACCCCCTTGTATATATACGACCCTTCTTGCTTGCTAGCAGCTCCTTTAGCCCCCTTAGTTGCTTCCTTTCCCTTGGTGGCTGAGCTAGGAGAAGAGAAGAGGGAGTGGTGGTTGATACAGTAGGTGTCTTGGCCGATACCCTCTCCTTGGTGAAGCTTGGAGGGCGACATAGCTCTAGTCTTCTTCTTCCTCTAGTGGTGGTCGAAACCCTAGAGTGTCCCTTGCTCCTCTCCTTCTCTCATGGTGAGTATCCTTCTCTCTTTCCTTGGCACCTTCTCCTTCTTTCTTGTTTTTCGGCCATGATGGTTATGAGTCGTTCTTCTCTTCTTGAGGTGGCTGAAGGTGGTGCCTTGGAGCTTGGAGCTTGGTTCTTGGAGCTTACAGCTTGAGGAGTGTGCTTGAGGTGGGTTACATAACTCTGAACCCTAACTATACTACCTTCTTACCTTGATGCTTTTTTATATGCTATCTTGATCGGCCATGCTTATCTTGTTAGTAATATCTTTGCTCTAGTATGTGCCCTTGACATTGTGTGATATGATGACATGGTTATGTTGTGTAAAGGTGTTCTTGGATCTTGTTGGCCGAACCATTCGATTAGGGTCCTTTGGGAAAACCCCCTCTCTCACTTAGTTGTTGAGAGGTGAGCCTAGGGTTTCCTAATTCAATGGTGTGTATGGTGTCTTCTTGGGGCAAAACTCCTTTCTCTCCCTTTGGTTTTGAGAGGTGAGCTTGAGCTCTAGTGGTGTAGGCAAAACCCCTATCTTCCTTAGTCATTGAGAGGTGAGTCTATACTCTAGTTGCTTGGGAAACACCCCTCTCTTGCCATGGACTTGAGAGGTGAGCCAACTCTCTGGACCGTTTAGGGTTTCTTGGTGGCAGTTTTGAGGTTGAAGATGATCAACCCGATACCTTTGACAACCAAATATGTCTTGCTGCCCGATATCATTTTGTGTAAGGTGGCGCCTGATATCCCTTTTCTAGGACTGAGCTTGGGCAATATTCTTATGGGTGTCTTGTTGACCCCTTTGACTATTATAAGTCTTTACCCCTAGACGTCTTACTTCCCGATATGATGGGCTAGCCGATATGCCTTATGGTCATTATCGGCTTGATGAGGTGACACGACGTTAGCCATTGTCTTTGGGAGAGGTAGCCCGTTATGAGAGATAACCCGCAAAGGGTGTTCACTGTTGTGTTGGTCCCTTGGGCATTAGGTGGTCTGTGTTGGGTGTCATGGCGTGTCGGTGCCTTGCACGACATCCTTTTGGATGGTGCTTCCCGACACCTTGCTGGATGATGCCTTGCCCGATACATGTGCTTATGTTGTGATGGCATTGTTGATAGGGTTGTATCCCTTGGCCGTTTTACCCCTTGTGAGGTGATCCTCTTAGGCGTTATGGTGTGTTTCCCGACACAGTGCTTCATGGGTGACATGGGTGTGCTGTTTGGATGACCTAGGTGGTTGTTATGGTGCTGCCCGACAGTCTATTACAACACATTGCCCGTCATGGGACGTTGCATGCCTTGGGCGTCACAGGTTGTGTGCTGCCTGATACCAAGATGACAGTGGTTGTCCGATATGGTTGTAGCCCTAGATGGATGCTGGCCGATACAGTAGAATGCTTAACTAATATAGTGTTGGGCGTCACACTCTTTGGTGAGAGACATTGTACCTTTGGTGAGGGTTGTCCCTTGCCTGATATGCCTTTAGTGAGGGTTGTATCTTGTGTTAGGTTAGTAACCCTAATGCTTGTTATGCTTTAGTATATGCAGCTATTATGCTTGATATATAAGAATGATATGCTTTGATATACTCATCCATGTTGCATGGTTAACTCTCATAATAAAGTAAGGAGTTGTAAATGTCCCTTGTACAAGTATCATTACTCCTTTGTGATTTCACTAACCATGCAGGTAACATTTGTAAGATGAGGCCATGACGATGACATAATAATGATATGATGTGGAATATCAAGGGTTGTGATGAACCCAGTGATGTATGATGGGTGTTACCCATGGAATGGAAATGTGTGCCTCGATGATGGGATTGAGTCCCTATGATGTTGATCCTCGAGATGGATCTTGATGATTGGCAAGAGGCCAAGTGGTAACATGTGACATTGGATCCTTGTGATGGACCAGGATGATGTCGATGGCATTGAAGGCCTTAGTGACATTGTAACACAAGATTATGAGCTCTATGTTTATTCATTCTTGATATAGTTGCATGTTACATAACTTGGTTGAATCTTACAATCCACTTAAAATATGTTAGTTAATTACATATGAATCTTTCATGTAGTTTTCCCTGGCCATAGATCCATCATCGTCAGGAGTTTGGTGATGGTGAAATAGGTTCTCCTAAGGGTTAACCTGGAACGCATATTGTTGAATATGCGGGGTGCGCCTACACCCTAAGTAGTAGTGCATGTTTAGAGCACATTTTTAGGCCTATGGCTCAGTGTGGTTGGAGCATGGTGAACAAGCCCATGGCTCATGATATGTGATAGAGCATGGTGAATAGGCCCATGGATCAGTGATGATGGAGCACGGTGAATAGGCCCATGGCTCAATTTTCTAGTGTCGATACATGTACCAAGGTGGGCTAGGTAGAGGGTAGCCCCTGTGTGGCTGAGGCTACTTAAGTAAGAGACTGTAGTCCTACTTTGGATATCGTGCACTAACCATGAGGAGGTGAGGTCATGGATTTTGGCTCTTCCATTGACCTTGTATGGCACCAGTTTTGGGATTCGCAGTCGAAGGTTGGATTTGAGCGGTACGGCTCACTTCCTCAGGGCATAATAAATCATAATCCAGCCATATAGTATATTTGTTTTGGGCAAACACAGAACATTGGTTGAGGCCTTGCTTGTACGGTTGCCCTAGTTATATCTTGTAGTTAATTACACATTCCTCATATCTTATGATGAGTTCTTATATAACCTGTCTTATCAATCATGTTCCATAAGAAATACCTAGTTATATACCTCATGAATAATCTTGGTAAGATGTTATAAAAAGTTAGCTCTAGTCAGTATGCTGCTCATATACGATCTTCTTATATCAGTTACCTGCTTTATCTGTTCTAACTCTTCTTTGAGGTTTTATAGTTTCGGCGGGGGTTATGTTTCTCGCAGGGACTGTGTGTCTCACCCCGTTGGTTTAAAACCCTTTTTAGGTGATCGAGCTAGACATGGTGGTCATCGCGGTGTTGTAGCTGAGCAACAAGAAAAATAGTAGAAGGAAAGAGGTGGTTATGCTGTTGTCTTTTGGAGGTTTTGTAGTAGAGTCCTAGAGTCATCCATGTACTCTCAGGTCCTTGGAGGTGTTTTGATGAGGTTTCACGATGTATAGTTGATATGGCTTTCTTATCCTGTTATTGACCTGGCTAGGTCTGTTATGTATATAAATAGGTGATGAACTCTTGTGCTTATGGGACAACTAGATCCTATGAACAATGGACATGCATTAAGTTGATGTATATTTATATAACGTGTTTCTTTGCAGGATGTGGATCTGGTCGTAATAGTTCCTTTCTTATCTACTTTCTGCAATTGGTTTTAATTAACCCATGTTTTTGGTAATACGATATTTATGACGGTTCCACACATTTTTGCGTGATATTTCGTTGTCTGTATGATAGTGGGATGTCACACTGACACTCAAATCAGTTGGTTTAACACTTGAACTTGATGATTCTGAGTCAAGTCTATTGACTGAGTGTTTGATTGAGTACCTAAACACTTTAGTAATCAATCCAAACATCATTCATGGATAAACTCCTCTTCCAGGTTAATCCTTTATGTGTGACCCTATAGGTCCCATTTCACGTTTGCAGTGAATGTCCATAACTAGCTTATGAAATCACAGGCAAAGAGTGGTTCCTAGTTGTACATCATTGTTACCCAAGTGAAAAGGAAAGTTGGAGAACAACTTTCAATCCTACAGTCTATTATTGGTGTTTTAGTGAATGCATAATTCCTTTGTCTCTGATATCCTGAATGAACTCAAGGCATGGAGTTGTCATCCTTTCAATGTTCATTCATGTTTCTTGAACTAGAGCAGACTGTCTGAGATATGTGTGACATAAATATCATATATTGATTCACATGTGCATGTGCATGCCTTTCTCAGTCTCGCTTATCAAGTGGCCTAGACATCATACTCCCTTAGGAGGGACAAATCCCATATCTATCACTCACATTCTATCTCATGCGTCAAAGCCCCAATCATCACCATTATAACAACCCATGTTTCAGGACTGCGTTTGATGGTGTCAAAGTGTACCCAATCACATCTAAAGAGTGTAGTGATTTCAGGTCTAAGAATCACAATCACCACCTTCACTATGAGAGATGACTCTGACTACCAGGTCATGGTTCCATGTGTCACTCTCATGGTGGGTCTGTCCGATACACTTTTCTTTAACATGTATCTATGTGCTTGGTTTGATATCATATATCATGACTAATGAGACACTACCATCAACCAACACATACTCTAGTCTTGATGTGTCATTGTTGTCTATCAACATTACATAATGACATCTGAATAGGGACATAAACAAGAATGTATATACTCTTACCATCCATATATTCTCATTGTTCAAGTCCTCAACCTAAAGACATATGTCATTGCGTATCGTCATTCTTTAGACATTCATTCTGCTCCATCATTTATCTCATAATCGACTGAGCTAGAATAAATTGGAAGCTTGCCTTTGGGATTTATCAAAACAATCATGACATATGCCAATCCAATTATCATATGATTGGTTCTATGGGCATACATACCAACAATACATACCCAAGGGTAGGAGAGAGGTAAAGGAGGTTAGGTGTCATGCCGCATGTGCCACTTGTTCACCAAAGATTCGACCATGCAATCACTAATCATATGCATGCAACGAAGGTCATTAAAACCAAAGAAACTCATTGACCTAATTGGTCCATGGTAGCTCATCGTTTGAAGGGATACAAGGTCCAAAATCGAATCAGTCTATGAAGACATAGTGACCACAAGAGATCAACCCTAGTGATCGCATAAAATCTAACCCAAGGGTGTCTTGGCTCATCGACCGCCAAGATCAGTAGGTGCACTAAAAAACTCATTGATCAAAGACACTGTAGTAAAAGAAACATCAAGGTGGTTGCTAAAAACCAAGGGACACCATCGATCAACACTCCAGGTAAACATCAAACTAGGGCATCCAAGCAAACCCTAGAACATCACATATGATGCCACCTCATCAATCCTAGGTGCAACCAAGATATGGAGTGCCACTATATCTTCAGAATTATGCCAAAAAATGTGAGGCACAACAAGCATGTGATACATTTCAAGATAAACCTTAAACATGGGTAAATTGGAATTAGGTCCAAAACAAGCACATATATGTGTAACTAGCTCAAACATCATCTAAAGTGGACCAAACTGAAAACGTAAGCATGTCACATGATATTAAGGCACAACATATGATCTGATTAAGGTTTTAAGCATCTTGTTATGTTAAGAAAGCAAGATCAACTGTGAAGCTAGGCTAGGGGCCTTACAACCATAAACCCCTCAAATTTTGCCCCCAAAATCCTACATGAACAAAGATGGGATATTCCTACACATCTCATGCTCAAAATCCCATGTGGATTCCTCCATGCCATAGTGATGCCACAAAACCTTAACAAGAATGATATCCTTCTTCTTCAACTATTCACCCTTCTATCCAATATCAACACATGACCCTCAACATACGACATGTCCTCATCCAACTCAACCTCTTCACCCTCCTTACCCGTCACAACCATGTGAGGAAAAAACCTCAACAACTCCATGAATTTTGCCTCGTACTCATTGATCATCATTGATCCCTATCAGATCTTCTCCAACTGTGAGATCTTCTCATCAAGATACATATATGGGAAGTATCAACTCAAAAATATCATCGAAAATCCTCCCAACTGATCACCACTTCAAGTCTCTTTTCCTCCTCAATGGCCCAAAATGGCTAGTACTACCCTTAAGTAGGTACACCACATGCTTCACCTTGTCCTCTTTTGGGATATTGAGCATCTTAAACGCCTCCTCCAACTACGTCAGCCACATGTCTACATCCACTGGGTCTTCCATGCCTACATACTCCATGGCTCCACATGCCTCAACCTCTCAAAGGTATTCCCAGAGACATGGGATTCCGCATTGGGAACAACAACCCTTGCTTGAGGTACATGCACTCTATCTAGCATATGTGAAATTGTGGCCATCAATTGTTCAAACATGGATGAAAAGCTGGATTGGCCATGGTTGCTGGCTTGAACTGAGGCACTTCAAGCACTCAATCTACTCTAGCTTGCCTCCTCGCACCAACTCCTACTCCAGCACCACTACTCTCAACATGTTCTTTGTTCTCTCTAGACATATCTACATAAGAAGAAGCTACAATAAGATATGTTAGAGGATGAAAGAACAAACACAACTATGGTCCTATGTCCCTATAGACTGAGCGAACCTAGAGCTCTGATACCAACCTTAAATTATGGAACCTTGATGCCACATGAATAAAATAACTTAAAATGAAGTGCACAATCAACTACTAATCAGCCACAAAGCCACAAAAGTAGGTAAATTGAAACTGATCTCATATAATCATCACTGGGCATAAATATATTACATCAAGGTTCACAACCTATAACATATCACATACCATACCAGGTATTTAAATCTATACAGTGGCCATTTTCCACACACCTGTTACAAAAGATTTGTTCACATGTACAAGCCACTTATATACAAAAAAGGCACACTACAAAAACACGCATCAGGATACAACATCTAAAATAAAAACATCTCTTCCAGACATGAGAGTACATGGATGACACTAGGACTCTACTATACAACACTAGTAGCCATCCAACCTTCTGCATCTATTGATCTCCAAGCTGCTCTTCCTCAACAACATGATCCTATCCACGCTATTGACGCCCACCTAAAAAGATGTGGTGAACTGCGAGGGTGAGACCCATGCCCCAACGAGAGATATAGCTCTCAACCAATGATTGAAACATTGCATGGTATAACATTATTAAGAAGAATGAGCTTGTTCAGCTAAATGAATAACTTAAACTAATTATACAAGTTAGGCAGATTTAACAACTCTAGAAGATAAGAAGATCATCATATGCTTTTAGAAGGAATATGAAGAACATGTATAACAGTTGATTTCTCTTACCACATTATATAACACGAAGTGGTAATAAAAACAAGGCAAGGGTGAACATCTAATGTGAACCATGTTCAACCCTAAGCAGTTATACTACATGGCTGTACTATGTCTTTTAATTAACCCTGAGGTGATGAGGTATACCACTCATACTCCAGTTGTCCAGTGTGAAGTAAAAAATAGTGCCATACAAGATCTAGGAGAGATGGACACCTATGATCTCATATGCCTCGGTCAGTACAAGTCCTCTGTAGTGATATATAAAGTTCAATTACAAATGCCTAGTCTTCCTTGGTATATAGATCACAAAACTAGTGAATAGGGTATACAAACCCAATTATCTGAGGTACAACTGCAACTGTCCTCCATCACATCATATACACTGAGACATGACCACAACTATTCTCCTGACGAGGCATGATCACATCCATCCTCAAAACTTTGGGATCAAGATGACAAGGACACTTAGTCACTTGCACATCGCATACTCAGTAGTATGCACTCTGATTTTCCTTTAGGAATACTCGTTTCACCATGCAGCACGTCCTGACGCTGGAATGTATCTATGGCCAGGGTAACTACATGATTAGGGTTCCACTTGATTAGTTAAAGACAATTGAATGTCTTTTAACTACATCAATCAAGTTACAAGCAAACCCTAAAAAGGTTCTACAAAAGATAAGGTAAGTTGCAACTTTAGAAGATATAAAAAAGTGTAAAACATAAACTTTTCACATCACCACATGATATTGTTCACTGTCATACACACGAGTCCACTTCATCATTACATCATCATGGGATATTAATCCCTCATCACATTACCAGAGGATATAACCTCAATTAGGGAACAAAGCCACTGCCCAAGTCCCAAGACCATTCCCATTATTCCCTGCAAGAACATCATTACCTTTCCATGCCTCATCAAGGATCATCATCATTACTACACAAGTGTTACATGTGATACTAGGGTTTGACCCCTTCGTTGACTGCTAGAAATGGATACCTTAAATGGCCATTGAACCAGGGTTAACCACCCTCATTGACCGCATAAGAATCCAAGGTTCATTGACCACATGAGAGCAAGTTCAGTGACCAAGCAAGCATGAGTAAAACTCGTCAACCAAAGAGAAGACCCTCAACCTTAGGGACTGTCACACTAGCAAACTCAGCAACCTCAAGGACATGAAAACTCATTGACCACTGAATATAGAAGATTCTTGGCAACCATATGAAGAGAGAAAACTCATCATCCACAACATCATCAAGTTAATTATCACCATGAAATCAAAACATCAAGGTGTAACCACATGAAGGAAAACAACACCAAAACCCTAGTTTTGGTTATCATCAAGCAAGGAGTAAAACTCAACACCATGACTATGGGGCGCCACTCTCTCTCATGAATGGTGCCAAAACATGTAAGGCACAAATAGCATGTGAAACATTGCAATATAAACCATAAACATGGGTAAACTGCAATTAGGTCCAAAACAAGCACATATATGTGTAACTAGATCAAACATCATCCAAACTGGACCGAACTAAAAACATAAGCACATCACATGTTATTAAGGCACAACACATGATTAGATTAAGGTTTTAAGAATCTTATTATGTTAAGCAAGCAAGATAAACCCTAAAGCTAGGCCAGGGGCCTTACAATGATGGGATGATAATGGTATGAGGCAGGAAAGCCCTTACTAGTACCATGTCATAATAAATTATCCTTAATAATTTAAATGTATGTAATTATCCTTAATATTAAATGTAAAAAATTTGGTGAGATAAATCTATGGTAAATATGTAATGACAAGTAAAGTACATCAAGAGGAATGTAATTATAGCACACTTAAGGTATGTAAGTTGTACTTCCACTAATCCTTAAAAGAAGGGTGTGCATTTGGCTTAATAATATAATGGAAAGGCATAATAAGATGATATAGATTATGAAACTAATATAGGGACTAAAAATTAAATATTATTCAATTATGAATAGGTTGGACATCTTTTTTATGTTATATTGGAAGTTGCGATATTGTCAATAAAGCACATTTTCACACCCAACAAAGTAAGTTGGCAATTATGTGCTCTATTTACAAGAATGATTCCTTAGTGCATATATACTCCCCTTATAGATTTAGAGTGAAGAGGCGATGGGATTTTGTATATCTAATTTGTTTATTAGGAGTTTTGAAGCTTGGAAAATGAGATGCATGGTGTGAGACTAAAAACAAGGTAGTCACAAACATAAGTAGTACATGTATAAGAGAAAAATATATCCATCAACATCCACTCTCAAGTTGGAGAATTTATATCCATGATGCTCAATCTTGTTGGAAAGTTATAGAAATCTTTTGCCTTTGAGAGGTTTGGTGAAGGTGTCGTATGTTTAGTCATATGTTTTTACAAGACGAGTAGTACCAGCCACTAGAAAACAGTAGTCTACTTTTATATACCTTATGAACCCATGGAAAAAGTGACAGCTGATAATGAAAGTGGCTGTGTGGATGTCACAATTCATATGTATAGTGTTCAGTGTCCAAATTCAAAAAGTCGGGTTTTAATTCACAAGTTCCAATATGGGGAATGCCATTGCTCAATTCTCAGCTTCCACCAGATCTAGCGACCAAAATATGTTTCTTGCTATATCTTAATCTCTAACAGTACCACATAAAAAGTACATTAATAAGAAGTGGATAGAGAGAGAGCCTGTATAAATATATGAATCTCTGACAAGAGTCTAATTGTCCATCTCACTTATAGAAAATTCCTTCGCCAGGAGATTTTCTAAGTGCCTCCCAATATTGACATATTGCCCACCAATTATGTATTTAGGGAAGTCCATGAGCTATCTAAGAAATAATACAACATTAGGAATATCTGGCCATGGTGATAGTGAGATATACACGTTTCCAAAACCAACTATTTCTATTGAGATTTATATTCAATTTTTGCAGAAGTAGTGATCCAGAGATGACCATCATTGAAATGTGTGGGAAAAATAATAGTTTTGCAGCCAACATGATATTCTTTTAACAAGTCTAGGGCATTCTTCCTTTGAGTCACAAATATTGGGTTACTTCTATCCCAAGAAAGTATTAGTAATTCCTAGATCCGTTGTGAAAAAATACTCCAATGGGTATGGCATGATTTCTCAATGTTATCTACCACCACCTAATACAATATATAATCGAGATAGACAACCAAGGTCACCATGGTGTAATTATGAAGGTAAAGTGATCTCACTAATACTTAGAAAACCAAAAGGAACACAAAATTTGGGAGAGCTTGTCAAACTAAACATGAGGACTTTGTTTTAGTCTATATGTAACTTTGGGAAGTTTTTGCACCTATCAACCACACTCCTCCTAGGTAGTATATGCAAGAGGTTTTTCATATAAGGTATTTATTATGTCACCTAAAAAAAGGCATTTTGACATCAACTTAAGGAAGAGGGAAACCTTACAACAAAGTACAACACTGTACAAATATAATTTAATTTGACAACAAGAGACTATTTTGAAATAATCTACACAAGATTATAGAGTATATCCTTCTGTGAAAAGGCAAACTTTGAGGCGTTCAACAATACCATTAGGGAGATCTTAACATAGAATATCCATTGACAACCAACGAACTTATAAACAACATGCATGTCTACCAATGACAAGGTTTCAAAAGGAAAGCAAGGCCTTCATTTGACCATCCATAGCTTTCTTTCGGCCAAAGTGAGATAAAGCCTCAACAATATCTCTCTATACATAAAAAACTAAAGCGACATTAAACTGAGTCATATCAAAACTCAAGTGATATATTGACTCACATGAGCATGATCATGCATTTTATAGTCTCAATGATCAAGTGGATGTGATATCATTCTATTAGAAGGGACATATTCCATCTATATCACTCGTGTTAATCCAATGTGTCATAATACACCCAATCACCACCTGTATGGCAACTTTTATTTAAGGTCATATTCGGTAATGTTAAATTACACAACATGATCATTGTAGTGATTTTAGGTCTTAAGACCACAATCACCATTTTCATGTGAGATATGATTCTCACTAGCATTTATGGCTTCCACGTATCATAACCAAATTGGGTCTGTCCAGTATACTTGTTCATAACAAGTACCTATGTGTTTGACTTGATATCTGATACCATGATTAATGAAACGTAGTTATCACTCTAAACATATAGTAGTCTTAATGTATTGTTTTATCCTAATTCCTACAATAATATCCAACTAGAGATCTAGACAAGAATGAATACTCCGAGCTTACATGATCTCATGTTTAGGCCCTCAATCTAAAATCACACGACATTGAGTCATTCATCCTTAGGACACTATTATATTTATTCATTATCTCATATTGAAAAAAACATAATAATTAAATTCATCTTAATCAATAATCAAATCAAATCAATTATGCCATTACAATCATCATATGTTTGATTCTTAGAGTATGCTACCAATATAGTTATCTTGATGGTGACCCTCAACAAATTGATAAAGAAATGCCACCATATTTACATTCTGGAGATAATCTAATGTTCTCAAACACATATGATATCCAATGTATCTAATCTACCGAAGTCTATGCAACACACATCTTTATGCCTAAACGTATGAATACATGAGTAATTTTTAATCTCCTACATGCTATCCTAAGAGGGTAGATGGATGCAAAAACTTTAACTCTATAGTACCCAGTAACTTTCGTGAATAATCAGCTCTATTACACCAAGTATACCTTAGCAAGGTTTACTAAAATCTACAAAATCATTATTTTATATCAAAACTGTACAAATTTTGGATAAAAAGTGTGTGCGTTCATCACCGTCAGTCATCATTTAAGTCTCAATTCCAACTATATCTGGGTTGACTACATGAATTTTGCTTCCCGATCAGGTCTTGTTATAGATCATATTCTGATTAATATGTAGAGATTCAAAATCTATTTATAAGCTCCTCCCACATTATTTTAGACCCGTCTTTTTTTTAATTGTGCCTAACTCGAAAACATTGCTCCGTACAGATGCGTACTTTTGGTGGTAAATGAAAAACCACTAGAGGGGGGGTGAATAGGGTTTTATGATAATTTCAATATAATTTTAACTCAAACAACCACAATTGAAATAACAAGAAGGAGACAAGGTGTTTAGAGTGGTTCCAACCGTAGCAAATACTAAGGCAGTCAATCCACTACCCGGTTGCTTACCCAAACAAGATTTTGAAAGTATTAATTTTATTACCTCTCAAGGAATTTACATAAAATACAATACTTTCTACACTCTTTGGACAGCCTTCACCTTGAAGTAGTTGCACCAACTTGAAGCAGCCTTCTTGAAGTAACTTCAAGCTCCCCCTTGAAGTAGCCTTCCTCTTTGAAGTAGCCTCCCGTTACAACAACCTTCTGGAAGTAGTCCAAAGCCTCCTTCTTCACCAAGAAGATTAAGACCCTCTCCAATCCACAACCTCCAACCCTAGGAGTAGCAGGGAGAGTACAAGCAATAAGAGTGAACAAGAACGGAAAAAGGAAATTACAATTACCCTTTGATGCACAAGGCTTGATTTGCCTATATCAAGCGTATAGATCTCCTAACCAAAGAATATTGAAGTGTTGGTTTGGTGGATAGGAGATACTAGCCTACATGACACGAATTTAGAGCAAGGAGAAGAATAGCCAATTGCAAGTGTTGCTCAATTTCTCAAAACAGATTGCTAATGCAAGTGTATGCTCAAGGATTGCTCAAGTGTAGAATTAGTGAGTTTAGGTGTCCTAAGGCATGTCCTATTTATAGGAATGACCTACAAGTACTTAAGGACGTTCTAGACACTTTCTAGGGGGTTCTAAGTGCTTAACTAGCCATTAGGTACACTTTAGTTGCTTTAGCAATGACTAGTTAATTAATTCTGAAAGTTGTTGTCAGAACTCATCTCGGTCAAAGTTTTGTCGACCGGGAGTCCTACTCGGTCGAGGGTTTGTCGACCGACAGACTCTCTGGAGCAAGTGTATGCAACGTTCATCTCCAACTGCCAACTACCTTGTCAACTGTGTCTAACGACTACTTGGGTCTTTCTCGGTCGAGGAGTTTGTCGACTGAGAGTGTCTCGGTCGAGGATTTTGTCGACCGAGATTGACCCTATTTCAATGTTTCAATTAAAGTACTAAGTGTGTATATGAGTGTGCATATGTGACACTATTGAAGGGGATGACCTATCTAAGTGTGGTGATTGGCTAGGGAAGATCTAACGCTTGATTTACATGATGTCTAAGTACTTGTACATTATATATTTGTACAAGTTTTACAATTGATTACATTTCATGAAATTACAATAATTCAAGCATATAGATTTCCCAATATTTGTCATCCACCTTATTCCTGCAACACTCAAGTAGCACATTAGATCGACAAGAGTGAAATGTTTGTCATTATCAAAACAAAGGGATTAAATGATGTCCATTTAGCCAACAATCTCCCCCTTTTTGAAGATGACGAATATTTCCAAAATATAAATCAACTAGTCTTTAAAATGAGTTGAGTTTTATACCTGAGATTTACTTTGTGAATTTCTTCTCTTGTTTATGAAATGTGTGCTTATTATTCCCAAATAAGTATAGAACATGAAATCCAACTCTTTAGGGAATATAGCAACTTTTAATGTAAAGCCAAGAGATTTATGAAACTCATTACTTGAGTTTTTCAAGATTACCATTTTAAGATTTACCTTTATTTCTCCCCCTTTATCATTTCAAAAAGATATCCATTAAAATAGAAAAACTCCCCCTTAATTTGATATCCCCTACAAAGAATAGTCATCAAATCCTACGAAAAAGATGTCTATTTAAAACCAAAAATGATATGATTAAAACATTTTTAAGAAGTACAAATATCAAAGAAAACATCTTCTAAGGGAGTGATAAGTAGTTGCTTCCTTATTTTGTTAAATTGGTCTAGTAGAAGCGGTTTTGTAAAAATGTCAGCCAATTGATCTTCCGTATCAACATGATGAAGGGATACATGATTCTTAGAGATATGATCCCGTAAAAAGTGATGACGGATTTCAATATGTTTAACTCGACTGTGTAAAATAGGATTGTGTGCTAAGTTTATAGCGCTTGTGTTGTCACAAAATATAGGCATGGAAGAAAACGTAAAACCATAATCGTTTAACACTTGTTGCATATAGAGTACTTGAGCACAACAAGATCCGGCTGCCATATATTCAGCTTCAGTTGTAGAGAGGGCAACCGTATTTTGTTTCTTGCTAAACCAAGATACTAAGGCTCTTCCTAACAAGAAACAACCACCACTAGTGCTCTTGCGATCAAGTTGACAACCAGCATAGTCGGCATCAATATAAGTTATAAAATCCAAGGATTGTCCTTTAGGATACCATAAACCATAACATGTAGTACCGGATAAATATCGGGAAATCCGTTTAACTGCTTGAAAATGAGAATGCATGGGTTGTGATTGAAATCAAGCACAAAGACCAACTGAAAACATGATTTCCGGTCTAGAAGCGGTTAAGTAAAGAAAACTACCAATCATGGCTCTATATAAGGAATCATCAATAGGTTCCCCATCTTCATCCTTATCAATTTTAGTGGAGGTAGCCATTGGAGTAGTAGCATGTTTGCACTGATCCATTCCAAAATGTTTTAAGAGTTCTTTAGTATACTTTTCTTGGATTATAAAAATCCCGAAAGGCGTTTGTTTAATTTGAAAACCAAGAAAGAAAGTTAGTTCACCCATGAGGCTCATTTCAAACTCTTTTTGCATAATGTCACTGAATTGTGTGCACAATGATTCATTTGAAGCTCCAAAAATAATGTCATCAACATATATTTGAATAACTAGAAAATCAGATGTATATGTTTTAAAAAATAAAGTAGAATCTGAATTTCCAATAGAGAAATCATTATCAAAAAGATATGTCTTGAGCCTTTCATACCAGTTCCCATGTGCTTGTTTTAATCCATAAAGTGCTTTCTTAAGTTTGTAAATATAGTCACCTTTTTCCGGTATTTCAAAACTAGGTGGTTGGGCAACATACACTTCTTCTTGAATGATTCCATTTAGAAATGCACTTTTTACATCCATTTGGTAGAGTTTGATATTTTTGTGTGCAGCTATAACTAGTAGCATTCTAATAGCTTCAAGTCTTTCTACTGGTGCATACATTTCATCAAAGTCTATTCCTTCTTGTTGATTATATCCTTGTGCTACTAACCTAGCTTTATTCCTTATTACTTCCCCTGCCTCATTTAACTTATTTCTAAAAACCCATTTAGTTCCAATAATGGTTTTATCTTTTGGTTTTGGAACTAAATCCCATACATCATTTTTAGTGAATTGGTTTAATTCTTCTTTCATTGGTATTATCCAATAGTCATCTTTAAGAGCTTCAGACACCTTCTTAGGTTCAATGATAGAAACAAATGCCATGTTTGCAACGTCTTTAAAAGAAGAACGAGTTTGACTTTATCATTAGGATTTCCAATAATTAATTCTTGAGGATGATCCTTAATGAGTCTAGGAATAGATTGTGTTCCAGCTTGGTCATTACTTGGAGTATTTTTATCACTATCAGTTGGTATGGATAAATTTTCGAATTGATGAGTGAGATCAACTATTTCAAGGTTTTCTGATTTTGACTCTTCATGAAAGGAAATATGAAATGATTCCTCAACCTTTCTAGAGATAGTTTTGTCGACTCTAAATGCTTTGCTAGAGGTAGAATATCCCAAAAAGAATGCTTTATGTGATTTAGAGTCAAACTTATCTCTATCCTCTTTAGTGTTTAAGATATAGCATGTTGATCCGAAGGTATGAAAATAGTCAACTCTAGGTTTCTTAGTATATATTATTTCATATGGTGTTTTCTTCAAATAGGAATGAACAGTTACTCTATTTAACACATAGCATGTTGTGTTTACTGCTTCAGCCCAAAAAGTTTTAGGTGTATTATGTTCGAGCATCATGGTTCTAGCCATTTCTTGTAGTGATCGATTTTTCCTTTCAACTATGCCATTTTGTTGTGGAGTGCGTGGAGCAGAAAAATTATGAGTGTAGCCTTGATATGTGCAAAATTCTTCAAATAAATGGTTCTCAAATTCTCCACCATGATCACTTCTAATGGTACATATTTTGTTTTGTAATAGATTTTCAATCTTGGAACAAAATTTTATGAAAACTTGAATAGTGTCATCTTTGTTTGCAAGAAAATGTACCCAAGTATATCTACTATTATCATCAACAATAACAAAACAATACCTTTTGCCACCAATAGATTGTGTCCGCATAGGTCCAAATAAATCCATATGAATCAGTTCTAGGGATCTACAGGTGCTAAGTACATGTTTGGGTTTAAAAGAAGTTTTTGTTTGCTTACCCAAGGTACATGGTTCACAATTTTCAACTTGATCAAAAGACAAATCAGGCAAACCACGAACAAGATCATATTTAACTAGCTTTTTGATAACATGTGAACTAGCATGACCCAATTTTTTATGCCATAGTTGTAGAGAATTTTCATTTGCAAGTAAGCATTTTCCAACTACGTATTTCATAGAATTAGGTCTAAAAATATAGAGATTTCCAACTCTTTTTCCTTCTTAAACAACATTTGTAGTATTTTCTATTAGTAACTTGCAACAATTTTTGTTGAATAAAACATCATATCCACTGTCACATAATTGACTAACACTTATTAAATTATGGTGCAAGCCATGAACTAGTAAAACATTCTTTATTTCGAGATTTGTACCAATGTTACATATTCTAACGATTTTACCTTTACCATTATCTCCAAAGGTGACTGTTCCACTCTTCTTTTCCTCAAAAGTTTGAAACACATCATTGTTTCCGGTCATGTGTTTGGAACATCCACTGTCGACCACTCAATCCTGCATTAAAATGTAGGTTTTGGTACCCATGTGATGGTCCGGTATGGTTAGGAACATTTAATTACAGACTGAATAGAAACAAAAGTCTGCTCGGTCGACCACTTTTCGACTAATTTTTGCCCCGATAGAACATTTTTCGACCGAAGGGGTTGCTGTTTTACTCAGGTTGTTTCTGTAGATTTTAATTTATCACAGGCATCTGGTCGGTCGACAAAAGTTCGACCGATTATATTCTCGATCGAGCAATACTTCGACCAAATATATTTCTATTTTTGTTCAGAAAATTAACATAATGCATGAGACTTTAAGTTGAGATAAGATAATATAATTTTCAAAAAATGAGCATTGGATCATATCTCAACTAAATTTCATTCAAGTCTACTAAGTTTGGGATTTTGGAACCCAAACCAACTCGGAATCCTTGTTCTTATAAGGGCATGAAAATGAGTAATGTCCAAGACGTAGACAAAAATGACAAGTAATAGAATCAATTTCATTTCTCTTTCTAGGAATTGTGTTCTTAGGTACAAACATAGTCTTAGTCTTGGATGCTTTAGTTCTTTTGAGTTGATTTTTCTTTGGATCATATCCTAATCCTCTTCTTCCATTGTAACTAGAGGAAATTTTCAGAATATTTTCAAGGATGTCATTACCTCTTAAATCATTTATTTTTCTTTGTAGCTTAGCAATGTCATCCATCTTCTTGTTTATATCTTTTCTTTCTTGATCTAAATCAGATAATAGAGAGTTTCTTTCTTGTACAATATTATCATAATCTAGATGGTTACATAGAATTGGTTGGGTCTGAAAATCGTTTAGTTTAGCTAGAAAATCAACCTTTTATTGAGAAAGAAGATCAAAATTCATTTCTAGAGTAAGTAAATTTCTATTGCAATCATTTAAAGATGTTTTTAAAGACAAGTTCTCAAGATCAATGTTGTTCTTTTCATAAGAGAGATCATTTAATCTAGCATATAATTCCTCATTTGTTTTGGTAACCTTCCTTAGTTTCTTTTTGCAGTCAACATATTTATCATGAGTTTCTTGTAGACTAGCAATTAACTCTTCTTTAGGGAGATCAAGAAGGCTTACCTCTTGGGAATCTTCATCATCTTCTCTTGCCATAAGACATTCCACCTTCTCTTCTCCACTTTCACTCTCACTTGACTCATCCCATGCAGCTTTATAAGCTTTTTCTCCCTTCTTTTTGTGTGAGCTTTTCTTTCCTTTCTTTGCTTTAGGGCATTCATTTTTGAGATGTCCTTTCTTTCCACACTCAAAACACCTAGGAGGAGAAGAAGAAGAACTAGAGATTTTGTTAGTTCTAAATCTTTTATATTTCTTACAATTTACAATTAAGGCTTCTTCTCCTTCTTCTTCACTTGACTCATCACTTTCCGGTGTGACAATTTTTGAAGCTTTTAGAGCCACATCTTTCTTTTTCCCTTGTTGAAGTTCACATTCTCTTCTTTCTTCCTCTTCTAGAGTTGCTTCATGAGCTTCTAGGTTGCCAATGAGTTGTTCCATCCTTAGTCGGGTGAGGTCATTTGCTTCTTCAATGGCCGTCACTTTGGGCTTGTATTTGGGAGGAAGTGATCTAAGAATATTTGATACCTGATCTTCCTCACTAATCACTTTACCTAAAGCATTCAAACCATTTACAATAGAAGAGAATTTTGTATACATTTCACTAATAGATTCATTTTGATCCATACAGAACTGTTCAAATTTCTGTTTAAGCATTCCTATTTTGGAATTCTTAACTTGCACAGTTCCTTCATAAGTTATGGAAAGTCTATGCCAAATTTCGTAGGCTGTTTCACAATTTGATATTCTATTAAATTCTCCAATTGAAATTGAACAATAAAGTATACTTACAGCCTTTGCATTCATTTGGGCAGACTTTACCGTATTGGTGTCCCAAGCTGCATATTCCGCTTGAGGAAGTTCGTAGGGAGTTGACACCATCCTCCATAGATCCCAACTAATCCCTTGGAAGTAAAATTGCATTCTCCTTTTCCAGTAGGTGTAGTTAGTACCATCAAATGCAGGAGGCCTAGCCACAAGTGTCCCTTCAAGGTTGAGGTTGTTGAGCAACCCGTCACCCATTCTTCAAGACTTGGTTAGAGTTCCTTGAAGCCTGCTCTGATACCAATTGAAAAACTACTAGAGGGGGGTGAATAGGATTTTATGATAATTTCAATATAATTTTAACTCAAACAACCACAATTGAAATAACAAGAAGGAGACAAGGTGTTTAGAGTGGTTCCAATATTAGCAAATACTAAGGCAGTCAATCCACTACCCGGTTGCTTACCCAACCGGGATTTTAAAAGTATTAATTTTATTACCTCTCAAGGAATTTATATAAAATACAATACTTTCTACACCCTTTGGACAACCTTCACCTTGAAGTAGTTGCACCAACTTGAAGCAGCCTTCTTGAAGTAACTTCAAGCTCCCCCTTAAGTAGCCTTCCTCTTTGAAGTAGCCTCCCGTTGCAACAACCTTCTGGAAGTAGTCCAAAGCCTCCTTCTTCACCAAGAAGATTAAGACCCTCTCCAATCCACAACCTCCAACCCTAAGAGTAGCAGGGAGAGTACAAGCAATAAGAGTGAACAAGAATGGAAAAAGGAAATTACAATTACCCTTTGATACACAAGGCTTAATTTGTCTATATCAAGCGTATAGATCTCCTAACCAAAGAATATTGAAGTGTTGATTTGATGGATAGGAGATACTAGCCTACATGACACGAATTTAGAGCAAGGAGAAGAATAACCAATTGGAAGTGTTGTTCAATTTCTCAAAATAGATTGCTAATGCAAGTGTATGCTCAAGGATTGCTCAAGTGTAGAATTAGTGAGTTTAGGTGTCATAAGGCATGTCCTATTTATAGGAATGACCTACAAGTACTTAAGGACGTTCTAGACACTTTCTAGGGGGTTCTAAGTGCTTAACTAGCAGTTAGGTACACTTTAGTTGCTTTAGTAACAACTAGTTAATTAATTCTGAAAGTTGCTGTCAGAACTCATCTCGGTCGAAGTTTTGTCGACCGGGAGTCCTACTCGGTCGAGGGTTTGTCGACCGACAGACTCTCTGGAGCAAGTGTATGCAACG
Source organism: Alisma plantago-aquatica (assembly GCA_963693085.1). NCBI lineage: Eukaryota > Viridiplantae > Streptophyta > Magnoliopsida > Alismatales > Alismataceae > Alisma > Alisma plantago-aquatica. Next base: position 465,964,655 of record OY856415.1, read on the forward strand.
TTCATCTCCAACTGCCAACTACCTTGTCAGCTGTGTCTAACGGCTACTTGGGTCTTTCTCGGTCGAGGAGTTTGTCGACCGAGAGTGTCTCAGTCGAGGATTTTGTCGACCGAGATTGACCCTGTTTCAATGTTTCAATTAAAGTACTAAGTGTGTATATGAGCGTGCATATGTGACACTATTGAAGGGGATGACCTATCTAAGTGTGGTGATTGGCTAGGGAAGATCTAACACTTGATTTACATGATGTCTAAGTACTTGTACATTATATATTTGTACAAATTTTACAATTGATTACATTTCATGAAATTATAATAATTCAAGAATATAGATTTCCCAATATTTGTCATCCACCTTATTTATGCAACACTCAAGTAATACGTTAGATCGACAATAGTGAAATGTTATCATTATCAAAACAAAAGAATTAAATGATGTCCATTTAGCCAACAGTAAAAAAGATCATATTGAAAAGACAAATTGAGATTATAGGTCCAAATTCCAATCTAAAATGAATTAAAAATATCACAAAATATACACACCGACGTTTACATGATTGGTTTTCCGTATTTTTAGGGGCGTTTGTGTCTGACTGCCGGCTTTTGTTGGAGAGAAAGGAGGGAGAAACGGAGGGCGGGAGTTTCCGTTCACCCCGTGCTGCCAAGTGCCAGCATGGCACACTACTGTCCCCACCGGCCGGCCTCTGTCCATTTCTTGCCTGATTCGTTCATGCATTCTGCCACCCTCCTCCGAAAACAACTCTCCCCCGTTGCATTCTCGGTCCGCGCTCGTTTGTTCTCCCTCCGCCTTCGTCCCCTCTGTCCCGCTTCCAGCAAAACTCAAATGCTAAAAAGAGGCAAAACGCGAATCCACCATTCTCCACCGGACATCCCACCCGGAAGTCTCAGGAGGTTGAAACCGCCAATCATCTCCTTCCTCCTGCTCTCTCTCTCCCCCCAGTCCCTCGTTCTCCTTCACTCACTAGCTATTCCCGGCAGGCTGGCTAGTCTGAAGCATCACTGCGACAGCGGCTGCTTTGGTTTAGCGGCGCCGGAGCGCTTTGCCTGAGCTGCTAGGGCTAAGCATTCCCTGACTCGCTCGACTGCCGCGCGCGCGCTCCCAGCGGAGGAGACATGGCGTCGTCGAGTGCCGGCCCAGGAGGTCCCGGAGGTCCGGGGAATGTCGGGGGTGGAGGTGGAGGAGTCCCTGAGCCTCCTTCTACGCCCAGCGGACCGCAGGGCCTGATGCGGAAGTCGTCCAGGAGCGCAATGATGACCATGACGTTCTCCACCGAAGTGTTCGACAACGAGGTCGTGCCGTCCTCCCTCGGAAGCATCGTCCCCGTACTCCGCGTCGCCGCAGAGATTGAAACTGAGCGACCACGCGTCGCGTATCTATGTAACGATCCTCAATCCCTTCCTCTCTCCATGTCTAGCCCCGCGGCGTCATTATCTTTTCTTCTTCTTATGTCGATTCAACGGAGAAGAGCGCATTCTGTTTCTCTCTTCCCGCGCCTCCTTATTGTAATCTCCGATTGCACGACGTTGTTTCCCGACTTGATCTGATCGATGCGTTTCCCCAGGCCGATTCTATGCCTTCGAGAAGGCGCACAGATTGGACCCCAACTCCACAGGCCGTGGTGTCCGGCAGTTTAAGACAGGGCTGCTGCAGAGGCTCGAGAGGGTACGTGCCATTTCTTAATTCTGTTGCTGCTTCTTTATCATTGCTATGGTGTTCGAAGTCACCTAACATCAGTTAATAATATGTTTCTTTGATTTGCATTAATATGTTTCTTTATTAATTATGAATTAGTAGAAACCTTAAGAAAGGAAATTATTACTGTGCTTGTGAATATACGAGAGATAAACGAGCGCGTTTCCCACTCGTCCTAACAGATGCATGAGAAAGTCGATGCAAGCCGGGATAGGTAGAGCTCTCCAGTAGGAGGAGTGGTTCTGGCCTTCGACGACAAACAAACCGCCTATCCACTTTTAGATATCATTGAGAAATAAAAATACTTGATGAATTAGCTTAATCATCCTTTTGGCTCTTCATTTGCTATCCTTTGCCATCAGAACCTGGTTTGTATATCCTTTTGCTTCCTTCAGCACTCTCCATGGTTTCACCCTATTCGACTTGCCTGACAAGTTCGGATGTGGTGACAAGAAAGCCTTGGCTATTATGACTGGAGCATGTGTTACTGAACCTCAATACTCAGTTGGCTGACCACTTCACCCGCAACTAAGCTCTAGTGAGCTTCAGATTGGATGGCAGGGGCAGCTTCACCCTACAGTTACTATAAATGGTCACCATGGAGCTGCTGAACCCAGCCACGGCATGACTTCGGCTGCGCTGTTTCCTGATGGAGTCAGATTCTGTTCTAGAGGTGATCGAAGTTCATTATATGGTCGAAGAGCAACTTAGGGTGCTTATCTAATACCCGTTTATCTGTCTACATCCTTTAAGTCTGATTCCCACTTGTGATGTATATGAATCTAATTGCTCAAATTAGAACTGGCTGGAGGTTTCCTCACATCTACTTGAATTTCTTCTCCAATAAGAATTCACCCAATCATGGGAGGCATAGATGCATTTAGGCTGCTGCAACAAGCAATGGTGCGGGTAATCAGGTAAACCCCTGTTATGCAGGGTGGGGGGGGGGGTTGGGGCTAGATTCAAATGATCTACTTCCAAACACATCAACTTAACAACTTCCTAAAGAATAGCCTTAGGTCATGAGGCTATTTGGAAAGGCCATTAGCCATGGAGAAGGACAGAGACTTGTGGAGGACGGATGAGGAGAAGAAGAGAGGGGGGGGGGGGTCAGGGGATGGTCGCTAGATGGTGGTGGTGGCAGATGCGGGGGAAGATAGAGAGGACGGTAGGGAGGCGCAGCCACATGAAGAAGGGAGCAACTCTTTCTAGGATTTCTGCTTCAATACCGTGTAGAATAACCAGGAAAGATAATTCCTTATTTGTGAATCCTGTTTATTTATAGGGACCAAGGTACAGGGGCAAGGCAAGTGGGACTAAACGATGATAAAACAAGGAATAACAATAGAATGAAATATTCACAATATATATTCAAGTGATCTGCCTCTCAAGTCATCAACTTAATGAATTTGCACACCTCCATGCAATGAATGTTCAATTAGTTCCCTATGCCACTTTGTGGCCTTTGGCCCCTGTTTTGGTATATTCTTTAAACTTCTCTAGGTAATTGTTCTTATTATATTTAATACTAAAACACAATTTTAGTTCAGGCATCCACAAGTATAAACATCTCCTTATTTCTCATGACAGGACAATAGTCCAAGCCTTTCTGCTAGAATTAAGAAGAGTGATGCTAGAGAGATTGAGAGTTTCTACCAGCAATATTATGAGAACTATGTCAGGGCTTTGGACAAAGGAGAGCAAGCTGATAGGTAACATCAACACTCAAGATTTATGTATATGTTATTTTCTTCCTCCATCACCAGTCGTGTGGTTGACAGTTTTATTTCTTCATCAGAGCTCTACTGGCTAAAGCGTATCAGACTGCAGGAGTTCTCTTTGAAGTATTATGTGCCGTCAACAAAAATGAGAAAGTCGAGGAAGTTGCACCTGAGGTTAGATTAGATGATTACGTTTTTTTGGCCGAAATCTTCATTCTTTTGAGTTCAAGATCGGTCTGCGTGTTTTGTTGAATTTTGTGTATATTTGTTTTTGGTGATACTTATGCTCTGGAATTGCTTCTGAAACCATCATGTGTAGATTATTGCTGCTGCAAAGGATGTACAGGAGAAAAAGGAAATATATGCTCCATATAACATCCTTCCCCTGGATGCTGCGGGTGCTTCACAATCCATCATGCAACTTGAAGAGGTGCTACATTTTGCTTATGTAACTTTAATGACACTGTATTCTTCATTAGTGGACTGGCTTTAGCAGTATGGTTGATGCTGGTTTCTGTGCAAAAATGCATTCAGTTGGGTCTGCTATACCACATTACTTTGTATTATTTTAAAACTTAGGTTAAGGAGCTCTCCGGTCTAGATTTCCACGAATCATATCATACTTCTATTAGATTATTGGTCTAGATTCCCAGGAATCATATCATACTTCTATTAGATTATGGCTTTCATATTTTTCTCAGACACCCATAGTGGGTGAACATGATGCCAGTCTAAAGAGTGGCACTCCAAACATAAGTTGTCCTGCAAGCAACAGTTTTTTCTATTGGTCTGACTAAGACTTCCTATCAGCCTTATGGAACAACTCCTAAGCTCAAGGACTCCCTTAAACAAAAATCTCTACTTGTAATCAAACACCTTGAAAATTTTTGACTCTACGCTAATATTGCAGCATTTCCACTTTCTTTTCTACACTTTGAGGAGTAGTAATGAATATATTGCATTGTGACATATTGATAAAGACCTCTCAGGACAAAAATATAGAGTTTTTCCTATATATTTTATGACGGATACTGATTTATAGGATAAAATATTAGTGGGCATGTACTCTAGCTGTTTTGCAGTCGACACACCAAACACATGTAGGATATGCTTCCATCTTTTCATTCTGTCTTCTAGAATAGTCAACTTTCCGCTCTCTACATGTGGATATAGGTTGACACTATCAGATGAACCATGCATACATGCGCTTCTTCTTTGCCATATCTTATAATGTATTGTATTCTAATTGCATGACTACTTTGACTTTACTCCAGCAAACGGTGTGTAGTTTGGCACAAGCAGTCGAAAATAACATGGAATTTGTTTTTCTCCTAAAACAAATCCTTGGAAGCGTGCTTTTGTCACGAGTAACATGAGTTGGTGCTTCCAGTCGTGGCATTGTGAAAACAAATGATGCATGATCTAAATTAATAGGATAATGGCACCAACTTGCACTTCCTAGCTTGTTGTCAGAATCAGTTTTATCCAAGGAGATATATATTTGATCGTATGTTAGTGTCATCTCTCTCACGATATTATCCAGTGCCTAAAACTCACGGTTGTTGTGACATTTTCTTTCTTGCAACTCATGCACTATGCTGAATCAGAAAATTTGTCATATGGGATGTCAAGAAGTAAAGGTGTCTTTTTCAGTTACCAACATCAAGAGCTCGGATGTTTATGCGAATCAGCTTTCCAGTTAGGTTATAGCTGAAATTACAACTTCCAAACTCATCAGTAGCCTAGCAAATGTTGTTGTATTCTGTTTTAACACTTATATAGTCTTAGATATGTTGATAATTCTCATTTTGTATACATAACATGGGTTTCAGAATACTACTCTTATGGCCGTAGGCGTCAACATCATATCACACATACTAGTGGCTTATTGTCATTTAAATGTTCTCTGTATATCATCACTTTCATATGCCTTCTATTGCTCATTTTCAGTTTAATTATAATGATTTATTTCTTAACAAGACAATGAGTGCTTGCCATACAGCATTTTCCTCCTGATAGATATATATCTGAACAAGTTGATTTTATGTAATTTTTTCATTCATATTTCTGTCATGTTTCATCAGTTTTTCATCAAGCATCTATTCAGTCCTCCTGGAAGATCAAAGTCTTTTACATCTATGTTCTTTCTTTTAATTCTGACTTGTTGCTTACTAATGACGTGTGTCACATTATACATAGGTAAAGGCTTCTGTAGCAGCTCTGCGTAACACTCGTGGGTTAAGCTGGCCAGCTTCATTTGAGCAACAAAGACAGAAAGGAGACTTGGACCTTCTTGATTGGTTGAGAGCTATGTTTGGTTTTCAGGTGTTATATTGTTCAGTTCATTAGCAATTCTATCTTAAAAAATAGTTTCGTTGGTTCACTAAACTTCGCTACATCTGCAGAGAGATAGTGTCAGAAACCAAAGGGAGCACTTGATTCATCTCCTGGCCAACAATCATATAAGGCTGGTGCCCAAGCCTGAACCTCTAAACAAGGCATGTGATTTTTAAAAATATGAGTGGTTACACACAAACAGCGAGCTATATAGTAATTATTTTGAAAAACCAGTCAAGCATGTGATTTGTGGTTTCTGAAAATTCAATATCAACACCTTCATGTATTGAAAATTCACCCTCACCAAGAAAATTTGATCTATAGTAGGAAGCACACACTATTTTCCTTGTTACAAAAGGACCAAAAATCTGAGGAATGATGCGAAGGATGACAATATGAAGAATAATGTGGGATTTAGGTTGAAAACCGTATGCACAAGTCGAGGTTGTAGTCATACTTTATTGGATTTAGATTGAAGTTCCTCTACATGTCGATGATGTAGTTGTTCCTTGTGAGGCATTTCTGCTAAGTCTTACAGTGGTCACATGTGTACTATATTTTCTTGAAGGTAGCCAAATATCATAAACTAGAAGACAAAAGCCATGCGTTCTTTTTAAGCAACATTAACTTAAGTCATTTGTGTGGAACAATTAGGATATTTGAGGATAATCTCCTTACAACACAATTGCAAATCCATATCCTCTAGTTGAGGATGGTTTTTCATGATATATAAAAGTCACAAGGGTATCACATGTTTAATGGAAGAAACCCTAGATTTTCATGGGTATAGTATATTTGTCTTAATATTCCCCAGGTAGACTAGGGTGGCATTCCATCCTTATAGTGGTTGACCTGGTGGTACTACCTGAAAGAATGCATTTCACTCTACTATTGACATTGTCTATTGGGCTTAGAGCCCACATGTTTCCCTTACTTATTCTGTAATAAACATATGTGGGCCTAACCCCAATTGATAATGTCAACACCCTCCCTCAAGCCAGAGAGTACACATCATGTAGTCCCAACTTGTGACACATGTTGGAATAAGGCTGGAGGCAGTGGTTTGGTGAAAACATCACCCACTTGATCACCGCTCTTCACATGAGGCATGATAATCTTATTTTCTATAACTAGATCATAAAAAAAGTGACAATCCACCTCAATATGTTAGTATGTGCGTACAAGACCGGGCCATTGGCAATACAAATAGTTATTTGTTTATCACAGAAAAGGGTGACAGGAGATTGTATAGGGATTCCACACTATGAAAGATGGACAAGACCCACTGTGGATCACAACAGGCATGTGCCATTGCCCTATATTCAGGCCGTGCTTGACCTGGTAACCACTGTCTGTTTCATGCTCCTTTATGCCACTGGATTGCCAAGTAAGATGATCAATTATCGGTCTTTAGCGTCACCTTTGCAATCAAGGTCGACATATCCATATATAAAGACAGTCTTCTCCCTAGAATGTTGATAGAGAAGCCCTTTGCCCGGAGCATTCTTCAAAAATCTGAATATGAGCTGAATGCTACTGCAATGAGATTGTAGGGGCAAGCTCATATGCTATGGTGTATAGGAAAAGAGAGGCGGAACACATATAGGCAAGTAAACATCAGTCACAAGAGTAGGCAGCTAGAGATATGGTGTAACCCTGTTACATATGAAGGGAGCCATGTAGATTAGTGAGGGGACAGCCTTTCCTCAAATATTGAACTCCCTCTAAAGCCATTGGATACATTTGCAAGGGCTAGCAGGAGTAGAGATTTACTGTTAATCCATGACACCACTCGCAAGAGAATCTTACATAGGAGACTCCAGGTTCATGCATTTCTATAGATTGGTAACACTAGGTGGGTTGTTCCTTCACATAGCAAGAGCGCCAGCCGTCACAATCATAGTCCCAAATGCTGAATTCAAGATCATTCTAGGACAAATTTTGATTTGAAATGACCGGTAGAAGTGTGCCACTGTTTGGGAATAGTTTAGGATTAGAGGCCACTGTTTAGGAATAGTTTAGGATTAGACCAGAAGTAATCAATAATATATGCATAATTGCATATGCACATTTGTTAATAACTTCACAAAAACCCATATTATGCATCCACAAATATGAGATGCTAAAATAACAAATACCAATACTTAATTGTATAAGCCTACTGAATTTGAAAGAATGCAGAACTTTAAATAAGCAACATGTGTGAATTTAACATCAATTTGCAATTTCTATAAGGAATAACATTGGGATTTTATATATGAATCAGGAATAAGTAGATATTCAGCCATAAGATACACCGCATAAGAAAATTAATGTAATATAGAAGAATTTATCGAAGGAAATGAATTATGTTAATTTGCAACTCAGTTTGAGGAGTGTTCCAACTATTATAAGTAAAAAAGAATAAAGTAACTAACAGGAAATAGCGAAATTAAGAGAAAAATAAGTAATATTTCTCAAATGTTCAATGTTTTTGAAAGGATAATCTGTGTGCTTATTAAACTGAAGTGTATTCTTGAGTGCAGCTTGATGACAGGGCTGTTGATGCATTGATGAGCAAACTCTTCAAAAATTACAAAACATGGTGCAAATTTTTGGGGCGAAAGCATAGTTTACGGTACAGTTTAATGCAAATGTCCTTATTTCAGAATATACAATCTTCTTATGTACGTAATGTACTATCTCGAGTTGTAAATATATTTGGACACTTATTCGTACATGTAGACTTCCTCAAGGCCAACAAGAAGTCCAGCAAAGAAAAATACTCTACATGGGCCTTTACCTTCTAATTTGGGGTGAAGCAGCTAACGTTCGCTTCATGCCAGAATGCTTGTGCTATATTTTTCATAATGTGAGGAACCAATAGATCTGACTGCTCTAACTAGTTTGTATTATATTTTTATTACTTCGCTTGCCTTGAAGTGAGACTTTTTTTAAACTGTTATGTTCACTTTCAGATGGCATATGAACTTCACGGCCTCTTGGCTGGAAATGTCAGCATCGTGACTGGGGAAAACATCCGGCCATCATATGGTGGAGATGATGAAGCTTTTCTTAGGAAAGTTATAACTCCTATATATCGTGTCATTGAGAAGGTATATTCTAAACTGTTGTGCATTTTAAGGAAAATGTGATGAAGAAATCCTGACCTTTCACATTTAGGAAGCCAAAAAAGGGAAACATGGAAAAGCTCCTCATTCTTCTTGGTGTAATTACGATGATCTAAATGAATACTTCTGGTTTGTAATTAAAACCGACATTAAATGTATTCTGCATTGCAAATTTTTTGACTGAAGTTTGTTTATTCTAATATGATGCAGGTCTGCTGATTGTTTTTCGCTGGGGTGGCCTATGCGGGACGATGGGGATTTCTTTAAATCAACTCGAGATACACTGAATGCCTCACAGGTATACAGTAATAAATTTAAGATATACCGCTAAGTTGATGTTCAATCTCTTATGCTATCTTCTACTTGTAGGCTGGAAATGCCGTGCCTAAAAAAACTAGCAAAAGTACAGGAAAGACAAATTTTGTAGAAACTAGAACGTTTTGGCATATATTCAGAAGTTTTGACCGCCTATGGACGTTTTATGTGCTAGCACTTCAGGTTCTAAATTTATTATGAAATTTGAAGATTTGAGCACTTTTTTGTTATGGTATCAGTAGAATGTTTACCTGTCACTCTTTTCAGGCCATGATTATTGTTGCTTGGCATGGTCCTTCACCTTTGAGCATTCTTCGGAAGGATGTCCTTTATGCTGTTTCTAGTATATTCATAACTGCTACCTTCTTACGTCTTCTCCAAAGTACGTCTCTTTCACAGTAGTATGATCTTATTCATTGCTTTATCAAAATGTTCATTCCACTTATGTTCACTTACAGTCTTTATGTAATTTAAATTTCTTATAAGCATGTTTTTATTCTGTATATGCCCGACTGTTGTGTGATGCTTTTGCCGAAATTCCAGCGTGTTGATGGCCCCTGTGAACTATTATTTAAAACCTATAATAGTGCATAATATACATGCACATAATAATTCTAGTTGAATCCAAATAACATGATACATATATATATATATATATATATATATATTTATACACACACACACACACATATATATATATATATATATATATATATATATATATATATATATATATATATATATACATATACATACACACACACATATATATATATGTCAGGCTAAAATACACTCGAGTGTACAGATCGCACGAATACACTGAAGTGTGTTTGCATATCAAGACTATTTTTTGCAAAATATAAACCATTGATCTTCACCGTTGTACTATAACTAGGCTACATACAAATTTTGAGCCCATTTGGATGAGTGTAAGCACTCATCCAAGGGCAACAAAATCGACGCGTGAAACTAATTTGAAATGCATAATTTTTCCGGTCTTTATAACATGACCTATAAATGTCCAAATGTGCTCAAATTTTGTGTATAAGCTATTCACAAGATGTTTAAGAAGATCAACGGATTAGATTTTTGAAAAAAATATTGCATCCTGAAAAACTACTTGAGTGTATTCTGTTCCGAATACACTCGAGTGTATTATGCTCCGAATACACTCAACTGTATTCTAGCCTGACTCTCTCTCTCTCTCTCTATATATATATATATATATACCCGAATACACTCGAGTGTATTCTAGCCTGACTCTCTCTCTCTCTATATATATATATATATATACTCTTTCTCTCTCTCTCTCTCTCTCTCTCTATATATATATATATATATATATATAGAGAGAGAGAGTATATATATATATATAGAGAGAGAGAGAGTCAGGCTAGAATACACTCGAGTGTATTCGGAGCAGAATACATTCAAATAGTTTTTCATGATGCAATATTTTTTTCAAAAATCTAATCCGTAGATTTTCTTAAACATTTTGTGAATAGCTCATATATATATATATATATAGAGAGAGAGAGAGAGAGAGTCAGGCTAGTGTACACTCGAGTGTACTGGAGGCACCGTACACCTCAGTCATTTTTGAAGATGCAATAAATTTTTGAATAATCTAAACCGTTGATCTTCTTAATTATCATAAAAACATACTATATAATAATTTTTAGCTCATTTGGACACTTATAGGTTGTGCATCTAAAGGAGGCAAAAATCATGTATTTCAAATTAGTTTTGTGCATCGATTTTGTTGTCCTTGGATGAGTGACTTACACTCATCCAAATGAGTTCAAATTTTGTATGTGACCTATTATTATTGTAACCATGAAGATCAATTGATTAGATTTTTGAAAAACATGGTTTAAATAGGCAAACACCATTGGGGTGTATAACATGATCTGTACACTCGAGTGTATTCTAGCCTGGTTCTCGCTCTCTCTCTCTCTCTCTCTCTCTCTCTCTCTATATATATATATATATATATATATATATATATATATATATATAGGGCGTTCATTCATTGCCCGCGCGGGTAGCCTGGAATTTCGCTACCCGACAGCTAAAAAAGTAACTCTTCTGGCCACAAAAGTAACACTGCTGTCAAAAAAATAACTATGGTGATAAGAAAGTAACTACACGACTAAAAGAATAACTCTGTACAAAATATACAGCAGATATATATAAGGACGTGTTTTTTGATTTTGGTGGGGCAAATGATATTATTTTTGGATGAAATTTTTTGGGCTCAAGATAGTAGATATGCAATTCAAGGAACAAGTTTGAGAATATATGAGACAAGATACAAGCATAGCATATAGATGAGCAAAGATGCCAATTATAAACAAGGTTAGAACTACATGTATATGAACTACTAGTAGATGTTATCACAAGTTAGGACTACTAGTAGGATCTAGATCATAGCAAGAGATACCAAAAGATACACAAGATAGAGCAAGCTATGAGTAGATGTAGAGATATATCCAAACAAAGAGATATGCAATTTTAGAAGCATGAAAGGATATAACTCACTAGATATGCATCCTTACCATAAGATGATTTCCCCTAAGAACCTCAAGGTTGTATCAAAACAAGATATACACCTAGATAGATGTAGCAAGTTAGAGTACAACGAAAGCAATTTTTAGACACAACCAAGAGATCCAAAGAGATCATCATCAAAACCTGCAAAACAACTCAAAGCAAGTAATTGCAACATATAGATATACCAATTTAGAGCAATTAGAGAGATAGAGTTGTAAGCAAGATAGGAAATTTAGAACATGGCAAAAAGCATATATAAAGGTACCAAATGAGAGTGCCAAAGAATAAGGCTATTGGTTGAGAAAATCAAGTTGAGAGGGAAATTCTCATTCAATAAGCCAACTGTGTATTCTGTGCACAGTGTTATCGGTCGAGTTTTGTGCATTGACAACTCGACCGATGACAGCTGTTGGCAACACCCATAGGTACCTATCGGTCGAGTTTCAAACAGGGCAAACTCGACCGACATATCAGCTGTCAAAAAGCACATATATTTCATAAAAAGATATTTAAAGGCATGCTAAATACACAAACCATATCGAAACATGTCTAAGCAAGTTAGTAATGCACTATAGATGCATTAGAAACAGGTTTTGAGCAAGAGTGTGAAGAGAAACACAAAATACCACTTTTGACTCAAAAACCATATGTATAGTGCACACTAACTTGACAAAAACAAGTTAGAAATGGTTATAAGCAATAAAACCTTTACCTTTGTTCTTACCATTCCTTTTCCACTTGTTGTCACCCTCTACACATCTCACCTTTTTTCTTTCATGTGGATTGAGAAGTCAATTTGCAATTCAATAGCTCAAGTCAATCTATTTGCAAGTACCTACAAGAAGAAAGATGAAATGGTCCCCAATCATGTTTTTGGGTCCGGAGGGGTTAGTTTAGCAACCCAAGTCCTATTACTCTTGAGTGCTTTTCTAAAAGGACAACAAGTAGAATAATGACCAATTTCATTGCAATAGTTGCATGTGCCCATAGTCTTGGAACTAGAGGATTCTCCATGGAAGATTGGAGGTCCTTTACCTTTGTTGTTCCTTTGACTACCATCATACCCGAAACCATGTCTACCCATTTGTTTGGTAGTATGGTGTAGGATATCATTAAGACTCTTTTTACCAACTAAGAATCTTTGCAAAGAAGATCTCAAACTATCATTATCATGCATAAGAGAAGTAATAGTAGAAGATAAATGATTGATATTATCTCTAGCATGCAAAAAATCATTTTCTGAGCAAAGAGCTTTAGTTAAATAAGAATTTCTATCAATATGAAGAGCAACAACATTATTCCCTCTATTAGTAGAACTAGAACAAGATTCATTCACATTGATTTTAACAAGCTAGGAGGCATTTTTTGTTTCTAATTCTTGCAAAACACAATCTTTGTCCTTGTTTTCAGATTTAAGAACATCAATATCATGCATGAGAGAATCAATAATTAAAGTATGCTCTTCATTAGAACTAGGCATGAGAGGTTGAGCTTCTAGAAATCTAATCTTATCAAGCAAACTAGCATTTTCAAGTTTAAGAGAGTCTACTTGGCTAAGACAATCATTTTTATCATCAAGCAAGCAAGAATTAGCATGTTCAAGATCATCTAATTCTACATGCAAATTATCAACAATTTTAGCAAGCTTTTTCTTTTTCCTTTTAGAAGACTTAAGAGAGGCACAAATATCATGAATAATAGCAATCAAAGATTATTTATCTAAAGAGTTTAGATTTACCTCACTTGAGTCTTCACTTTTTGATGCTATAAGAGCAAAATGGCATTCTCCTTCATCACTAGAGCTTGAGCTTGATCCTTCACTTGAATCTTCACTTGAGCTTGAGTTGGAGGAGCCACTTGAGCTCGAGTGCCATTTCTCCTTCTTGTGAAGATGGGTCTTTTTGCCTTGTGGGCAATCTTCCTTGTAGTGACCCTTCTTTCCACATGTGAAGCACCGGATGGAGGAGGACTTGCCTTTGTAGAATTTACCCTTGGAGTACATGTCATCTTCTTTAGCTTGAGAGGATGGAGAGACTTGTTCCATGATAGCTTCAATTTGAGCCTTCATTTCAGCCTTCTTCATTCTCTTTAGCTCTTTCTTCTCTTGTCTTTCTACTTCCTCCCTCTTGTCAAGTGTAGCTTCATGTGCTTGTAGATTTCCAATGAGCTCTTCAATAGGAATATCCTTAAGAGGCCTTGCTTCTTCAATTGAAGTCACCTTGGGTTCCCACCTCTTGGGGAGAGTTCTAAGGATCTTTGAGTTGATCTCTCCACTAGACATAGGATGTCCTAGAACAGCAAGACCATTAACAATGGTATTGAGCCTTGAGTACATGTTTGCTATGCTCTCCTCCTTTCCCATCTTGAAGTTCTCAAGTAGCCCTGTGAGCATGTAGACTTTGCTTTTCTTCACTTGATCCGTCCCTTCATAAGTAATGCATAGCTTTCTCCATACCTCATAGGCCGTCTCACAAGAAGAAATCCGGTTGAACTCGGTGGGGGTCATGGAGGCATAGAGGATGTGCATGGCTCTAGCATTCAAGGTTGCTTTCTTCAAGGTGGCTTCATCCCATTCTTCAATCTTTGTCTTTAGTAGCATGTATGGGTTGTTCACCATTTGCCACATCTCAATACTTGATCCTTGGATGTAGAATTGAAGCCTTCTTCTCCAATAGAGGAAATTGCTCCCATCAAAGATTGGAAGGCTGGTCGAGAGAATCTCCCTCCTAGGTAGTCACCCATCTTCTCCTACTTGTTGAAGTATGCTTGGAGAAGACCCGCTCTGATACCAATTGTTGGATCCTAGATGGGTGATTAGATGCTCTAGAGGGGGGGTGAATAGAGCTGAAAGCACTTAAATAAAATTCATTAAACCTTCAAGATATATGACAAGATAAAGTTGCTAAATAGGTAATTTGAGTGCAACTAAAACATGCATAGCAAGGATGAGAGAGATTGAACATATACCAAGAGACAAGCTATTTAGAGTGGTTCCACACTTCAAACTAGAAGTGTGTCAGTCCACTTGCCTAGAGAGGTCAACCTCTAGGACTTCCAAACTATTGCATTCTTATATTCATTCATAAGACTTACAATACATGACCAAACAAAAGACTTACCTATCCAATACAAAGAGTCTTCAACCTTACCAAGGACTTACCCACTTTGCAAGAGTCTTCGGCCTTCTCCAAGGACTTACCCACTCTTGCAAGAGTCTTCAGCCTTGCAGGGATTACCCACTCTTCTTGGATCTTCAGCTTTTGACTTCACCTTCACTCGGAGAAGCTTCCACCAAGGACTTACCCACTTGAGCTTGAGTCTTCTGCCTTCTCCAAGGGCTTACCCACTCTAGCTCCAAGTCTTTAACCTTGATCTTCACCAAGGGACGCCTTCCCTTGTTCTTCTTCACCTCTCTTAGACAAGAGAGAGAACCTTCATCTTCATGATTGAAAAGAAAGATGGGGAGGTGGTGGAAGTGAGAGCCTCACAAGATATACATGTAGGACTAGCTCTCTTACAAATCTCGTACTCACTGTAATGGATGTAGCAAGTGATTAAGCTTAGAGAGAGAGAGGAGGCTGTAGGAAGCACTCAACTATAGAATAGGAACCTCACATAGAGTTTGCAATGAATGCTCAACCTTGGAATGAAGCCCAAAGGGTCCTATTTATAGATGGAGATGCCTTTTAGCCTTTGGGAACACTTGTGAACGAAAACTAGCCGTTTTGTGGCTTGCAACGGATATATTTTCACTTGTTGCAACTCCACAACGGCTAGAAGCACTTTTCTGCACTTTTCCGTACAGTGCAATCGGTCGAGTTTCTATAAGGGTAACTCGACCGATAGAGTAAAAGACAAAGCCGATATTCAGACCATCGGTCGAGTTTGTCCCGAGGAAACTCGACCGACCAATGAAAATTGATTTGGTCAGTTACTCCATCGGTCGAGTTCTGTGTAAACACAACTCGACCGATGCAATCTTCAGAAAATTGATCAAGGATGATCGGTCGAGTTTTCAGGCTGGGAAACTCGACCGACAAAGTGCCTGCAATCAATTTTCAAAGTTGCATCTAAAGTGCTCTAATATTCGATCTAAGTGCTCCTGATATTTTTCTAAGCTTAATTACAAGTCATACAATCATTACAAGTGATTTACAACATGATTCTAATGGATATACATCATATTACAAAAACGTGCACTTGTATTGACTTTGACTTGTCTTTTCTCCAATTTGATATGCGCAAGTTAGGGCAATTGGAGTGTGTCTATACCTAATCTGAAAACACTCAAGTAGAGGCATTAGACACCAATATGTGGAATGGTTAGTCATCATCAAAACACGGGTTTAGTCAATTTAGATTTGAGTCAACATTGACCTAATTGACCTTGAGTCAACAGGCTTCAACTGCCTTTCCTGGAAACGAGTGGTGGAAACTCGCTCCTCTCATCCTCGCATACAGAATGCCTCGTACAAGATCAGTGCTCTCTCTCTCTCTCTCTCTCTATATATATATATATATATATATAGAGTCAGGCTAGAATACACTCGAGTGTACGGATTGCACGAATACACTCAAGTGTGTTTGCATATCAAGACTATTTTTTGCAAAATGTAAACCATTGATCTTCACCGTCATACTATAACTAGGCTACATACAAATTTTGAACCCATTTGGATGAGTGTAAGTCACTCAGGGCAACAAAATCAACGCGCGAAACTAATTTGAAATGCATAATTTTTGCTGTCTTCATAACATGAGCTATACATATCCAAATGTGCTCAAATTTTGCGTATGAGTTGTTCACGAGATGTTTAAGAAGATCAACGGATTAGATTTTCAATAAAAATATTGCATCATGAAAAACTACTTGAGTGTATTCCGCTCCAGATACACTCGAGTGTATTCTAGCCTGACTCTCTCTCTCTCTATATATATATATATAAAAAGCTTGTTATATAGCTTATATGTATTTCTATGATTTTATAGGGATAGAGAACTAGTTGTTATCGTTAGTTGCTAGTGTACTATGGGTTGGATATCACAAAGTCAGAGTTAATTTACAAAATTCGATTTTCTTATAAATTTAACAAATTCTAGTAATTTTCATGTTTTAAAAGTTCATTTCATATAAATTACAAGTTTTATTTTTATAAAAATGAGCTAAATTTATTTTCAATGCACTAGTAGTCTTGTACTTATAATTTATGTTGAAAATGTAAGTCTATTGTTTATATAGTATGCCTTACACTATTTATAGAGAAACAAGGAAGTTGATAACCTAATAAAAACAGAGTCCTAAATAACATAAATAACCAAAAAGTTGTACAATACAGTCTCTTATATAACATAAGAGAGGAGAGACTAAAGTAGAGATGAGCAATATGGGACTAAACTACTAAAGTAAAAACATAAGTGAGGCACATGCTAGGCACATGACACTCAATAAAACACAACATATCTCTATACTCCCCCTCAAGCTGGAGCGTAGATGTCAAACATGCCCACCTTGTCTACTAGAGTCTGAAAAACGAGCTTTTGGAAGAATTTTGGTGAAAATGCCCGCTACTTGCTTTTCAGTGCTGAGATATGGAGTGCAAATCCGACCAGAAAAGTCTGTCTCACGAACAAAGTGGCAGTCGACCTCAATATGTTTTGTCCTCTCATGAAAAGTGGGGTCGCTCGCAATAAAAATGGAGGCCTTGTTGTCATAAAACATCGGTATAGGGCTGGAATAGGATATGTCGAACTCCTGGAGGAGACTCTGGACCCACAGAAGTTCACATGCAGTATGAGCGATGGCTCAGTATTCTGCCTCTGTATTGGATTTGGCTACGACAGTCTGCTTTTTGCTTAGCTAGGTAACAAGATTTCTGCCCACAAATGTACAATAGCCCGATGTTGACTTACGATCAGAACGACTTCCTGCATAGTCAGAGTCTGAAAAACCAGAGAGATTACAGTGGCCGTGCTTCTTATATAACAAGCCTTTGCCTGGAGAGCTTTTGAGATAGCGCAAAATGTGACATATAGCATCCCATCCCAATGACACTGCTGAGGTTTATCAAGGTACCTGCTGATGAATCCTATAGCGGCAGTGAGGTCAACTCTTGTGAGCGTCAGATAAATAAGCTTGCCTACCAACCTTCTGAATTGGTGGTGATCAGCATAAAGAGGAGAGTATTCATTGTCCCAATCCATATTTGGGTCAAGAGGAGTGTTGGCTGGTTTACAGCCAAGCATACCAGTTTCCTGCAAGAGATCAAGTACATATTTTTGTTGAGAGAGACACAACCCTGCAAATGATCTGGATACCTCAATGCCTAAGAAATATCTCAGCTTTCCGAGATCTTTAGTGACAAAGTGCTTTTCTAAGTAGGTTTTCGTTTCCTGTATGCCCAAGGTATCACTGCTAGATAAAATAATATCGTCAACATAGACAATAAGAATGACTATCCCAGCCACTGTTTTGCGGATAAAGACTGAATGATCTGAATGGGAATGACGGAAGCCAAAAGTAACTAAGATCTGACTGAGTTTGTCGAACCAAGAACGCGAGCTCTGTTTGAGACAGTAGATGGCCTTTTTTAGCTTACAAACTTTTAAGGCAGACTCCCCCTGAGCAACAAAACCTGGTGGTTGCTCCGTGTAAACCTCCTCCTGTAGATCTCCATAAAGAAATGCATTTTTAACATCCAACTGAAGGAGGGGCCAGTCTTTGTTGACAATAACAGAAATCAGAATTAGAACAGAATTTAACTGTGCTACAAGAGAAAAAGTTTCAAAATAGTCGACACCATATGTTTGCATGTACCCTTTTGCCACAAGTCGAGCTTTCAGGCGCTCAATTGTTCTATCAGGTTGATACTTAATGGTGAAGACCCATCGGCATCCAACAGTAGTGCAAGAAGGATGGCGATCCACAAGTTCCCACGTCTTGCGATCACATAGTGCCTGCATTTCATGATTCATCGCCTGTTTCCATGCAGCCTCTGTCACATAATTCTCCGAAATTTTCAATTATTCACGTATAATTCACAAATTTTTCATCAGACGTATGCTATGCCCAGATTTCGCATAAAACCCGTATTTTTCCCAAACATTACGAATTATTCGCGTTTTATTCGTCATTCATGTATTTTCGTGTATTATTTCTGAATAAAATGAATTTTGGCCGATTTTTTTGGAAAAAACAATCAGTTAAGATTGCTTCATGTTTCAATATTTTCTAAAGCCTATTTCTCCTCGATTCATTGAATTTTGTCTTCTACTTTATTTAGTTTGACTTAAGCAACTCAATGTGCGATTTAACTAATGTGGTACTTGAACTGAACTGACACTTAAAGGATGTTTATCAATTGCTCTAGCTTTGTTTCTCAAGTAAACTCTACATCTATAATTTTACCAAATTGACTACTCTGGTACCGTGGTGCTTTTATGTACGTGCATGAATCTTGACTGTTGTTGATTGCTGCTCTTTGACTTGACCAAACCACCAAGTAAAATTTGCACCTGTAACTTTTAAACATACATGATTCAACAATATATATATATATGTATATATATATATATATGTATATATATATATATGTATATATATATATATATGTATATATATATATATATCCGAATTTTTGCCGAATGGTTGACCGAACTTTTACCAAATATTTGCCGTTTTTAATTCGAATTTCCCACATAATTCCCAAATGCCGAATTTTTCAACCTCACTGAATAATTGCCGAATGCCGAATTTGTGACTATGCATGCAGGAATAAAGAGAGCTTTTGCAGTAGTCTTTGGAATAGTGATGGTAGAAATCGTAGAAGTGAAGCATGCAAAACTGTTATGCTGGTCAGCAGAAGAGCGAAAATGACTGATAGGATGTTTGGTGCAGGAATGAACACCTTTGCGCTGACGGATAGGGAGGTGCAAGTTAGAAGTTACCTCAGTAGTTGTATGATCCTCCGCAGACGGAGGAATTGGTTGTAGAGGGGCCATGGAAGGAGTGCTTGTCTTGGTTCGTCGTTTGTACACTTGCAAAGGGCGACCTTCAGGTTGGTCAGAAGAGGGCAAAACCTCAACAACATCTAGCAGAGGTGTCGGTGCCAACATATCACTGGAGAGTGTTGCCCCATCATCAGAGAAATATGGCATATGCTCAAAAAAGATCACATCCGCACTGACAAACCATTGCTTTGGAACAAGATCAAAGCATCAATAACCTTTTTGGGTTCTAGAATATCCCAAAAAGATGCATTTAGTGGAGCGAGGATCAAGTTTTGTCATCCCTGGGCGTAGATTTTTGACAAAACATGTACACCCAAAAATACGAGGAGGAACAAAGAACAGTTGTGCATCAGGAAAGAGAATGGTGTAAGGCATGCGATTGTGTAAAACAGAGGATGACATGCGGTTTATAAGATAACATGCCGTAGAAACTGCTTCAGGCCAGAACTGGTGAGGTACTTTATAATGAAGAAGTAGAGTGCGAGCAACCTCTAACAAGTGGCAATTTTTACGCTCAGCAACGCCATTCGGTTGTGGAGTATAGGGGCAAGTAGTTTGATGGATGGTGCCACGAACAGATAAAAAAGATGTGACAGATTTTTGCATAAACTCTAGAGCATTATTGGTACGGAAAATCTTAATGGGTTTGTTAAACTGGATCTGTATGTCAGAAAAGAAGATACTGATATTGTCCAAAACAGTGCTGCGATCTTTTAGTAAAAAAAGCTAAGTAACACGGGAATAATCATCAATAAAAGTCAGTATTTAACATCAGAGTGACTGGGAACAGAACATGGTCCCCAGATGTCCGCACGAACAATATCAAAAAGTTCTTTAGAACCAATTTCTTTTTAGTGGGAAATACAGATCGCATTTGTTTACCCAAAAGACAAGATGCACAAGAAAAAGTTTTTCAGATAATGCTGAAAATAAATGTTTCAGCTTTGTTACAGAAGGATGACCAAGCCGGTAGTGGCACTGAAGTCCTGTGACTGATGTGGACAAAAGAGCAGATGCTGTAGGTGGTCCATCCAAATAGTAGAGTCCGTCTGGTCCTTCATGGCTCGAACCAATCCTCGTCTTCGTGCGGAGATCCTTCAAAACACAATCAGAAGGATCAAATTTAATGGAGCACTGAAGTTGTTTTACAGTTTTACGGACATATAGTAAATTAACAGGAAATTGTGGTATTCATAAAACAGATTGGAGGTGCAACTTTCGAGATAAGGGAATAGCCTCGATGCTATGAACAAGAGTCTTAGAGCCATTTGCAACAGTGACAAGACGGAATATTGGTGGTTTTAGTCAGAGCAGAAATAAGTGGGTGTCGCCAACCATATGGACAGACGCACCATAATCAATACACCATTTATTGTTACCAGTAGAAGGAGAGGCAAGCATGGCAGAGGAACCAACAGTAGATGTAGAGGGTAGCTGAGTCATGCGCTCCTGGAAGAACTTCTCGAACTCCGAGCGAAGCCATTCAGTAGACGACAAAGCAAATGGTTGGTCAGATGCAGTATCAATGGGGGTTTTTGTAGAAGCTTGGTTTGCCCAGGCTGGTTTACCGTGCTTGATCCATCACCTATCTTCATAGTGATTATCTCGACCACACCAGTTGCAGAAGCGAGGTCTAGTAGCTTGGCCTCGACCAGGAGTAGTAGAAGAACCGCGTCCACCAGTAGGAGGCAGACGTCCGCCACGACCACGACCTCGACTGCGGCCACGTCCAAAATCAGTAGTGCGAACAACCAGAGTAGGATGCTCAATAGCAAGAGTGGAGGTCATCGACAAAAGTCTTTGAACTCGTTTAAGAATGTCGAGAAGAGTAGGCAGAGGGTCACTAGACAGAATTTGATCGACCACGCCAGAGAAGGAAGCAGGAAGAGCCGCCAGAAATTGGACTAGTTGGAGTTCATTGCGCTACTTCTGGGCTTCTTTGATGTCGGCCGTCAAGGGATGGTAGATTTCATACTCATTCCAGAGAGCAGAGCACTGGTTGTAGAAGTCCTCTATAGAAGTGTCAGAAGAAAACTCCTTTTTGGCCAAGTTTTTGAAAGTTTCAAAAACACATTTAGGATTCTGCTGATGAGGATAGACATGGGATAGCAGGTCCCACATAGCCTTAGCATCATGAAGGCATAACAAGGATTGACTGATCCGCGGCTCGGTGCTATTAAGAAGCCAAGACATAACACCAGAGTCGTCTTTGGGCCATTGTGCATAGCTTTGCTTGCTCTTTTCATACGCAGTAGCAGCAGGTGCGGCAGGAGGATCAGTAGTGAGGTGTGAGTGCCGGCCTTGTGCCTTGACATATAGGACAAAGGACGCCGACCAAATATGGTAATTAGAGCCATCAAGTTTGACGGTGGTAACACACAGAGAACGAGGCGGCTCAACAGAGGCCGTGATGAGCAGAGACAGAGCAGTAATAAATTGGGCGACGCAACAACAACAATCAGTAGATAAGGAACCCGCTATGGGATAGTAGAGCAACACCAGAGATCTGACGCATTATATCAGAAGAGACCCGCTACGGGCAGATAGAATGATAAAGTAACCTATGCCGTCATGAGGAAGATCAAGATTCCGTCATGAGGTACAGGCAGAAGAACCCAGAGAGCTGGAAAGACTCTCATATTTGTAGGAGCTATGGCTGTCTGGAAAACTTCACGTAGTAAAGAGTTGAAGGAAGCAAGAGATATTAGAGCAGGAGAAGGATGAGGGTGAGGATAGGAGGAGGAGGAGGGGGTGGCGCCAGGAAGGTGGGGAGGGGTTGTGCGGCAGGGGGGGAGGGGCTGTGCGGCGGCGGCGCGGGGGGGGGGGGCTGTGCGATGGCAGCGGGTTGAGGGGGCTGTTGCGGCCGGGGGGGGGAGTCTAGGGCTTAAGGGAAGGGTGGGAATTTGCAAAGAGGAGGATTGGACCTGCTCTTGATACCATATAGAGGGAATAAGAATTGTATATTCGATGATAAAAAATGTGTACAATACAGTCTCTTATATAACATAAGAGAGGAGAGACTAAAGCAGAGATGAATAATATGAGACTAAACTACTGAAGTAAAAACATAAGTGAGGCACATGCTAGGCACATGACACTCAATAAAACACAACATATCTCTATAATAAGAAAGAGTAATTCCGATACTTCCTTTAAACAAGAGAAATTATTATCTGGTATGGCTAGCTTGCCACTTAGCTCTTGAGTGCACTTCCCAGTGAGTAGTGATGAATATGCTGCCTAGTCTGGTGTCCTCGCTCCTCTCCAATGGAGCAGATCTTCTTAGAGATCACTGCATTGCGTACAAAATGGCATTCAAATTCAAGTGAGACTAGATTACTAGAAATGGATGTAGCAACATGGATGAGCTGTAAATTATGATTTGCTTTTGCTCTAGATCTAGCCATGACATTTTTTTTTACTCGAAGTGATTCCACCACATAGCTGGTACAATTTTTTAAAGTGGGTCTCCTGTCACAACAATGGTCTGTATTCAACGTTCGAATGCTCGAATCAAATTAATAATTTTTGTTCCTCCTGCATAAAAGCCTTTCCGTTGAGACTTTTGAGGTATTGAAGAATACATGAAACTAATTTTCTTTTGCTCTAGATCTAGCTATGGCATTTTATTTTTTACTCGAAGTGATTCCACCACCTAGCTGGTACAACTTTTTAAAGTGGATCTCCTGTCACAACGATGGTTTGCATACTTAACGTTCGAATGCTCGAATCAAATTAACAATTTTTGTTCCTCCTGGATAAAAGCCTTTCCGTTGAGACATTTTTAGGTATTGAAGAATACATGAAACTATATCCCAAAGACTCTGCATGAGTATATCCTTAAATTAGCTAGCAAGAGTAACTACAAAAGAAATATTACGCTTGGTAATAGTAAGATAAAAAAGTTTACCAAGAGCACATTGTTTCATAGCACTGATCGGTTCCCATCTCTGCATACCCATTAAAAAAAAAACTAGGGCGTGTTTCCTTTCAGATACATTCATCCTGTTTTTGTTTTGGATAACCTTCCTCAGATTCTTAAGTCACAAAATGTCTCATGGTATGATTCTATTCCTGCAATGCTAAAGCATCACAATCAGACAGTACACTGTCATTCACATACACTGTAACTTTCACCATACTCCCATCGGTCATTTCCACAAAGACTGAATGATGGCAATGGAACCTCAAGAAGCCAAAGCCACTAGATAAACCAAGCCTAAAGAGTTTTCAACTTTCAGACAGTTGAAAAAAACCCAAATTATTGCTCTCTTTCCATATTTTGTCCAACAAGTCACCATACAAAGATGCCCAAATGATGTCAGTTCTAGCCTTATTATCAGCCTATCAGTACACATAATTGAAATAGGAAACTAGAGGAAAAGTCTCAAAGTAATCACTGCAGATTTCCTGATGTATCCTTTTGTAGTATATGGCTTTCTTCATTGAATATGTTCATCATGTATAAATTTAATTGTGGTGATCTAGTGACCTGACTATCTTGGTTCCAAAAGGGATCAGAACAAGCTCCCATGTCTCTCATGAGCACAAGGCAGTCATTTCCTCCAAAACCTGTTTCCACTCTCGATGAGGTAGTGCTTCTCCAACAATTTTAAGAAGAGAGATAAACAAAAGAAAAAGAAATTTGAGCAAGGTAAGTGCCTAAATGAGAAGTGGAAGCAAAGTGAGTGATGTAGTATTTAGAGGAGGTGTGAGGAACTTGTGAGCAAGTAGAAAATCTATTTGAAGAGGAGGAACATTAATGTCAACGAATTAATGCTACGGATCTAGATTGATCCATAGGCAGAAGATGAACCATGATGAGGGATACTCTAGTTGCAGTTCATAGCTTCTAGCTCATAGACCTTAATAACAGGCAGAGACACAGGCTCAAAGGAACCAATTGTAGGAGAGAACAAAGGAACAGAAAAACGAACACTCAAATTATAGGTGAAACACCGCATGCAAAGAAAAATGTCTACTTAAGAAAGGGAGGTTATACACTGACATAAGATTTTTAGTAGTAGGATCAAAACATCAATACCCCTTTTGGGTTAGGAATAAGCCATGAGAAATATTGTAAAAAAAAATAGTGAAAGCTTATCCTAGTTGGCGTGAAAGTTGTGTACAAGAAAGAGATACCCAAAAAATTGGGCGGTAGTGAAAAAGATAGGCTCATGAGGATAAAAAGGTTTTCATGGAATGTGGTCAGTATCACATAATATGTCATCTAATTAACTGGTGATGTGAATGGCATCAAGTTGTAACCTGCATTTAAAAAAGTAAGGACGGAAACCAACAATTTAAAGTCATAATATTGTGCCATTTTTGTGAGGTTATAGCCATGAGATGCTTAATCAATGCTTCTGATAGGCATGCGAGTTATGATATCATCGTTGCATAAACTTCAGAGAATTGTGCGTGACAAATATTTTTAGAGACAATGGTGATGAATTTTATTCATATACATTTTCAAATGCATCAAACATCTATAAACTAGTCTTTAAATGAATAAACTAGTTAAGAGGAGACCAATCATCTAAAAAATAGAAAGATATCTAGATTGATTTGAATAGAAATCTGTTACAGACCCCATGTATCAGAAAGAACAATATGAAACAAACCATAACTCCTAGAGATCTGTCATAGGTCCCATATAGTGAGTGGACACAGTAAAACAAACCAAAATTCCTGTTATCGATCCACTCGGGGACACAAGATGATGTTTCCACATCTGAAATGTCTCATTATACAACTTAATAGGATGGTATAACACACCATTGTAGGAGAGTGGTGGCATGTGGAAAATATGACACTCATACAATGAAACACAGAAAAGCACTAAAGCAAGAAAAACAACTAAAACCGTTAGCTTATTCTATACAAGATGCATACAATTACCACCTTCATACCCCCTACAAATCATCTGTCTTAGTCCCAGAGCCTATAAGTTAAAGGGTTTAAGAAAAAACTTGAGTTGTAGCTCAAGGACTTGTAGACTCGTTTATAGATGCATAATTTAATGGATCTTTAGGTGTAAACAACATATACTTTAGTGGATGGGAGTGCTACTAACTTCTCATACAATGCATAAAAGAAGTATAGCCATCAACTAGCATCATAGGAAGATCTCGTGGTCACCCAATCCCCGCGGTTAGCACATATGCATGCTACAAGGCCAAATGGGAACAATTAAACCAAATCAACATGATCTTGTAATACATGATGGCAAACATCACCAAGTGATATTACAAGTAACTTAGTCTGATTAGAGAAAGTTTTGATATATATATTCATCCATAAATAGGCAATTATACATTGTTTCACATGTGGGCCTCAAGCCATAACTTGCATTATACAAAAGATGTACATGTTTCATATCTACAAAATCTTAGTACATCACATACTACAAAATTCGAGTTGTAAATAAAACAATTTAAAATACCTAGCTCGAGTCCTGAGAGTACATTGACGACTCTAACGACACCAAGCTATGTCTCACACCTTATGTGAGAACCTCATCCTAATGTTACCTTAAGGAAAGGGACTCCTCTCCAAGTAAACCCTCAGGGGGATGCTAAGACTCTAAAAATGTTAAGAAATGAGAGTGAGACCAAAGTCCCATCGAGTGATAACGCATCATCTAAAATATAAATGTGGAGAACGATATAGGTGGGGAAAACCCCTTGTGTAGGTTTTTGTTATTGCTTGATAGAAAGGAAGCATGCACCCCTTCCTATAAATAGGAGAAGGGGGAAGCATACATACACTTACACAAACCCTAATGGGCCAATGACACACTTGGGCCCATATTACAAATAGACTAAATGAATTAAGTAAATAGACAAAACAACTTAAATAAATAGACACTCTAACACTCCCCCTCAAGCGGGAAGTTGGGAGAATCCCAAGTCAGCTTGCAAACAAACAGACCGACGAATAGACTAAACAGAACAAAAAGACAACCAAGCCCATTCAAAAGTTACTCTCCCTCAATATTACAATAGGTCACTCAAGCACTCATAGTCGAAGATTCCCCCTCAAGTAGATACTCCAAAGCAGCAGAAATCTGGGAAGGCATAGAGGCTTCTTGATCATCATATTGACATCTGGAGTAAAAGAACGAATAGCGGATAGACACCAAGATCTTCATCACAGTCGTCGTTGTAGTAGCCAGAGAGTACTGGATCACAAGTCTTAGAGTGCTAGGTCACAAGAAGCAACAACAATCAACATGCACACAAAGCATGGATAGGTAGAGAGTCAACATGCGCAAAGCACGTACAAGCTAAGGAGTGCTGGCACACAATAGCAGAAGTCGATGACATAGGCGGATAAAAGACCAATGTACAAAGTAGCAAGAAAATACATAGCTCCAATATGCAATGTAGACAAAGCTCCATGTAAAGTCAACAACAAAAAGTCTTCATCATCTTTCCTCTTCATAAAGTATCTTTCACAGTAGTAGGCGTCAAGGCACGACTGGTCTCCAAAGGAGACATAGGTCTATGGTGAAGACTATATAGAGCCGCTCTCCCCAAAAACAAAGATGACCTCAGTGTGAAGTTTCTTGTCTCCATCTGCTACATTTTCATGATCTCTTTGCTGAATTGCTATTTAAGAATGTGTTTTTTAATGAAAATTAGATTTATGATCTATATATAGGAAAACCGTCTGAGTTTTTTGCATAAGGGGAACTAGTGTGGCCTACAAGTTGCATAAACACATGTAGTTTGAAACAATCTCCTAGAACTTGGTTTAATTAGTGCTATCGTGCTCTTGTTGAGTTTGGTCTATAAAGATTTAGTGTAGATCATTTTCTTTTCTATAGGCATAGTTGGTCTGGATGTTCTCTTGATGTAAATGCTCTTGATTTTATATGTAGATGACATTGTCATTATTGTGATGATCAACAAGAAATTAAAGTTGAAAGTTTGTCTTTAAGGTATTCTAAGCAAATTAGGCAATCTCAAATACTTCTTAGATATTGAACTTGTCAGGTCCATGGAAGGAATTGTGATATCTTTCCTACTTCATTACTTCCCCTTGCCTTATATATACTTAGGTACTTCAATTCTCCTTTTTGGATAGCATCATACTATGTAAATGGGATTTGCATGCTTGCCTAATCCCCTAAGAATAAGCATTCTCAAATAATGCAAAATACATCAAGGGCCTTTCACTCGCAACAGTCCTTTGACAATACATAGACACCCCAGTTTCGGTGTTTACACTATACATTACTACATTGAAGAGAATCTATTTGACAATTATAGTTCGTGCAGTGTATATGTAACACCATCACATTTGATATAAGTGTTTATTTTAATAATTTCATTGACACTAAGAATGATGCAATTGGAGAAAAACACTTTTATTTCTTATTATTTTAACTTAGCAAATCTGTCTGTTGTGCTAGACCTCTTATTCTGTCATGATCTAATAATTATTACATTTTCACTTCACTTTTGGAACCAGAGTATATATTCTCTTTTTTCAAACCCATTTGGCAGATCTGGCTAATGCATATTAATTTTGTTTCATCTTTTTATGCTGCTAGGTATTTTGGATCTCATATTAAATTTTCCCGGATATCATCGATGGATGTTCTCTGATGTTCTAAGGAATATTCTAAAAATTTTGATTAGTTTGGCTTGGGCTGTAATTCTACCATTTTGCTATCTAAGGTCATCTACTGGATTGCCTTCAGCTATAAAAGATATTTCAAAATGGCTTCGCCAAGTAAAAGGTGTACCTCCTTTGTACATCATGGCAGTCATTATATACTTGCTTCCAAATATTCTAGCAGCGTTATTGTTTATATTCCCTATGCTCCGGAGATGGATAGAAAACTCAGACTGGCACATTATAAGATGCCTTTTATGGTGGTCTCAGGTATGTTTTCTCTTCCTTTCCTAACCATCCTTTTGCGTAATATATATCTCTTGAGTTTCATTTTTCTGTTGTAATTTTGATAACTAATAATAAAGTCTGGGCTTGCTGAATCGGCATAACCAGATGAGAGAGGAAATAATATTAAGGTTTCATGTTTTCTATCTTAACTTTATCATGCCCCTGATTAAGATTAATTTAGTACCGGGGAGATTTATGCTGAAAAATCATGGTGAGAAGTGCTGCTGAGAAGCTGGCAATTTTTTTTCCATTACCAGTCGCTTATCTAATTACCATTTACCTATTACATTTACATTTAATCTTGTCATATTTGAATGGAATCTGATCTGTTTTTTTTGCAACCTGAAAGAAGAACAAAACATGAGTCACTTTGCTGTAAGCAACTTCAACATTTAAAAGGTATTCTTGATTTTAAAAAAGAAAACTATGGCAGGTAGATGTACCCAATTATGAAAAGTGAACAGCTGACTTCAAATAATTGCGAATCAGAGTTTATAAATGTAGAGTAGGAGATTAGGAGGTATTCTCATTTCAAGATCTCCTACTCTACATCACAATTGAAGTTTTAGATTACGATTTTTGATTTGTGCCATCCTTGATGCAAAACTGACATTGAGCAGTCTATTAAGTATCAACACCAATATCTAACAACCCTTCTCAACATAGTGTGCACCGATTGAACATATGGAACCTGATTTACAGATAATCAAATGCATCATTAGGAAGCATATTACGGAAGTATATGGTCTTTTTTTACAATTTCTTTATGATCGGGGAAATGCCCATATATTTGCAGTGTGATCATTATCCCTTTCCTTATTCCTTATCATATAGGCTCAAAATTAAACTTATTATCAACACTTTATTTATGAATAAAGCTCTATGAAATAATGTATTTTAACCTCCATGTTTTGTCTCAAAAGCTAACATTTTAAAAAGCAAAGTCAATTTTTATCGAGGTGTGTTTACTGATATATATCTCTAGCAGGATTTAAAAAGTAGAGCTTGTATATTTGTCCAAAATTTGATGATTAAAAATTCCCGTCCTGTTTGATATATCAATAAAATGATTTCTCTTCATCCTTCATGCCTCGTAAGATGGAATAGGTGCTAAAAGTCGAATTAAATTGGTGATTGGATCACACATCGGGTATTAAAGTACCTGATCATAAAGATCTTACTGCAAGCACTATTCATGATATTTATTTATAGACATCAATAGGATATTTTGTTTGATATCTAATATAAAAACTGAATACCAAGGTACATATTTTTAAGTTGGATTTTCAAATAGATTTCAGATTAAATTCCACTCTTGATGCAATCAGATTGGATGACATAATGGGTACTAATGTATAAATAAAACTCTATTAGTTAAACATATATTAAAAAAAGTTTGTTACAGATAATTTTAAGAACACAATACACTGATTTTGTATGCCTATTCCTGTTTTTTTTAATAAGAAAAGATATAATAGAAAATCATATTTGACTATATACCAATTTAAACTCTATCCTGATAGATTACATTATCTGAAAACTAAATCAAATTCATTTCTTTTGTTTTTCAATTCCAATGTTGGATATCGATTCTTTTCTGAATTCAAGGCACCAAGACAATGCTATTGGTGTTGATAAATTTTACAGGTTGAATTCTGACATGGTATTGAATAGCTGAATGTCATCTTAAAAGCCATTTGGATGTGGATCATGAGATGGCTGGAATTCAGGCAACCTTGTTAATGCTAATATATCTCCCCAGTAGTGGTGTGGGGACTAGGGAGCCTGGTGTTGCATTAAGACAGCCATGTAAACCTAATAGTATGAAATCTAATCTTAAAAAATGCCAATGTTTGATAAGTGACGACTCCATAGCTATGGAAATTTGGGATCAATTGCTCTATTCTGTGTGAACTTGAATATAGTATAATTCTGATTAGTAACAGGAAATTTATTGGTGATCTGGAAAGCCCCAAGCTCCCAAAAGTATGTTTGGCTGACATCACTAATACAACTGTCTTGTATGATGAACCGGGCTAGTTGTCTAGGCTTGAAAAATCTTTTGGAAACCATTGTTCAACTAATCTGATGGTTTACAGTGCTTGTGGGTGATGTTTTGTCTTTTTAGCATACTTATCATGCTTCTGAATTTTCTCACGAAATCTCAATCGCATGTTACGATTTTGTACGAAGTAGTAGGAACCCGTTAATACGGCTGGTTGTAGGATATATGATTTACTCTTATCCAATCACTTTAGCAATTATCTGCATCTTACTCTATATAAGAATGGAAAATAACACAACTAGAATCTATGTAGTGCCCTATAAACAATAGAGCTTGGCATTAACTTCATAGAATATCTTTTTATTATGACCTGTTAGCTTTACTAATATATTTATTAACTGCAGCCCAGAATTTATGTCGGGAGGGGAATGCATGAGAGTCAGTTTGCATTGATAAAGTAAGTTGAAGTAGAGGAATTTTCTCTTTGTATCTTCTATAAGCTACCGCTCACAATTTCTCATTTCAGATATACTCTGTTCTGGGTACTACTTCTGTGCTCCAAATTTGCATTCAGTTATTATATCCAGGTATTTCAGCTAAAAGAGGAAGTGTTTTATGAGATTTTAAGGAATTTTGGAATATGTTTTGAATTACTTTTCCTTCAATAGATTTACCCCCTAATAAAGCCTACAAAGGATATTATGAATGTTCGTCATGTTCGTTATGCTTGGCATGAGTTTTTCCCAGAAGGTATTTCTTTCAATCTGTTTCCTAGCTGTTTTAACTGAGTTATTGATTTGCATGGTAATCTTTTCTCATATACACAGCTCAAAACAATATTGGTGCCATTCTTGCTCTTTGGGCTCCAGTTGTTTTGGTAATGTTTTTTAACTTTGTCATATTATTTTCAAGTTGTCATAACAGTAAAATATGGGTTTGTAAACTAACTGATCTAATACTTTGGTTACATTAAAATATAGGTCTACTTCATGGATACTCAAATTTGGTATGCTGTGTTTTCTACAATTTGCGGTGGTATAATTGGAGCATTTCATAGGCTTGGAGAGGTAATTCATTTTTACACAATTAACCCAGGGAATACATAATTGCCCCCCTCCCCCCAGTAAGGAGTTCTATTAACCCCGCCTCTAGGGATATCTTAGAAAGTATTTGTATACAAAAAAATAACATCGATCATGGTTTTAAAAAGTGGTCCATATATAAAATAGACAGTTACATTTTTTAAAATGTTTGTGTGTATTATATTTATGTATATCATGATGTATTAATATAGTATATATATATATATATATATATATGTATGTATATATATACATACATATATATGTAGAAATTTGTTAATAGATACACATATATACATATGTATATATGGGTGTGTGTGGCCGACAAGGAGTGGCTCAAGTGGTCAAGCACGGTGTCCCCTAACAAAGGGACCCGGGTTCGAATCCCAGTTGCCGCCTTGATTTACCACCCTCTTGAGCGTTTGGCCTCCGCCACGGGTATGAGAGAGGGGGGGAGAAATCTTTCTCTCTTAATTCCATATATGGGTGTTTTCGTAGGGTGTTTAAGTAGTTTAAATGAAACTGAATCAAATTATATTAAATAAACATGTTTGCAAAAATCTGTTGGAAAAGCGGTCGCATATACCCGACACGTGGCTGCATACTGGACTGATTAGACATATGTGGTGCGGCTCGTTGGTCGAACTACATATGCGGTGGCATATGCCCCACACAGGTCCACTTTTTAAAACACTGACATCAATGATGATCTATCAAAATCCTAATAAAAAGACTGTTTATACCCTCATTCAGCCTACCCCCTGCTACTTTTATGCGCCTCTTTCTGTAAACAATAACAAAATGGGTGGAACACATACAATCTAATGTAACATATGGAACTGGTCACTTGGCCTCAAACTTGCACGTTGCCACCTCCAGTCCCACCACTACAATCGCAGTACCACACCTAACCTCAAACTCGCCTCCATTACCAAAGCTAGTGATAGCTTCCTCCCATCAGTCAAACCAATAGCCATAAGAAGCAAACGATATAAATAGAAAGAGGGAAAGAATGGTTGCTAGATCTAGTAAGGGTGGCTGGAATTGGACACAAACTAGGAAGCATATGCTTCTGTGGTGCGAATTTGAGATCAGTACCCGCCTAGACGTGCTGCTTTGGTGACACATATCTAAGATCAACACCCGGTGGACACACGCCAATACATGATGCTTTTAGGATAGAAAACCAACTGCTACTTTTTGAAGCCACCACTGATCACAAATTTGTAGAGGAAGGATGTTTCCTTTTGAAGTCACCACTTGACCGCAGATAGGGAGAGGAGGACCGGAGCGAGCAATGATGGCTCACCTACCGCCACCCCCTCCCCGAGCCAAAAGGTGCTTCCATGAGGAACGCTAGCCTTAGCTCCTTAGTTTCAACAACGGCTTTCTACTTCACTCTGGTCAGCTTTTTCTTTCAGAAGGCACCAGCTATTGCGGTACTGATATACAATACTCTGATAAAATGTCCCTAATATAACTTAACTTTTATTTGTGGTCCTAATATAGATTTTTCCCTTTTATGAATAACCCCATTTTGCCCTTTTATCCATTCTCTTCTTCCTCTTCTAGCTCCCCACCTCTGTCATGGATAGGCCAACAACCATATGAGTATTTGTGCACTACCTATTGCTGCACACTTCACTTCACTATACTTCATCTTTCCTCCCCCACCGAACTCCCTCCTCCACCTTGCCTCCTTATCCTCCTTTCCATGGCACTCCTATCCATCGCTTTCTCCCTTCCCAATTCTTCATTGTTTCCTCTCCTTCGACATCGTCCCTCGTCCTTGAACGGTTAGGGTGAAAGAAAATAAACGAGGTTGGGAAGAGGAGGCAAGATAGAATAAGAGGAATTTGTTATTGTGTTGGAGGAGCATGTGAGGGAGGAGGAAAGATGGGGTAGTCAGAAAAGTAGGAGTTGTAATGGAGGAGGTGTGTTGAAGGAGTAGTGTGTGTGGTGGCAATTCTACTAGGGTGTGGGGGAGGGGATGGTGGTGTCCTTGTGGCTATGGAGGAGAACGCCAAGGAGGTGGAAGAAGTGGACAAAAGGATAATAAAGGGAGTAAATGGGAATGCATATAGAAGGGAAAAACAAAAGCTATACTTGGACCGTTTAGCATAAGGCGTGTTAGATTAGGAGATTCTTGAAGGATGCTTTAGATGTGGGCCCTATGTGAAAGGTTCGATTCTGAATGATTAGCCCTTAAACTTTGAGCATGTATTTTTTAATTTAGTTACACACTTGATTACTATATTAAAGGTGTTTTACATCAACTTTTTGGAATGATAATGAATCATGCAATAGAACATTAAGATACAAGTATTCAATGATTGTTATTGTCATTGAAAATTATGCCTCAACACTTTACGTTTGTTAGGCACACTATATGTACTTTTTAAACAAGAAGATTGCAAATTTCATTACATGATAGAACCAATTCTTACTTCATTCTATACTTGTCAGGGAAGCTAGGCGGGAGCCGAGACATGTTTCTACACATACATGCATACACTTACATTTACATATGTACTTAGTTATACACACGTGCATATATATACACATGTACAAATATACTTTTGAGTGTATTTATATTGGTTTTTTCAAACCTTAAACAATCATAACTTGCCCTCAATCACTCCTATCATGACCTAAATTAGACTAGCCCCAATATGGCCTAACATGATCAAGATTAGATCGAATTGAACTAACTTGTCCAAATTTGGTTGAAATCAGATCGAAGGCATAACATGACCTAATTAAACCTAACTTCCCCTAATTTGTCCTAAATTGACCTAAATGAGACCAAATATGGCCAAATAGATGGAGCTTTTTTTTCCACATCAAACGTAATTTCCCCAATCAGGTCTATTTTTCCAAATAAAACCTAGTTTCACCCTAAAAAGAGTGAACTTAATTTACTTAACCAAATTTAGACCTGGTTCATGCTATTTTTCTTTCTTTAGGTGGCTTAAATAGGGTTTGAAAGACCCTATGCCCCCACTCAAGTCACCTGAGGGCTTGGGCATCTAGCTTTAGCCCCCCTACCCAGTGCACAACCATGGCATGTGCCTTGATAATTATGCTTCCTCTGTTAGTCAGTATAATGATATCTATATATAAAGTCAAGCTAGAATACACTCGAGTGTATTCAGAGCAGAATACACTCGAGTGTATTCTACGATGCAATATTTTTTTCAAAAATCTAATCCGTTAATCTTCTTAAACACCATGTGAATAGCTCATACGCAAAATTTGAGCACATTTAGACATTTATAGGTCATGTTATGAAGACTACAAAAATTATGCATTTCAAATTAGTTTCGTGCGTCGATTTTGTTGCCCTCAGATGAGTGACTTACACTCATCCAAATGGGTTCAAAATTTGTATGTAGCTTAGTTATAGTATGACGGTGAAGATCAATGGTTTACATTTTGCAAAAAATAGTCTTGATATGCAAACACACTTGAGTGTATTCGTGCGATCTGTACACTAGAGTGTATTCTAGCCTGACTCTCTCTCTATATATGTTTATTAATAGAATCAAAATAGTAAATACATAGAAGAATAGAAATTAGGATCCTAAGGTAGTACTTAACGAGTATATAATTATGAGAAAGGATAACTTTCAACCTTTTGGATGATTAGGTGATTTACCATTTCTTGGAGAAATGAGCCAACGAAATTTCCAGCATTCACCCAAAAATGGTAAACATAATTAGACGATGTAGACATTAAAGATAGGGATAAGTCAATTAACCCCTGATTCTACCATGCTTCAACAAGTATAAACAAAAAATGACTACAAAATCATACTGTGATTCTACCAACAACGCAAAGAAAATAAATATATTCCCTTACAAAATAGATTAGATATGCAAAAATGAACAATGGCATCATAAAACTTGTAACTTTCTAGTTCCATTCTAGTAAATGTGTCTTTGCTTTTTACTAGGAAATTAGCAAGGGATTTCAGTCAAATTGTGAAATTATCAAGGGACTTTGTATTAATTTGATAATTTTTACTTTGAGCAACAATAGGGGTGATACCCCGATCAACTAAATGCAAACCACGTGATGTACAATAGGAAGGTAAATTGTGATGCTTACCAGGCATAGTTATCTGGGCTACTCCCTGGGCTCCCCCTAGGCCCCATAGGCTCTAGATGGGCCACCTCAAATGGGCGCCTAGGCTTTAATATAATAAACTGGATGCCTAAGGCCTTTCACACCCAAATTAAGACACATAAAGACCAAATTTAGCATGGATTGTGTCTGAATTTGGTCAAACTAGATGAAGTTTAGTTATTTTAGGGAAGAAATAGATCTGATGCAGGCCATGTCAGATCTAATTTGGGTAGAGTAAGTTTGGTTTGGGGGGGGACATGTTTGATTTGGGGAAAACATGTCTTATTTGGGGAAAAATGGTCTGATCATTCCAAATTAAGGCTTGTTTAGGTCAATGCAGGACAAACTAGGGGAATTTACATTTGATTAGGTCATGTAATGCCAAAATAGGTCTGACTTAGGGTAAATTAGGGCAAACTAAGTTAAATTAGGTCCAATTTAGATCATGTTAGGTCAAATTAAGGTCGAATAGGTCTAGCTTAGGTCATGACATGTGTAGTGCAGGTGAAGTTATGATTGATTAAGCTTAGGGATAACCAATACAAATGTACATAGCGACGTATATATTTGAATATGTTTCAAAATCTATACGCAAAATCTTTTATGTTTATGCAAAATATAAACAAATATGAAGAATGATTAAAAATGCCTAGGCGCCTGGGCCCCCGCCTAGGCACCTGGGACCCCAAGGCTTCCCTTGGGTGGGAAGGACCGCCTAGCCGCCTAGACATGTATGTTACCAGGGTTTGCACCCACTTTTCCTTTGGTGGCCCTTTTGCTGACTAACATGTCAGCTCTGCTCAACATGGTTTAAAATTTTGACCAAAAGTGAAAATTTGAGTTTCAACCACTACCAAACATCGAAATCGATGTGCCAAATTGTTGAAATTTATGAAATGTAATTTCATAAAAAATTGAATAAAGTTCCTAAAAAATCTAAAAAAATGTTGGAGACCCTCCACTTAATTGAATGAAAATATGAGATATACCATGTTTTCCATAAGAATATATATGTTTGCATTACATAATTGGAATCCCCATCGAAATTGTTTTGTATATTTTCACTCACACATGTAGGATTCCCTACCCAATATCAACATATAATATTATTGCATTATTAGGTGTGTTTATGCATGTACATTATCCTAGTAAAATTTATGATTTAATTTCATTAATTGGTCATCAAAATCGTCAAAACTTGTGTTGAAATCTTGTATTGAAAGGAGCATAATTATTAAATTTTCGGCAAATTCAAGATTTGGGACCATCGGAAACAATGTTGAAATCGACATTTAAAACTATGTTGCTTAGTTGGAACTTTTTATCTTTGTTTTATTGATTTGAGGCTGGAATCTCTAATATGGATATGATATTGAGACCAAGTATTCGATAACTTATCATTAGGATTGTAGGGGACATTTTAGTGGTTTGAAGGCTCTTTACAGTTGACCAATTGGTCTTAATTTGAATCTTAATTAATAAATTGATGAAAAAATAAGGTTATTGTTAGAGTGTTAGCCTATTTAGTTAATGGGTTAATTAGTCTATTGTGTACATGCGTAGTGACAAGTTCGACATTTGACTGTATGGAAAAAACCGGAATTAAAAAAAATCGAGAAAAGTCATGAAAAAATCGATAAATTTTGGTCAAAGTTTAGTCAACTATTTGGAAATAATCAAGAATATGTATGGACATATATACATATATATAGATAGATAAATGTATGTATGTATGTATATATATACATACATATCTGATGCATGAAACTATTAAGGTCACAAGACATACAATCTTAGTGACTGAAAAAGTAGGAAAAGAAGTAAAAAATAGTTGAGGAATAACAATGAATTGTCCAGAGGAGTGGGAGGTTGGAGGTTTAGTGTATATTAGGAATTTTGCGTATATAGCTTGGTAGAAAAAGAGCAAGCGACTTAAAAGAGAAAAATAGTGAATAGTCATGAAGAATCGTGAAAAATTGTATAAATTGTGAAAAAGCGGGATAAATCCTAAAAAGTCACAAAAATCGACGACTGGCATATTATTTGTGATGAACATTCAGGAGCCTATAATATCGTGAAAAATCGCCGATTTTTTGTAAAATTCGGAGACTTTTGTTACGATGTATACATGGGCCTGTTGCCCATGGCCCATCAGGGTTTAATCCGCTTCCTTGTGATTGCCTCCTCTCCTATATATAAGACAGGGGTGTACATATCAACGCAACATCGACATAACAACGATTACACTTGTTCACATGGTATTAGAGCTATAGCCCTGGGAATAAAACCCTAGCCACCACCTCCTCCCTTCCCTCTCTTCTCGACGCCCGCTCCAACCCTAGTCGCTGCCCCTCTCTCACCTAGAGAGAGAAATAAGGGGGTGTCTCTGCCTGTGGGCGGCTGTCGCCGTTCCTTCCATGGTTTAGGTCAGCCGCCTGCTAGGCACCTCCCAGCCACTGTTGTCACATCATCCTCCCCTTTCACATAGATCTTTATATATGCGCCAACACCATCATTCCCGACCACCATCTATCCTTTTCAATCTATCCGAGTCTTTGTACGACACCATCCTTCTCGTCCAGGTCAGTCGTCACTTTCCTCGAGAGATCGGTTCATGTCGCAGCTCCATACGTAGTCGACGCCATTGAAGCTGTAACACTAAAGAGGTGTAGCCATCTGCAACAAGTACCTGAGGCCTTCAACTAGAGAAATTGTCTAAAACATAATCAACGCCATAGGAGTGAGGTGTAGCCATCTACAACAAGTCTAGCTTTGAGATGCTTATAGTGCCATTAAGGTGTTGTTTCACTAAAAATACTCGGAGTCAACCAACTACAATTAGCTGAATGATCCACTAGATCCCAGGGTTGTCTTTTCGATAAGGTAGCTATCTCTTGTCGCATACCTCTATGACACACTTGCTCTTCCATACCTTTATGCCACACTCTATGCAAAGAGACCCTTAGAAAACGTTTTTCAAAATGGTAATAGTGGATAGAGAAATCATGAATCATGAAGGAGAGGTTAAGCCGACCTCAAGACAAATATTTTGCAATATTATGTGAAGTATATGCATGCTTGCTTTTGCATTCAACAACGAACTTATCTTAGTTAGAATAATCAAATGTCCAGCAGAATTGGCAGATGCATGGGGTGCATATCAAGAATAGGAGGCAGTTGTGTAGAAACGTGCCATCTTCATTGAAAAACCTTGCATTTGGCGAGGCTTATTCTATGCAGGGGGAAAGATGGGAAAGTGAACATCTGATGATGAAGGTCAATGAAGCCCATACTTGGGAAAAAAGGGAGTCTTTTCAGAAAGGACAACATTCAAACAAACTAACCACTTGCATCCAAAAATGTTCTTATAACCATAGCCATTCTGGGTGCTAGAATAGCCAAGAAAAATACAATATGTGGCACAATGAGAAAATATATTATGATTCATACTAAATTTTTGACAAATCATCTCTTCACCGTCCTACAAAGTTTCATTTAGATTTGACAATAACTATGAAGGGATTTACACATTCTTCCCTCCTTAGGTAAACAGTGCAACATGATGCAAGTACTATATGTTTGCTACTATACAATAGTTCAGGCTTCAACAACAAGTTCTCTCTTCTCCAAGCATCTCTAAAGCACAAGTCAGTAACATCACATGAGACTTTCTTTTCGATCTATTCCTCCCCACGCTAATCCTGTATGTGAGTGCATATTTTGTTAGGGGATCATATCTTAGCTCCTATCACAATGTGTCTTTCCTGGGATAGTATCTCTGATCTACTGTGTATCAATCTGGTAGTTTCCGTCTTTCCTATTGTTCTTTTGTCCTACAGTTGTGTTCTAAAATGGATGAAGACAAAGTTTGGACCATAATCTATGATGACAATGTTTGCTTCTCAATGATTAACCTCAAATAGAGAAATTATCTCCTCTAGATGAATGCAGTAAACGATATTCTTGAATCTAGAGATTTAGTTTAAATACATCAAGAAACCTCTTTAAGGCAGTCATGAATCACGACGTCCTAAAGGGCAAGTCATAGGTTGGCTGTGGTACATCATGGAACCTCATATCCCTACAACATTTATGTTCCATCTTACTGCTAAGGAGATCTTAGATGCCACAAACTGCATTATACTTAAGAGAAAATTTCTCTCCGCATTGATACCATTTGCGATCAATAGTTTTCCAAGAAATAGGGGGACCCTTCTCTATGAGTAATTAATTCTATCCAGATTTCTTCTCAACAGCTCAATTTTTCCTGGCCTCAGTCTTTGATTTTCAGGCAAAAGAACACAAAGTATTCATTAATGCCCCTATGAAATGTATATTCAAAGATCCAAGTTCTATGAAAACAGTGGTTGTGACATCTCCAACCACTGTTTTATCCTAGGAGATGATTAATTTCTGTCAGTGGATGAAGCCTATGCTCATCTCCAACAATCCGATATTCCTGCAGTCACCATTGGTCTTCCAGGAGCTCATGCAGATGTGGTTTCTGCTGCATGAGGACATGGCTATGGTATCAGACAACAACCCAAATGTGATTTCTATAGGCTAGAGGGAGACACTGAGACAATGCTTTCAGAAACAGAGACATCCTCGTGATAGAGGATGTAACCATGACTTTGCACATCTGACCCAGACTCATACTACTGAATGATGTTTGTAGGTCCCTATATCCACTGAAGAATAGGAGTGGCTTTGCCATGCCTCCCATGCTTCCTCCGGTGATTTTATGGCTCTTTAACCAGTTATGTCTTTTGCAAATCTGGCCTCAGATGATCCTACAGGCCAGTGGCTTGAGGAAGAGAAAAAGGCTGTTGGAAGTGACTGGAAACCTTGAAGGAAGGAGAAACGACCTTTATGAATCCGACTTTGCTACATTACCATACTGTAGCAATATGACTGGAAGATGATAAAGATGAAAGGGAACAGGCACCTCTCTTACAGTTTGCTCTGATACCATCAAGATAATAAAGATAAGGCTGTTTCAGAGTTGACCTGACTTGTATTATGGCTAAGGAAACACTTATATATGTAAGGATGGGAAGTGACTAATAACCTATTTACACAATATAGGACTAAGCATATGTACAAAATCATGTAAACCCAATATCAAATGATGCGAGAACTTGAAGCCCTATATCCAAGAGATCTCTCCTCTGCGTGTTACTGATCATACTCTGGAAATCCTTGACGTATTGAAGTCTTTGGTTCTTCAGTTCTTCTTAAAATTGTCATTGGCAAGTAACAAGACGGAATGTGATGGGTAGATATTGTTGATATCTAGTTCAAAGTTGGATCGACATGGTTAAGCTAGAACTTAAACTAGGTTCAACATTTCCCTAAAAAAATAGCTCGACATCACTACATGTTGATACCATGTAGTCATTTTGACAATTTTCACCTAGTTCCTATGATAGTTACTTCTGTGCCTAGGTGTTTGATACCATGTATCTGGAGAAGGCTCTATTGATTTCACTTGGGGATCGATTATAGAGCCTAAATCCGTGAGTAGAAAGGAAACTACATAGAGGTACAGCGTAGAATAACAACGAAAACAAATATATACCCTTTCTTATAATATTATTTTGCACAATTTTGATTCATTGAGAAAAACATAAAGTTCGTCACTGTGAAGTTCATGTATAGTTTATTATATGCAGATTCGAACATTGGGCATGCTAAGGACTCGGTTTCAATCTTTACCGGGAGCCTTTAACTCTTTCTTGGTACCTTCTGAGAGAAAAAAGCGTGGATTTTCCTTTTCAAGACGTTTTGCAGAGGTTCTCCTTTTTAGCCGCTCAATCTTCTTAAATTCAGCATACTTCCATGTATCCAGATATTAGATAGGTAAACTTTCATTTCAGGCTTCTCCAAGTAAAAGAATTGAGGCTGCAAAATTTTCTCAGCTCTGGAATGAAATTATATGCAGTTTCAGAGAAGAGGATCTTATAAGTAACAGGTACTGGGGCTCATTAGAAATAATTTTTTCTTTTTCTTTTTTGTTTTAACCTGCCATCTGTACATCACAGGGAAATGGATCTGTTGCTGGTACCTTATTCATCTGATCCAGGACTGAAATTAATACAGTGGCCACCTTTCTTACTTGCTAGCAAGGTACTATCATATTCTTTTTTCCTGATATCCATGATTTATTTTGGCACTGATGGGTAGACTTTAGCATCTGGAGTGGTATCGCCAATAACTTTGGATGTTGAAATTAACAGATTCCTATTGCGTTAGATATGGCTGCACAATTCAGATTGAAAACAAAGGATACAAAGGATTTTGAACTCTGGAAGCGAATTTGTGCTGATGAGTATATGAAATGTGCAGTGGTGGAATGTTATGAGTCTTTTAAACTTGTTCTGAATATTCTAGTGGTTGGAGAGTCCGAGAAAAGGTTGGTTTCCAAATTTCATCATTAATTTAATGTTGCTCCAGCTCCATCTATAGAGAGTTCTTGATTATATAAAGCCTTAAAAGAGCTTACAGTGAAACTAACATTTTTTCTCTATAATTCTTTACGCGAGTTTTGGTTTTCTTGTGATATGTAACCAAACAACAGAAAATAAGATACCTATTTATGTCAGTATTGATGGAATCTTCTGCATTTTAAACTTGTGCATATTTGGACATTCAGGATAATTAGCATTATTATCAAAGAAGTCGAAGATAGCATCGCAAAGAACACATTTCTTGCCAACTTCAGAACGAGCCATCTGCCCATGCTTTGCAAAAAGTTTGTTCAACTATTGGACATATTGGTCAGTTTGCCTTCTACTTTCTACATATAAGATATGCTCTAACGTAAAAATGTCACTTTTGCTAATGGATGTGGCTTATTGACATTAACTTTACAAAATTACAGAAGGATGGTGAATCATCAAAACTAGATGCTGTTGTGCTATTACTGCAAGACATGTTAGAAGTGGTAACTCGTGATATGATGGCAAATGAAAACCGGTCAGTAAAATATATGTACATATGTAAAGTTCTTGCTTTTGTTTCTGATCCATAAATTCCAGAGTTTAGGAGGGTGTAGGTTCTGCTATTTGTAGTATATATGTCTGACAAAACTTCATCAATTTGCTTGAAGTGACTGCAGTACGTTTTTGGCGTGAATGTCTAAAATCTATCCATTTGAAAATGTTGAAAGCACTTGAAGATTTCGCCTAGATACTAACTATATCCTACATAGGACTGCAGCATCAAAACTAGATGCTGTTGTGCTATTACTGCAAGACATGTTAGAAGTGGTAACTCATGATATGATGGCAAATGAAAACCGGTCAGTAAAATATATGTACATATGTAAAGTTCTTGCTTTTGTTTCTGATCCATAAATTCTAGAGTTTAGGAGGGTGTAGGTTCTGCTATTTGTAGTATATATGTCTGACAAAACTTCATCAATTTGCTTGAAGTGGCTGCGGTACATTTTTGCGTGAATGTCTAAAATCTATCCATTTGAAAATATTGAAAACACTTGAAGATTTCACCTAGATACTAACTATATCCTACATAGGACTGCTAGGGGGCAGATTTTATCAGGGTAAAAGTTCATCGTCACAAGTGACACTCAAACACAGTCAATATAAAGCAAGATGGAACAAATTCCTTTTCGGTCCGTTCTGATCTTGCAATCTGCCCCCTCTATAAGTTGGCCATGTAACCAGCTCAGTCAAAATGACAATGAATTCTTTCCCTTCTCCGATATCAGAGCAACCCTGCTTAGATCAAGGTTCCTCTTATCATGCTTCTACTATATATGGCCATTGGAAACTAGATATTCTTTTTGCCTGTGATTCTATTTTCTGATCTTGTGATACTTCTTAGCATAACGTGGAAAGTTATTTTTCCCTTTTTCTCCATTAGAACCCCGCACAAGATTTGTGCACCGGATTCACTGCCCAGCTTGTCCATTTTCTTGTGTCACTACCGTTTTGAGCAGCAGAAACACCAGTTACCTTCCAAGTGTACCAATCAAAGCAGCTGATC
Organism: Alisma plantago-aquatica; assembly: GCA_963693085.1. Lineage (NCBI taxonomy): Eukaryota > Viridiplantae > Streptophyta > Magnoliopsida > Alismatales > Alismataceae > Alisma > Alisma plantago-aquatica. The sequence goes on from OY856415.1 coordinate 466,008,550, forward strand.
TTGCTTTTCCATTTGATGCTAAAGCTCTGGTCAAAGCTCTCCTACAATAATCTACCAGTTGCATAACCGAATAGACCCAGACTAGCGTAGCTGCCATTCAAAAAATATTAGAGGCTACAGGTAAAAGTAGCGGCATCTCTTGTGACCAGATCAGCTAGGAGCAACCCTTTCTTTCCAGGACTGCAGGAAGATGGATGTTGGAAAGAACAGGAGAGCAGCAGCAACATATAAATCTGCACCCTCTGCAAGGTCTGCAGGCCAAACTTATCTCTGGAATGAGGAATGCTGCACATATCATCAACACAATAGGAATCTGCAAATGAACCCTTGTCCTTATTGGAACGGTGCAGCAGCAGATCAGTTAAAAAAAATAGTGGGAGGGAGGAGAGACTGTAGCGGCTGCCTCCTACTACTACAAACAGCAGCATGGAAACACTTAAGAGGCTAAAAACATTTCCTCCAATTGAGGGATGATGGGAAAAAACCGAAAACTTCACATGTACAAAACATTTTCCACATTAATTGATTGTTGTTTCCATTTCTAACTACATGTGGACTTGCTTCCTTCAGGCCCATCTCTTTTTGCGACGCCGAAGACCAAATTTTAATTCTTCTAAAATTACAACTCGGTTTAATATGACCAACACATCTCCATTGTTCTGTAAGCCTAACAGGACAAAAGGTCCATTTTCTTCTTTTTAATAAACCCATCACCTTACTGAACTCCATTGCTCGTAGAATTTTAAGCAGGATTCAATATTGAACTCTATTCTCTCATATCTTTCCTTCAATCCTTAAGAAATAGCCTCTACGTCCCATCTTACCCTCCCATGTTATCTACCTCTTTATTTGGCTTCTAGTAATTAGTAGATGGATTTTCTTGAAATCAAGTCTTATATTTTATTTTAAATTTGGCTGGAAGAGGGATATATTGCAGATTGTGAGTGAGAAGAACAAAAGATGTTGAGAGAGTGAGGAAAAATATAAAGAGGAAATGAAAATTTAATAGAAGAAGGGGGCTTGGCCACATGTATTATCTACCTAGATTATCTATTATTATATTTACATGCACATAGAGCTTGTATGTAGATATTTTTAATCATAAATGTAGGAAACTTTTCCAATATATTATCAACTATGGGTATCTTTGAGGTACTTCCGACTTATGTGACCCACTTGGATTTACTTATTGCATTAGTCTTCTTCCATACTCAGAGGCTTCTTTCATAGGACATGCACTCTGTAAAGTCACAGCATGACAACCAATTCTATTCTCAGTCTATCTCAGTTAAATGGACATTTTGTGGTTTGAATATATTTCTAAACATGAATTTCTATTTAGGCTTGTATCCTCTCTTGGATTCGGCACATATCTCTTTCCGATCTTCTTTGTGAGGGATCCTATTATCTATGGACTATCAAATTTAGGTTAGATGTCTCTTGAGAGATACTGCTCTTTCATTGCTACTTCACTATATGGATGGCTATGCTACTCAATGACAACATCCTATGAGTGAATATCTTTTTGCATGTGTTATCTTTTCTTAGGGGCTGCAACTCTATGTTTATTGTTCCTGAAGCAATGTCAAATTATCTGTAACCAGCAAATGATGGTGCAAATCTGTTGGGAACTTGACTAGCTATTCTCTTGGTCTGCTCCGACATTCTATGGTAGTTAGTGTAATCTACCAAAAGTAGTCGTGATTTTTCATTAAGATTGATAGTCACCACTCTTGGGATGCCTTCACGGGGACATCTTTTGTTGTCCATGGATAGCTACTATTGTCCAAACTTAAAAGTAAAGGCTGTAGAAGTGCATTGCTCTGGGATTGAAGCATACAGCTGCAGTCAACATAGCTAGGAGGATGACATCATCTCTAGTTGTACACTCAACTTGAGGGGGTTGTTAGAGGATACTTTTGAGTTATCTTCTAATATGGTTGATTTCTAAATAGGATTTCTTTTCTTGGCCAATTTCATTGTCAATGCAATTAATGCAAAGCAATATGATTAGAACAATTTCTTTATATATGTTCTTATCATGTAATCTAGTCTCATTGTAAATGGGCATGTACTCATATCCATCAATGCCATTTTCCCACAGAAAATACGGCATATGATAGTGCTCTCATCTTCTTGTAATCAAGATGTAGCTGTTATTGAAAGTTTCTCAGATTGATTCAGCTAGATTCAGCAAGCTTGTTGCACTAGTTCCAATGGTCCACGAGAATTATACAAAAACATGTGCTTGTCCGGCCTATTTATTTGACCAGACCTTTAGTTGCACTAACATCTGCAATTTGTTAAGCACTAACATCTGCAATTTGTTAAGAAAATTACTAGAATCACATGTGATGTCTAAAACAATTTATGGTTTGACTTAAAACTGGTAGGCGGATACAAGTTTTGTTTACCACTTAAACAAGAAATATCATACTTCATGTCATATTTACTTATTATTTTATTTTCAGTGAATTGGTTGAACTTGGCCATGGCAATAAGGATTCCGTTCCTAGAAGACAACTTTTTGCAGGCACTGATTCAAAACCTGCTGTTTTGTTCCCTCCCGCAATGACTGCTCAATGGGAAGAACAGGCATGTAAAATATTTTAATATCACCTTTGTGACTCTAATTATATGCTCTAATTAATGAACATATACTTTGTGCAGATCAAACGCTTATACTTGCTATTAACAGTCAAGGAATCTGCTATGGATGTGCCAACAAACCTTGAAGCACGTAGGAGAATATCGTTTTTCACAAACTCTTTATTTATGGACATGCCACGTGCGCCACGAGTTCGTAAAATGTTATCTTTCAGGTTCGAAGTGTCTCTTTAAAAAGATTATGATTCATATATTTTCAAACAGTTATCTAATTAACAAATTATGTGTGTCCATGTTCACTCAAAGCAACCTTATTAGTAAAGGCTAATTCTTCAATCATTCGTGGTGTGAAGTAGTGCAATATCAGCATGCCACATATCAAAATTGTATCCAATTGGAGGCTAAGCTAAGATTCTCCCTTCATTACTAAGTTAGGGCCATAGTCACAATATACTCCGACTTTTTGAAAAAGTTGCGTTTTAGCCCGAGTTTTTTTCCTAAACGTATGAAACGGTCGAATAACTCCCAATTCCCGAATATTACATTTTATTCCCGTATTATTTGCAAATTATTCACGTTTATTTTTTTCCTGTTTTATAGGTTATTTTCCCATTTTATACTGATTTATACTGTAACTTAGTTTGAGTGCATATATCTGTGTGAATATGTAAACTTATATATGTGTATTTATGTAAACATATCTATATGTGTTTGTATATATGTAAAGACATATATGTGTGTGTATGTATTTAATATATGTATATGTATGTAATGGTACAGATATATGTATGTAATATATATATATATATATATATATATATATATATATATATATAGAGAGAGAGAGAGAGAGAGAGAGAGAGAGAGGCTAGAATACACTCGAGTGTACAGATCGCACGAATACACTCAAGTGTGTTTGCATATCAAGACTATTTTTTGCAAAATGTAAACCATTTGTCTTCACCGTCATACTATAACTAGGCTACATACAAATTTTGAGCCCATTTGGATGAGTCGAAGTCACTCATCCGAGGGCAACAAAATCGACGGGCGAAACTAATTTGAAATGCATAATTTCTGCAGTCTTTATAACATGACCTATAAATGTCCAAATGTGCTCAAATTTTGCGTATGAGCTATTCACAAGATGTTTAAGAAGATCAACGGATTAGATTTAAAAAAAAATATTGCATCATGAAAAACTACTTGAGTGTATTCTGCTCCGAATACACTCGAGTGTATTCTGCTCCGAATACACTCGAGTGTATTCTGCTCCGAATACACTCGAGTGTATTCTAGCCTGACTCTCTCTCTCTCTATATATATAATATATATACATGATATATATATATATATATATATATATATATATATATATATATATATATATATATATATATATATATATATAGATTTAGGCTAGAATACACTCGAGTGTATTTAGAGCAGAATACACTCTAGTAGTTTTTCATGATGCAATATATTTTTTTTAAATCTAATCCATTGATCTTCTTAAACATCTTGTGAATAACTCATACGCAAAATTTGAGCACATTTGGACATTTATAGGTCATGTTATAAAGACCGCAGAAATTATGCATTTCCAATTAGTTTCACACGTCGATTTTGTTGCCCTCGGATGAGTGACTTAGACCCATCCAAATGGGCTCAAAATTTGTATGTAGCCTAGTTATAGTATGACCATGGAACAGGACTTCGACTTCGAGCCGACTTCGACAGGTGCGGACATGGAAGTTTGTGGAAATGTCGAGGATTTTTACAACCAAACTTCGATGCAACTTCGACAAAAATTAAGCTAAAAATAGTCATTTTGTGATGAAAATCAACATATTTCATCAAATCTAGCTAAAAAACACAATATATGTTTACATATAGCCATCCATACATGTTTACATATGTAGATAAATGCACGCTTACATACAACTGTCTCCGAACTATAGAGTTCTTCCATATATAAATTTGTGACAATAAACAAACTACATAAAAATAGTGTAAATCTATGGTAGATTTAGCAGAGAGAGGGTCGGTCTATTACTATTAGCTTAGAATAGTAAAAGATAACATCAAAATCATATTACCTCAATCTCCAACACTTTTTCCCCCTCACACAGCCAACTCCACAAAATACCAGAAGAATGTCGCCAACTTCGACGACTTCGATAAATGTCGAGGACATTGTGGAATTTTTGTATGGACTTGGGTCAACTTCGCCGACATATAGGGAAATATCGACAACTTCGACGAAATGTCAAGGATATTGTGGAATAAGGATGTTTACATGGATTCGACATCGCCGACCGTCGACATCGACATTATCGGTGAAATTTCGCCCCATGTCGACGACATTTAGTTCCATGAGTATGACGGTGAAGATCAATGGTTTACATTTTGCAAAAAATAGTCTTGATATGCAAACACACTTGAGTGTATCCGTGCGATCTGTACACTCGAGTGTATTCTAGCCTGACTCTCTCTCTCTCTCTCTCTCTATATATATATATATATATATATATATATATATATATATATATATATATATATATATATATATATATATATATATATATATATATATGGAGTCAGGCTAGAATACACTCAAGTGTACAGAGCGCACGAATACACTCAAGTGTGTTTGCATATCAAGACTATTTTTTGCAAAATGTAAACCATTGATATTCACCGTCATACTATAACTAGGTTACGTACAAATTTTGAGCCCATTTGGATGAGTGTAAGTCACTCATCCAAGGGAAACAAAATCGATGCGCAAAACTAATTTGAAATGCATAATTTTTGTGGTCTTTATAACATGACCTATAAATGTCCAAATGTGCTCAAATTTTACGTATGAGCTATTCACAAGATGTTTAAGAAGATTAACGGATTAGATTTAAAAAAAATATTGCATCATGAAAAACTACTTGAGTGTATTCTGCTCTGAATACACTTGAGTGTATTCTAGCATGACTCTATATATATGTATATATATATATATGTATATACAGATACATATATATACATATATACATACATACATATATACATATATATGAAATATATGTATATATCCTCTGATTTGTTCCCGACTTTTTCCTAAATCGTTGACCGTATAGTACGTTGACCATTTTTTATCGGAATTTTCCGCATAATTGCTAAATTTTGATTTTTTCCGATCAACCAAACATACCCAAATACTGAATTTGTGACTATGGTTAGGGCTTTATTTCTATTTATCTGAGTTTCATTCTAGTATCAGGGCCTTATCTGGTTTTTGCTCAATCTTTATCTCAATTGTTTCCAATTTTGATGTGTTTTTCCACCCATGCGTTTCCTCCAAATGTCATCTTTCTGAAGAAACCGAATCTCAATGCAAGCATCATTCACAATAGTCAAAATCACACACCCCAGAAGCCAAAGATGTGTCACATACACTTGACGAAACAATTGCCATATTGATAGAGTAAAGCATTGCATGTGCCCCCTCCCAACACAAGCCGACCATTATCATCCCATGCCCCCATGTATTCCTCAGACCATCTTTGTCTCTCTTGTTCCTTGTGAGGGCTTAGGCAGCCTTTTGCATCAAAGGTGTTTGTATACTTTAACATGAAAAAGAGCTTGACAACTTTTAGATGCTATGGATGCTTCCTCCTTGCCCCCGTAAGTGATCTCAAAGTCCTCGACTGTGTCGATCACCACTATATCACATGGTATGAAGAATCGTCCAACCCGTATCGGGACATCCTCCACTATTCCCATGGGTCTCGTAAAGGTGTGGTCAACTAATTCGATTCTCATGCCCGTTTTCACCATATCCGTTAATCCAAGCCTTTGAGCTAGAGTCAAGGGCTTAAGACTAATGCTTGCTCCTAAATCGGCCAATCCCTTCCTCTCCACATTGTACGTGAATTTCCAAATTTTTCCACTTGCCACTCTAGGGCAGAGAGAGAGAGAGAGAGAGGGACATATCCTCCAAAACGGGATGATGGCCACTGTATATGTTTCGGCATGTATTATGTGAATTTTGACAATTTCACGAAACAAAATTGTATAGGGATTGTAGGCTTCAAGTCGAATTTTGTGAAATCTTACATATTGAAATTTTAACTCCAAGTTGAAGATCCTGTCAATATATGGTCTGTTTTGAAAATGAAACAGAGGTGGAATGCAGCCTTTACTATTTTTGAAAGAATAATAAATTGGCTAGTGTTAATAAGTTTTCTTTTTACAAAAGGGAAATATTTTGGTATATTCTGTGATTAATGCATCTCGTTCCTCACTAAACCTTCAAGAGCAAGCTGGTAAACTTTATCAAAAGATTGATTCTTCAAATTAACTTCTATCCTTTGGCAAATATTTTATTTGTAAATATGTACTTTTGAAATCAACATTATTTCCTAACATGAATTGTTTATATAGTTACATTTTCAACTGTAGAGATAAATCCATTATTTATAATCTTTCTAGAACAAGAAAGAAGTCTGTTTTTGCCTTCTTATTAGATCAGGAATGTAGTACACATACACAGAGAGAGAGAGAGAGAGAGAGAGAGATAGAGATAGATAGAGAGAGAGAGAGAGAGAGAGAGAGAGAGAGAGAGAAACGTTGTAAATTTATGTTATATGCTAAGGTTTTCATTTATATGTAAAGCGCAAGTGAAAAATTATGACATAACTGCTCATTCAATTCTTATCCTATACAGTGTTATGACACCTTACTACAGTGAAGAAACTGTATATTCGAAAACTGACCTTGAGCTGGAGAATGAAGATGGTGTCTCGATCATATTCTATCTGCAGAAGATTTTCCCAGGTTTTGGACTGTATCTGTTTTTTCTAGTGATTCTAATTTACCATGAGATAACATGTCAAGTAGTTATCTTAACTTTATCTGGTTTGCTACCCATATTCATAGATGAGTGGAATAATTTTATGGAGCGCCTCGACTGTAAAAAGGAGGTAGAAGTGTGGGGTAATGAAGAGAATGTACTACATCTTCGTCATTGGGTTTCTCTACGGGGACAAACACTTTGCAGGACTGGTATATGCTCTCCGTAATCGATCCCCCCCCCCCCCCCCCCAATTTATATCTTCCATTTAAATAATGATATTGTTGCAGTTAGGGGAATGATGTACTACCGAAGGGCTCTGAAGCTTCAAGCTTTTCTGGACATGGCTTCTGAAAGTGGTATGAAATTGAGTATTTTTTTTTAATTTATTTACAGTATGTAGGGCTGAAGGTTGACAGGAAAAGAGTAATTTAGGAATGAGAAGAAAAATATATTAAAAAGAACGATGCTGTTAAGAAGTTGAATTTATATTCTTGTTATGTATAAGGATTAGTTCTCATAATAACGGTTAAGATACTGCTATATAGGAATGATGCATCTTTAATTTCCTGTGCGGAAACATAGATAGGTAATGAAGCGACTTTTAATTTGCCTGTGGAAAATATAACTCAAGATCGGTAGCTTCTACTTAGTTGGCCTGCCGTACCAAAGAACATAGGATGAAATGAGGAAGAAAACTTAAGTCACACCCTAAATCTGATACGTATATATAAATATACAATGATATTTTTCTCAGCTCGTCCCTTCAAGCTAGAAACATGAGAGAATACCATGTTCAGTTTCGGTAAAACAATAAGAAGCTTACAGAAATTAGTAGTCACTTCCCTTGACAAGTAGTCCCAAAAGCAGGAGATGGATGAACTTTTGAATGTTCCGAAAACAGTAGTAGTAGGCAATTTGGAGCAGTCAGGGAGTGATGCATTTGGAACTACATTAGCGGTAGTTTCAGTAGCAACAGGACATAGATAGGAATTATCAGAGACATAGTGATTAATATCACTCTGATACCATATGAGAAAAATAATGTGAAACCAATCGATTTATAATTGGCTAGCAACCCTATTCATAAATAAGGACAGGACAAGTACACAGCAACACAAGAACAAGAAATAAAATCTCAACGCTCTCAAAGTAGGAAAATACAAAAACAAACTCCTACGCTAGATATGATGCATAAATTAAATATTCAGGTCTCAACAATCGAAATAATATAGTATTTAACCATGCTTGATACAATAAACTTATCATCTTAACAAACAAACTCTATAGACTGAATACATTAACAGAGCTGCTATGAAGTTTTAACTTTTAAGTATATAATACAAGTTGCAATACAAAAGGATTTCTAAAAGTTTTCTAACAAAAGAATAAAGTGATTAACACGTCCCTATATGTTTATGTAATTATAATGCCATACGAAAAAGTAAATTTCTTAAACTATGTCGACATTGCAGAAGTCGAGTGAGACAAATTGAACTGAATTGATAGGATCAGAGTCAATCTGTTGTGTAATAAATATTTAATAAGTGGAGTTATGATATTGTCAATGAAGAGGGAGTCGTATTATACTGCAATCAATATGAAGGTCGTATTAGGATATTATCAGTGGGGAGTTTAAATGCATAATATGACTGAAGGGGAGTACAGAAAAGCAAAAGTTGGAGGGGGGATATGGACAATTTAGTAGTCGTATCCATATATGATTCTTAGAGATGCATATCTCTAAGTCATGTCACTGTGCTGTAATAAAGGAGTAGTTTTAATCAGGGATTATCCTCTTGCATGCCACCTGAGCCCTAAAAGGGATCCAGATTAAGAATCTTCAATGGTTGGTCATCATCTGATTTTTTCAAATAAATGCAGAAATCTTAGAAGGTTACAAGACAGTGATGGAGCCGATAGAAGATGAGAAAAGCCAGAGATCTCTTTCTGCTCAACTGGAAGCTGTGGCAGACATGAAATTTACATATGTGGCAACCTGTCAAATTTATGGAAATCAGAAGCGCTCTGGTGATCGCAGAGCAACTGACATTTTAAACTTGATGGTCAAGTAAGCTGGATTTAGTGCTTATATGAATGTATCCCTGTAATACTTTAGCATATGGGTGCAACATTGACATTTATATGAGATATTAACTGGTATTATAAAACCTTCAAATCATTGCTGCCATTTCATCCGATGTCATAAGAAGAATGAGAAAACACACATCACCGGTCATAATTAATTATATGTCTCCTAAGAAGAAATGGCAGCTAAAGTCCATATAATTATTTTTCTTAGCTATATGTTAATGTTTCCAGCATATAAAATGCATTCTAAGTTGAAGTTTTACTACAACAGTTATCCTTCACTCCGTGTGGCATATATTGATGAAGTTGAAGAAAGAGAAGGGGGGACGGTGCAGAAAGTCTACTATTCTGTACTTGTAAAAGCTGTTGAAAATCTTGATCATGTAACTACATCTACAAGTTTAGATTGTATTGATGGCTTTAACTTCTGGTAATGATCTTGGTTGTTCTTTGATGATAAAATGTCTAGGAAATATATCGTATAAAATTACCTGGAGCAGCTAAAATAGGTGAAGGGAAACCGGAAAATCAAAATCATGCTATAATATTTACTCGAGGAGAAGCCCTCCAGGCTATTGATATGAACCAGGTATTGGGATTAATATTTTCACCTTGTTACTGCATGCTTTAGGAAAACAAAGCATCCTCAATGACACATGAAATCAACTTATCTAGGATAACTATCTGGAAGAGGCCTTAAAAATGCGTAATCTTTTGGAAGAGTTTAATGAAGATCATGGTGTCCGCCCTCCAACAATTCTCGGTGTTCGTGAGCATATCTTTACGGGAAGGTTGGTGTATGGATTATGCATCTATTCTGTTGAAAATGACAAAATAATCCTGTATATGAACTACATATTTTATGCAGTGTGTCATCTTTGGCCTGGTTTATGTCAAACCAGGAAACTAGCTTCGTTACCATTGGCCAAAGAGTTCTGGCGACCCCTTTAAAGTAAGTACTTTCAATTTCCAGTATGTATATTTACTGTAAGGGTGAAACTAGTTGGCAATTTATGTCACGAATCACCTCAAAGGAACTGGTATTTTATTTGACACAACATAAACTAACTTTATTTCTGGTAAGTAAAGTTGCACCTTTATATTAATGTCTATGAAAGTCTATATAAATTCTATGTTACACAATACCATGCCACCCATGTACCAGACTTATGAAAAACACTTCAATCTTGTACAGTTTATTAAACTTAAACTGTATGATTGTGAGATCTCGTTTCAGTTTATAATCATCTACTTAAAGAAATAATCAACCAGCTGTAATTTCTGAGCTGAGTCATGGTTGATAATGATGACCTTTTGGAACTTCACCATTTCATATATTTAGAATGACTGAAATTTCAAAGTAATAATTCAACCATCAATCTGGATGCCTGACATCTATTTCCTTAGATATCATGCTATCATCTGTGGGACAGCTTGAAACAAAAGAACTGGTAAATAAGTGTTCCTAGAAAATAACTTATATTATAAACCGAGAAACCAAAAAATGAATGGTAAATAATGAAACTTGTAAAGAACCTGATATCAATGTTAAATTTATACTGCAGAATATAGTTCCGAATTCAAAACAATTTAAACATTTTTTACTACAGGGTACGCTTCCACTATGGTCATCCAGATGTGTTTGATAGAATCTTCCACATAACTAGAGGTGGTATAAGTAAAGCGTCATGTGGGATAAACCTAAGTGAAGATATATTTGCAGGCAAGTTTATATTTTTTTCCTATGGAGTAAATTTTTCCTTATTCTAATCACATGTTATGGTTTTCCAGGCTTCAATTCTACTTTAAGACGAGGAAATGTTACCCACCATGAATATATCCAAGTTGGTAAAGGCCGTGATGTTGGAATGAACCAAATATCCCTATTTGAGGCCAAAGTAGCTTGTGGCAATGGGGAACAGGTTCTTAGCAGAGACATCTACCGCTTAGGTCATAGATTTGACATGTTCCGCATGCTTTCATGCTACTTCACAACCGTTGGGTTCTACGTTAGTTCAATGGTAATTTTTTTCTTCTTGTTTTTAAATCACACAGTTGTTATATTCATGTTGAAATATGGAAACAATCTACAACCTGTTTCCGCTTCTAGGAAGTGGTATCTTGTTTCAATGAGAAACTATGTAACCGGTAAATACCTCTATTCAATATTCAGTGTACAAGGATTTACTACTAAAACTAATAAAATATACAGTATAAATTCCAGAAGTTGAAGTTTAAAAATACGAAGCAACTTATAACAATAATCTCAAGAAGACAATAACACAACTCTTTAGGGTTGTGTGTGTATTTAATATTATAGGTATACTTATGCACATATTTATAGGAATTCCACTAGGATATCTTTTTGTTACACATAAAAAAAGGGCACAACTATGACTCCTATTGACACACATACATATATGTTTTTATCAATTTGAATATATATATATATATATATATATATATATATATATAGAGAGAGAGAGAGAGAGAGAGAGAGAGAGAGAGAGAGAGAGAGAGAGAGAGAGTCAGGCTAGAATACACTCGAGTGTATTCGGAGCAGAATACACTCAAGTAGTTTTTCATGATGCAATGTTTTTTTTCAAAAATATAATCCATTGATCTTCTTAAACATTTTGTGAATAGCTCATATACAAAATTTGAGCACATTTGGACATTTATAGGTCATGTTACAAAGACCGCAAAAATTATACATTTCAAATTAGTTTCGCGCGTTGATTTTGTTGCCCTTGGATGAGTGACTTACACTCATCCAAATGGGCTCAAAATTTGTATGTAGCCTAGTTATAGTATGACAATGAAGATCAATGGTTTACATTTGCAAAAAAATAGTCTGAATATGCAAACACACTTGAGTATATTCGTGTGATCTGAACACTCGAGTGTATTCTAGCCTGACTCTCTCTCTCTCTATATATATATATGTATGTATTTATATTACTATATATCATCATGCTGTGTAAACCCAAGCTCAACAAGGAGTGATGTACCTACATGAGTTTACATGTAACAGGTTAGTGACCTATTGCTTGATGATCTGATTTCACATTTGGATGTGCTTCTACACATTGCATCTAGGTTACCATGGCTAATATGTAGATTTTGTAGTGTATTATTAACCTGTAGATGATTCCATCTTGTTGGCATCTATAAGTCTTAAAGCTTTAGATGATCGTGATCCCTGCACATAATACATCACGATAGAACTCCTTTCAAAGATCATGGAATGCATGCTAGATAATGCCAGTGTTCTACAGAATGAGAGATCAGTAACGGGCTAGCAACACATAATTGCCAAGGATACATCAGGTATAGCAACAATCAAGCTATTTCTCATTAGTCAATTGTACTTTGGAAAATAAGACTATTTCATATTCATTGGTTATGTAGGATATATGCTTATATAGGAGATGGGGAGAGACATAACTCTGTGATTACATGATGCTAGACTAAAAAATCTATTAAATAAGCCTAATAAACCACTAAGACTTGAGGAACACCTATTATCTTCAACACCACCTCAAGCTGCAGAAAATATATTAATCATGCCGAACATGTTCACAAGAGTAGATAAGGGCTTCCTAACCGAGGGTTTAGTGAAAAAATTGACACAAACTTGGTGAAAGGAGTACATATAGTCTTTACTTGAAAAACTTCATTGACAAAGTGCATCGATCCGCTTTGTTTCATCATCAACTAAGCCTCAATCCCAACTATGTTGGGGTCGGCTACATGGATCCTTCTTTTCCATTCAGCTCTATCATGGGTCATATTCTGGTTGAGATGTAGAGATTCAAAATCTCTCTTTATAAGCTCTTCCCATGTTAATTTAGGCCTTCCTCTTCTTCTATTAATTGTGCTTGCCTCAATGGTATTGCTTCATACAGGCGCATTAGTCGGCCTGCGTTGCACATGCCCATACCATCTGAGTCGGCCATCGATCCGCTTTGTTTCTCATAAAAAAATATATGGACATAGGTGTGGAAGGAGATATGCCAAGTTTACAAAAGAATGTTTTGACCCACATCATTCCACATGTAGTCCAAGCTTTCTCTCAATATTCTACCTCTACATTAGAACGAGCAATGACAACATGTTCCTTGCATCACGACATAGCTAACTTCCCTCCAACAAATGTGATGAATCCTGATGTTGATTTTTTATTAGCTATGTTTCTGGCATAGTCCGAGTCATTAAAGGCAGTGACATTGCAATGACAATGTTTGTGGTAGACTAGTGCTTTTACAGGGAAGCTTTTGAGATAGTAGAGAATATGCCACACAACACCCCAGTGTCATTTTTTAGCATTATCAAGATACCAACAAAAAAAACTATATTTGGAAGAACGACAATTAGGCATGCAAGGTTTCCAATAGTTATTCAGTACCTCTGATTATCTAAAAAGGTAGGCAAGAAGCCATCGTCCCAAGGAATGTTAACATCTAGAAGGGTGTATTCTGGAGTTGCATTGATCATACCAATGCCATCAAGTATATCTAGAGTATATTTCCTCTAAGAGAGACTAACTATAGATGATGTGTAGGAAACTCCGAACCCTGGGAAGTATCTTAACTTTGTTAGATCTTTTGTGACAAAATGATTGCACACATATTAAGTTTCTTAAAATTCCAGTTGTATCACTACTAGAAAGAATGATGTTAATCAACATTCACAAGTAAGATGGCGATTTATGCATTGCTTTTTCTAACAAAGAGGGAATGATCAACATGAGACATGCAAATCCCTGGATTTAGAAGATCTGACCTAGATTTTTAACCAGGCTTGAGGGCTTTGCATTAGAGCATATATAGTTACCCATAATCATAAACTTTGTAAGACCCCCCTTAAACAAAAAAGACACGAGGTTTCTCCATGTAAACCATCTCATTAAGACACCATATAAGAAATTATTTTCAACATCCAGATGAAGCAAGGGACAATCCAAATTTTCCACAATTAAGTTTAGATCCAAATAAAATTGAGCACAACGACCAGATGGAGTTTCAAAACAATCAACACCATAGGATTAAGGTAAACCTTAGTGACATGTCTTGTTTTGAGACATTCAATAGTACCATCGCGATGGTATTTCACAAAGGAGGCCTAGAGGGGCAACCAACATGTATGCAGTCAGCCAAAGGAACGACCTTGTCCTATATGTGCCTCTCAGGGAGTTGCAACTCATATTCCTCAGTTTTGCACTAGCCACTAAGTGATAGATTTTGAGAGGTGTCTTTGGACTAGTGATGGAACATAGAGCATTGGTTAACCATGATAAGGAATGACTCAGACACTTGCAAGAATAATATCTGATTATGATATAAGAAGCACATGTACACTTTGCCTTCCATTCAGAATAATAATATCTCCAAGTTAGAGAAGATGGAAGCAAGAATAGATGTTATCTGGTTTTGAGCGCAAAGACCTTCAAGAAGGATCAGTGAGTTAGCGGGGTGCTCAATAGGGATAGGAGACATATCTTTTGAAGATCGATGCCTATGTTGGTATAGCTGTAAGGGTTTGTTGACATAGAATTATGCTTCCTTTGGTAAAATTAATGAGCTTTTTTCAAAGAAGACAACATCCAAACTAACAAGCCACTTGCACCAAACATGATCATTACAACAACAACCCTAATTAGTTTGAGAATACCCAAGAATAACACACTTCACCACACATTAGCTAAAATTATATTGTCTAGGTCGTAAATCTTTAACAAAGAATGTACATCCAAATACCGAAGGTGGTATTAAATGAACAAAAGTGGGATGTCAAAATTGGAAGAGTATCTAATTTTGTATGGTAGAAGACATGTTTTGATAAGAAAGTTGGCAGTGAGAAAGCTTCAACCCATATCTATTTGGGAACATGAGAGTGAAACATGACTATCTTGGATACATAGCGAAGGTGATACTCCATAAAAGTCACTTATTTGAGGTTTACAGTGGTAACCACACCTCGACAGACAGACTCAAGAGAAATGTTAGTATGGAAGCATTTGATGGGTGAGAAAATTGGATTTTGATTTGAGCAAAGAACATGTTCATGGTGGGAAAAACTTATTGTCGTCCATTCAGTAAAAGAAATACAAGTTGTTCATGAGGAATCATCAAAAAATGAGATGAAATATATGTATTTAGACAAATTCGGATCTTTCATAGTGTCTCCATAGATTAGATTGTATATAATTAGAAATGGATTCACTTTTTAAGGATGTTTTGTTAAAAAAGATGGCCAATATTGTTTGCATGATTGGAATACGATACTTTCTAAGACTGATTCTGAATTTTTTGGAAAACGCAAATTTAGAAGGATAAGCTTCGTCGAGTAAAATGCCATTAAGAAGTGGATGCCAAGGAAGTCAAAGCTATATCAACAAGAGTCTTTGTCTAGTTATCTAGATGATATGGGTCATGTAGGCCCATACACTCCACTCTAATCATCATTTTTTTTATGAAGGTCCTATATAAGATGCAAGAGTTAGGCAGAAGGTTAGGGAACACTATAATTGTTGTACCAGATTATTGATAAATAATAAACTTAGAAGAAATTTGAACAAAGAGAGAAACTTAAAGACAAAGAAAAGGGATAGACACTCCCAATGTCTTCAAATATCATGCTAAAGTCATCACCAAGCATGTGTAGTGGGATGTTGGAACTTTTTGTTAGATATTAAAATAAGGACTTATTGCCACAAATGTTAGGAGATGCACAGGAGTCAATAATACAACCATCATTACCATGTAATGGACCAACAACGAGGAAGGATAAACTACCTTCCAAAGCTTGTGAGGCAGTTTAGACTAAAGTAGTGGACAATGTAGTAAACCATTCTTAAAGTAGGTGATCAAGCTATTCACAAAGAAATGCAGTAGTATCATATATCTAAACATTATTGAAGGGTGAAAACCCATCTCAAATAACTCTATTGGACCGAGTTGGGTGTACCACGTTTAGCCCAACAATGATCTTTAGTGTAGTTGCTGCTTTTATTGGAAATGCAATGCGTGGAACTTGAAGTGGAACCATGCCCACATCAAACTTCTGTTAAAGATTAACCACGACCATTTTCTGAACCTCAACCGGATTTCGTAAGAAGCATGATAGAATTTGAAGAAGGGCCAAAGGAGAGATGTGAAAAGCATTTTAGAACATCATATACATTAAGGCCAAAGAAGCACTTCCATGAATTCGAACAACTCCAGACACATTGTCAAGAAGACTGACTCAAAATCAAGCAAGTTGAAGTTATTTACCTTTTTTGAGCTCTAAGGTAGTTGAAGTAAGAGGATAGTGCATGTTAGGATCACTACGTAGACTTTTGAAATGCATTAATGGTCCTCAATATCAACGCCGTGAGCAACCTTGAGCTTGATCATATGCATGCATTTGTCATAGACCTTCTTGGGATTCTACTTGTGCGCATAGACACATGCAAGTTGTTCTCTAAGGAGCAATTTGATTGGAGGTAATTTTTTCCATCCAACTAACAAATCATCACTTGTTGGTATGGTCTAGAGTAAGCACCTTTTGCAAAAAAAATACTTAGCCACAAGAAGAGTGTAGATATATGCACATATCATTAACCTATACACATTGGTACACAAGGTATAATCAAGGTAGACAACACCTTGTTACATATATAAGTGGTGGATAGTATAGGGAAAGGCGGTCCTCGATCATAGAGATCACACGGTTGGGAATCCACCAATAGCAATAGCATACATGAAGAATCACTTAAGAATCATGAAGCAAAATAAACCAGAGAGAGCACTCATTTGTTTAAACAGTACAAAGCCCTGCATAGTGCAATGACCCTAAATGTCGATGGAGAGCCTGGAGATGACTCCTCACCTCACCATCAGGAAAATGATGGTTGGTCCCACCTTGCTAGGGTTTAGGCTAGTGTTTTAAAAAAATGGTCACACGGGCCAAATGAGTAGCCTGCATGTACTTAGCCGCGTATAAGGCCGATTAGCCGACAATTTTTATATGGCATTTGTTATCTTGGCCCAAACTAGATTATACTTTTAAAAATAACATTCTCTTGATGTATTATTTTTTGTATGTTCTGTACATGAGTCACATGCTTCTTTAATATTTGTTGTTTTGGACCTCTAGGACATGTTGACATTTTTATATGATTTGGTTCGTCTTCATTGTTATGTACTTGTGTTAAACCATTTCATGCCTGCTTCATTGGAATTATGATTAAATGATTCTAGATGCATTCTAAATGGTGCTTTACTATTCATCGAAACTTTATATTTGAGTCCATCTCATATTTCAGGGTCCAAATATGTAATTGTACAAATTAAATATGCAACTGTGTGATTAATTTGTATATCATAACTAAATTATTAAAGAAATCCAAAACGCATTTACTCCAGTATACTACATATACTCTAAAAGGTGATCTCTTTACACGCATAACACATACCGCTTTTACTGGTTTAGGCATATTGGAAGGTCCAAACCCAGGAGGTGGCTTTCCTCCTTAGTGGTTAATGGTTGCCAAAAGCCTAAAATGCAAATAACGGTTCCTACAACCATTGTCCAAGGGTAGTATACGATAAAGGAGGTGAGGGAAGGGAGGAAGGTAGGGGTGAGGTGATAGGTTGGGAGGGGGATGGAAGTTGCCTATGATTCATCTAGCCTAGGGTTTACAACTAATGACTCCTTGACGGGGCTCCAATCTACATGTCATTGTAGCCCCATTTTTGGGAGAAATACAAAAATGGAACATAAAGGGGAAAACAAAAGAAATCGAAAAAATATTGCAAGAGAAGGGAATGATCATGGAGGCTCTTATACCATGTGAATAATAAGAGATTTTTTATTCAATAATTTAGCAGGGTACACAATACACGCTTATATAGGAGTTGGGGAGAGTCAAAACTTCCTAATTACACCCTTCGAAATTAAATATGTATTAGGTCAAACAATATAGGACATACTTGTTAAGGTGTGCGCCTAGGCGTCTACCTAGGAGACAAGGCACCCTAGGAGGATGCGCCTTGCCCCGCGCCTTACTGAATTTGTCTGCTTATGTTACTTTTGTTGATCCTATGGCATATTAATGACTTCTGTTGGTCTACTTTCTTGTCCTAATGTTCAAACACAAATATTGCCGTCTATTTTATGTGCCAAATATAATTTTTATTTAGAAATGTTTCTCTTAATACACATTTACTGTTTTTCATGTTTTGCTCCTTGTCACCTTCAATTTAATTTCTAATTTAAATGCTATGTTATCTAGATAGTTGCTATAGATAAATCTCTATTTCTTATTGATTGACTATCTTTTACATTGCTTAGTATTACTCGTATCTTTTTGGAAATATTAGCATATATTATAAGAAATGCAATTGGTTATGTTCTGTTGTCATATACCGTATGTATATTGGTGGATTAACCATATATCTATGGATTTACCTACAGACACATATATGAAATTTAATATATATATGAAGGTGGAAAAGATATAAAGCTAATAACACATACATATAGGTAAACTATAGCATATATGTGAAGGGGGAAATGTTTAAAATCACACACATATATTTAGGTAAAATATCCAGAAATTCTGTTTTCTAACTGCCTAGGCGCACTAAGGCCCCCAACCCTGCCTCCTTGCCGCCTTAAAAAGTATGCAATAGGCCTAGTAGGACTTGAGAAGTGCCTTAGCTTCAAGATGTATGACCTAAGGTTGAGCAACAACGATCTTGTACTACTATTCTAGGTGCTACAATCTTGGAAAGCATTTTTGGCTTTTCTCCAAAAGATTTAGATAAATCCAACACATTAAGGTTGTCTTTACTAAAGATAATGTGTTTTTAGAAACTCATCACTTCAACTCCAATGAAATATTCTTACAATCCACAAGATTATTGATGTGAATATTATTGTGTGATAATTGCGTGTTTTTTTGAATACCAATCACATCACTACTTGAAATGTCAATGTCTTCTACACATGCAACCATAGATATACAATTAGCCAGGGAAGTTTGGAACACAAAATTATCAATTTCCCACTTTTTTAGCTTAAAAGTGACACTCCTCAAAATACTTCCAAAACCAAGATTGAGGTAATTGTTTGAGGTCATATATACATTTCTTAAGTTTGCATACTACACTACATTCTCCCTTAGCAACGAAGGTGGTTTCTCCGCATGAACCTTATCTTGAAACACATTTAACATTCAACTGATGTTGGGGCCAACTATTGTAAGGAATATGAGAATGTGCACAATACTCACAAGTAGGAATACTGTCTCACCATAATTTGCAACATTTACATGTATTTTTTCTTTTTCGACAAGTATAGCTCTGATGCAACTAACTGAACCTTCTAAATAATACACAAATACAAAGATACATTTTTCACCTCTACTCTTTAACAAAGAGAAAATCATGAATCATACTTTTGTCACAATGGGAAGTGAAGAGTTCATGTGAATGGTAGGAATGTAGTCTCAATTGGTGCATGCCAAGCTTCCTCACACCATGGATGTGGTGCTTTAGAGAAATAAACATTTAACATTCACATTTTGCACTACGATATAAGTATATGATAATATGTTTTGTGAAGAAAACATTTATTCATTAAGAGTAAACCATGCAAAATCTAGTAAAGAGTTCAAACACATTCAAGTACAAATACTGAACATCGCTTCTCCAAGAAATCTAAGATGAAGATGTTGATGCTTTTCTTTGTCCTCTAAAACAACACAATCCCATGATGCAACCTTAAATGAAAGGGTCCTTTGATCTAGCATAGTTTCGAGGATGAAGATATATCTTTCGATGGGATTGTAATGTAAGCTTTGGACTGTGTTCCCTTGTGTCATCATATATAAAAGTCAACAAGTGAATTACGATAACTCCGAGAAACTACTAAAACTTGAGATCTCAAAACTCTGACAAGGAGAGACTTAGAGCCCGATGAGAGGGGAGACACGCTCACTGGGAGAGACATATGACCCTAAAAAAGGGAGAACTACCCTTGCAACAGAGAGACTCACATTATCAGAAGTTAAATAACACCGGAGGAGGGGATCAGGTAGAGCCCAAGGGGAGGGTGGTGGCATGGTCGGAGAACGATACTTGCTAAGGTTGCAAGGCTAGGTGCCTTACGACCCTAGGCAATGTCTAAATGTATGATTTCTAGACATAAATTGTGGTTATGGAGTTTTCCCCTTATATACATATAATTTTTCTGCCATATACATAGATATACACATTTATTATATAGCTAAAGTTGGAAATATACATAGATATACACATTTATTATATAGCTAAAGTTGGAAATATACATAGATATACACATATTATAGTTATACTTGGATATATAGATATATTCTGTGGCTAATTCCTAAAAAATACCTTAAACCATGTATTAACATAATCCAAGTACATTTTGATAATGATTAGTATGGGTATTTGAGGTTCCAAAAATATACAAAAGGGTTATAATATAATTCGTACGATCTTTTTATGTTAGCATTGCCTTTACATTGCATAAGCAGCAAGTGTTATTTATATAGTATTATTTTCAGCTTATTATGTACAATTTTTGCTAATATGAGTGCTTAAAGTTGATAATGATGAGTACTTAAAGTACAATGAAGCAAGGTTATTGAGTCAAGCACAACTAAAAGAAGAAGATGCAAACCTAAATTAACTTGGTAAGAGTTTATAAAGAGAGAATTTGAATCTTTACATCTTGATCAGAGTATGACCCATAAAAGAGCTGATTGGAAAAGAAGGATCCATGTAGCCGACCCCAACATGAGTGGGATTGAGTCTTAGATGATGATGATGATGATGATGATGATGAGTACTTAAAGTTCCTATGATAGAGAGATGGAAATATGGAACTACACTTGGCGAAAGTTGAGCAAAACTTTGGTAAAGTTTCAAACTGTGGGCCTAGAAGATGTCAAACAACCACTATGTCGACTTGGTTCCAACTTCGGACCGAAGTTCTGCTCTTGTCGACAAAGTTAGATTTTCACAAAGTGTTTTCTTCCCAACATCCTCAAAGTTTGATGTTTCCTGGAGTTGGCGATGTTGGGGTGCAGTTGATACAGCCCAAAACTTAATCCTAACTAGTGCCCTAAAGGCCATATGAGGCTTAAGTTGCGCCTCCAACTCTCTTCACAACTTCTAATATCAATTCCTATGCTTGTTGGCTGCCACTCTTTACTAGTGTTGTAGCTACTATTTGATTGCATTTTGTGTGGAGGAAATATGGTAAACTGTATTTGTATATTCATATTGCACATGTGACCCTTGCAACGACAAGTGTATATTGTATTATTAACCTACATAGGGCTAGAGAGTCTTGAATCGTTTTTTTGTGTTAAATTAACTTATTTAAGATAGAGTTCTAGATAATTAGAGGTATTCCACCAAAATTTCCTTCAAATTCACATCATTTTCTTAAAGAAGGGCATCAAAGCTTATCGAAGTTTGTGTCTAAACTTCCTCAAAACTTCCTTGAAGTTTCCACAAACTTCTACTTCTACATCTGGCAATAGTTGACACAGTCGACGTTCGACACCATAGATGGGATTATATATTAGTAGTATGATGATTAAAGTCACAAATGGATTTGTAATTAGGGTTGAAAAGGGCTCAATATAGAAACCGGGTATAAGCAACCACCAAGATAAACTGTAAATTGATTATTTTTTTTTTTGGTCGGCCAAAACTCCTGTTGCTTTTTTTTTTCATTTTTTCTTTTTGTGTCTGTACAAAACATGTTGATTCCAAAATGGAACCAACTCAAAAGGAAAGAGCTATCTATCTTTACATCAAAAGAAGTCAAACAAAAACTCACAACAGGAGAGGATACAGAAGGAGGAACCACGAGCAAAAGAAAGGCTAAACCTTCATGAAAACAAGGAAAGAACCTCAACCACAGCAGCTGACACCAACAGGGAATAAACACCACTTCAGGAACCAAGAGCCGGCAGCAGCATCCAAGGCCAGAAAACAGGGGAGACATTCTTATCACAACCAAACCAGCAATACCATCAGCAGAAAATAGCTATGGTATATTATAAGTAGAGGCCAGGTCAGGTCATGGCCTCACCCACATCTTCCGTCAATACACGATTAGGCTGCGAAATTTCTTAGTGGCCTCACCAACTGTCTGTGTGGCCTGCTATGCTGTTAGTTTTTGTGGTGTTATTCTGCCGATTAAAACGGACACATACTGGAGACTGGGGAGTGAGAGGGGCAATTAAATATGAAGATAAGAAGAGGGACGGGTATACTAGATGGTGGGGAGAGTCGGAAGAGAGGCCACAAGGGGATGCAATTGGGGTTTCTAAATTACCGTTTAAATAACTTGAAGAAGAGAGAGAGGCTGTTGGCATGGAATAGAATGGCCAGTCTGGTTTTGACTATATAATTGAATATTGACTAGAGCACATCCTCTCATGTCATGGGGTTGACTATGCTGGGGTGAGTCACAAAGTGGCTTTGTCGGGCAGGAAAAAAAGAGATGAGGGTACAAACCACATGGACAAGTAGTCCTCAATTTACCACCCTCTTCGGTGTGCGGTCTCCACTACGAGCCATGGGAGAGGGGGGATCTTTTGCTCTTAATTTCATGTTTGGAGCATGTATCCAAAAATTGTAGATATTCTCATTCAGTACAATTTTAAGGTGTCGACTAAGTAAAGTGAAGAAAGACTCATAGATATGTTTAGACAAGAGACATCCATCCATTTCATATCAAGGAATTATTATTTGAAAGAAATATACTCTTGAATCATTTAATGTTGTTGAAAGCAAATTTGAACCCGATTCTAAGATCAATAAAAGAATCATGCAATATGTGGGTGACGAAATTCTTGTATTGTTTAATAAGGAAATCTAAAAAGTACAACCTATAGTAGCAATTCACTGCATAATTTGATAATTATTGTGATGGAACCAGTGTTCTCATATGCCCCGCATGAGGCCGCATATGCGTATGCGGCCCTCAGCCGCTCCGCATATAGCTATGCAGTGCTATTTTTGGACATGGACCGAATATGCGGCCGCTTAGGCCCCGCATTTCATTTGGTAACTTAAGTAAAAAAAAAACCTCAGATAAAATCAACCAAATTAAATGACAACTTCTTCTATATAGTTGGTTTAAGATTAGATATTGAAATTTTGCTACCTCGGAAATAATTCTATTTTGAATGAGTGGTGCAAAATATTTTATTACATTTTACAATTGTTAAAGTTTCATTATGCTCTTTCCTTTGCTCTTTTTTTCTCTTCTATTTTGCTCTAAGATTACAAAATGTTGCACTTGCAACAATTCTACTTTTGTCTTGTATAAAAGGGGAACCTATTACAGATATTAATTGGATATGATATTTTCTTTTACAAAGTATCAAATTTGTGTGCTGCCTAGGGAGTAATTTATATTCCCTACGACTTTTTCTTCTCTATTTATTAGTGACTTAATTTCTTCATATCATTTTGATGTTCTTTTTCTATTTCTACTATGAAGTACCATGTGTTGTTACTGTGAATTTTCTTATAGTGTTCATCCAATAAATGTTCTACTACGAACTGCATGTGTTAGTGTGTTTTCTTACTTGTATATTCTAGTACATTATATAAACTTACGCTTTTGTTGATTGATTTTTCTTATTGATGATTGGAAAATGTGTTTCTTCTTCCATGATGTAACGATCCATTGGTACATTTTGGGTTATTAGGCTACAAAACTAGATAGTATGAAATTTATGATTATGATTATATTTTTTTATATTAAATATACATGTATAAAATATAGAATTTATTTAAAAAAAAAATCCAAAAATGCATATGCCCCGCTTATGCTCCCGCATTCCACTTATACTCTATGCGGTACCCTAACCAAACGCATACCGCATAACGCATTTCAGAACATTGGATGGAACTGTCCACCATGTATAAGCCTCACCCACGTAAAATTTCTGGATCCGCCACTGATCATACCACTAACTCTCCTGTGCCTAGGAAGCTGCCTATTATCGATGAAGCACTCCTCTACGCGTGCCTAGGTGTCTGCCTGAACAAGTATGATAGGAACCCTACATGTATATGATAATAAATAAAACACAGAATACTTAGCATTTGTTTTTTTGAGTTCTCTAGCTCGTTGTATATTTGCTTAAATAACATTCTACAGAACTGTCGTGCATCATACTGGAGTGTGCATATGTCAATGTACTTGAACAAAACATCATCATCATCTAAACCTCCATCCCAACTATGTTGGCGTCGACTACATGGATCCTTCGTTTCCATTCAGCTCTATCATGGGCCATATTCTGGTTGAGATGTAGAGATTCAAAATCTCTCTTTATAAGCTCATCCCATGTTAATTTAGGTCTTCCTCTTCTTCTATTTATTGTGATCGACTCAATAGCATTGCTTCGTATAGGCGCATTAGTCGGTCAACGTTGCACATGTGCATACCATCTGAGTCGGCCCTCGCGCAACTTGTCCTCAATGCTTGTCACCCCCCTGATATAATCATTTCTCAAGCGATCTTTTCTTGTCTTCCCACACATCCATCTCAGCATATGCATTTCAGCCACGTTCATCTTGTTGAGACCTTGTTTCTTCACCACCCAACATTCACTCCCATAAAGCATGGCTGGCCTTATAGCTGTTCTATAAAACTTACTTTTTAACCTGAGAGGGATCTTCCGATCACATAAAACTCCAGTTGCACTACTCCATTTCAACCATCCTGCAGTGATCCTGTGACAAACGTCATTTTGGACATCCCCATCTATTTGAATAATAGAACCCAAGTAACAAAATTTATCACATTTTGGTCTATCTACTCCGTCCAACTTGGCTCCATCATTCACACTGCGGGATTGGCTGAAATTACAATGCATATACTCAGTTTTGATCGTGCTAATCATCAATCCATTTGATTTAATGCCTCTCTCCATCGTTTAACTTTATCATTTAATCCATTTGAACAAAACATAATTCTCTTTATTAATAACTTATGTACAATTTTGGAATTGCAAACTAGTGTCAACAGAAGTTAGAGAAAAAAACAGGGCACTTATTATGATGAGTTGACCTCTATATCAATTGGTACTTTAGGAAATGGGAAATGCGTATTTATTATCTATCCAATAGTATACTTTGCATTGTATTAGATTATCTTACTATACAGACAATTTTTTTTAAGGAACTGTCATTTTTTTTGCAAATTCAAAGACTTGTCTTTGAAAATTCACAGAACCAATTTCCTGAATTAAGATTTGTTTTTACTGTAGTAAGTTGTCTTAGTGTTTGATCGTCTTACTTTTGGTAAAACTGAAGTTTGTCAGCTTTCGTCTTAGTTACATGTTATTAAAAAAGGAAATTCTAAAACGCTGCGTATGATGTTTATGTTTCATGTCTTTGACACTTTTATCTGTACACTTAAATCTTCCCTCAGATAGATATTTCCTATACTATTTTAATGTGATTGGAATTTTGTAAAATAAGTGATATAGTCATTTTTTTCAGACAGATCTTTTGCAGCTATCGCAATATTCCATCCTTTTTTTTTCTACAATTTGATTCATGATTAAGATTCTCTCAAAATACAGATCCAACTAGTTTTCTTGCATCACCCTTTCTTAAATTTTCCTTGGATGGGATTTACAGGTCGTTGTTGTTGTGGTCTATGCTTTCTTATATGGTAGAGTCTACCTAGCCCTAAGTGGCCTGGAAGCAGCAATCATGAAGCAAGCTCGTTCAAGGGGAAATAACCCTCTTGAAGCAGCGATGGCATCTCAGTCTCTTGTTCAGATTGGCTTATTGATGGCCTTGCCCATGGTCATGGAAATCGGATTAGAAAGAGGGTTCAGAACTGCTTTGGGTGATATAATCATCATGCAGCTTCAGCTTTGTGCTGTATTCTTCACATTCTCTTTGGGGACCAAAACACACTACTTTGGGCGTACGATCTTGCATGGAGGAGCTAAATACAGAGCTACTGGGAGAGGTTTTGTTGTCAGGCATGAAAAGTTCACTGAGAATTACAGGATGTACTCGAGGAGTCACTTCGTGAAAGCTTTAGAGTTAATGGTGCTACTGATAGTGTATGAAATTTATGGTTCTGCTGCAGAAGACTTCACTGCCTATTTTCTTCTCTCTTGTTCAATGTGGTTCCTGGTGGTGTCTTGGCTATTTGCCCCCTTTCTTTTCAATCCATCTGGGTTCGAGTGGCAAAAGATTGTTGAGGACTGGGACGACTGGTCAAAGTGGATAAACAGCAGAGGCGGTATTGGAGTGCCAGCAACCAAAAGCTGGGAGTCCTGGTGGGACGAAGAGCAGGAACACCTGCAGTATACAGGATTCCTTGGAAAATTCTGGGAGATTGTCCTTTCTCTTCGCTTCTTCCTGTACCAGTATGGAATTGTATATCAGCTACATGTTTCGAATGGAAACAAGAGCATCATGGTAAGCCTTCTGTTCTCTACTTTATTGCTGCCATAGTGAAGTTTTCAGCTAACTAGAGAAAGTTGGATTTTTTGGGAGAAAGAATCAATGCTGCTTGTTGCAAGTGGCTACTGCTTTAAAATGAACCTATATTTCCTGTGTCCATGCAGGTTTATGGTCTCTCGTGGCTTGTGATTTTGGCAGT